>JBBYHK010000022.1:3590385-3629293 GCA_038382065.1 Adansonia grandidieri
ATATGTTTAAAATAATAAAAGTTTAAAGATGCGAATATAATAAAGTAATTTTATCCAAAAGTAAGTTTCAAACCACAAAATCACCGTTTTCTTGGTTTATTGGCTGGGGTTGCCAAACCCTAATTTTACCATGAAAGCTAAAATTATTTTTATCCGTTTAGCATTGAAGTTGCAATGAAACATAGCTTTTGCCTCAGAAACTGTGCCAATAGCAATGTTAAAGTGGGGGTGTTAATCTAACATGGTATTGGTGATATTGCAGTATACAGCGAAGAGGAAAGCCGTGGGAATTTGGGGATGCAAAGGCTCTGGCAAAGTGAAAGCTGGAGGTGCTTACACTTTGAAGTAAGATTCTGTTGGCCATCGCTTGTGATTTTTTTTTTATGGCATTGCTGTATTTCTAATTGCTTCCTTTGTCTGTGGCAGCACTGCAAGTTCAGTGACTGTAAAGAGCACCATTCGGAGGCTGAGGGAGCAGACTGAGAGTTAATTTGATCAGTAGTAAAATATATTTGTTTTTCCTTTCTTGATATATGGAGCTGACTGTGGTTCTTCATGGAAGTTTTCTTAATTGGATTTTCCTTTTGGGATATTTTGAGCTCTTGAATCAATTGAAGCAAGCAGTTTTGGCGTTTAGAGAATGTTATTTTATGGTTGCGCACCTAACACTACATTTCTTGATAGTGGCTGTGTGACCCTGGGCTCAGTTGATTTATGAAGGCTTAAGTTCTGAAGGCTGCATGAGTTTCAAAGTTTGATTGCATTCGGGAAAGACTGAGATCGGTTATGATGGTTGATGCCTTTCTTTGTTCACTCGATTATGGAGGAAACGGGAAATGCCTTCTGATATATACGATTAACTTGAATAGATGCAATTATGAAAATTCAATAACAGTTTTTGGCATTTAAACATCTTGTTCCATGGCATTGGAATCAGACATTTCATCCCAAAATTCTAAGGGCAGCAATGCCATAAGTCTGAGTTTCGGGTCGTATAAACATCCAAGGTTTCTTTCCATCTATGGTGAGCAAAATCATACACTATAAATAAATAAATAAATAAATAAAGAAGCAGCTATTTGTACCCCGACTATCAGCTGCTGCCAAAGCCATTTAACATTTAGCACTCACCCATATCGGACAAACTAGCAAGAAAAAAAAAAAAAAACTTTTGGACATGCATGATTTTCTTCATTGCAAAAACCAATTAAGTCTACATACAAAAACCTTTTGGACATGGACATTCATGGTTTTCACCTGCTCAACATCACTTTGTATTACATGATCTAGCTCATCTTTACAAAACTGTGCCAAGATGGGAAAGGCTAAAATTAATTAGTAAAATGGTGCCATCACCATCATCATATCTAGCTTTCTCCACCCCCCCCCCATGCTCGCAATTTCTCCACCCCCCAGGCATGTTAAATTACAGACTCTTGATGAAAGAGGGGGGACTGTAAGAATATGACAGTATAAAACACAAAACTACTTGAAAAAGTCAACGTTGTCAGAAGTCTCACACAATGTGAATGGGAATATTGTCGTTGTTATTGTGATGCATTTGCTTTTGGACTGCTTTAACTGCTATTACTCTTGCAGCATTGGCTGCTCTATTAGCTGCAGCTACTGCCTTGTTTACTCTCTCATCTACCTTGGCCACATCATAAGCTTTCTCTGCTGCCCTTCGAGCTTCCTGCTCATAACACAAAATATCAGACATGATCAGGTTTCACACCGTTACACCCTTCATGATGTGACAGAAAATTGATGAGGACTGTAAGGATGGTGAAAACTGCTGCATTGCAGAGCATTATATTTCTTAACCACAAAATCAGTCGTGGTAAATTTTTCCAATTTTTACGCCTTAAAAGTATTAGGCCTCTCTTTCATACGTTTTGTATGATACGGTTGTGAAACTTAGGCTCCTTCTCACATTACTTATGAATTGCTAATATGTAACACTAGAATAACACCCTAATATTTAAGCAAATCATATTTTATAAATAGGTCACACAAGGGTTATCAGCAACCAGGTCAAGCAATTATTTTTCCAGCCATGCCAAATTAAACAGCCGAGGAGACTGTAAGATGGGACCATCAAAATAAATTATAGGTGAAGTAGAAAAACTTATTACCTATGGCACCAAATACCTCTTCATTGATATTTAAAAAGAAGCGCTAGTAAGAGTTAAAAAGTGGAGAAGTCTAAGTACCTGCACTGCATTTAGTACTTTAGAATGATAAACAGCTACAGGAGATACAGGATATCTAGTGTTCTGTGTGCTTGGGACATCAAGAATTCCATTTTGCCAGTGACCAGATTGAGTTTCCCCATTTCTAAATGTATACATCCCAAGCCCTTGTCGTCTAGCCTCATGCCAAGCACCCTCATACAAATGGCCATTTGCAAAACGATAGACACCAAATCCATGCATCTTGTCCGCAAAATATTCCCCGGCATATGTATCTCCATTCCTATATAAGAAAAGTCCAAATATTTGTATCCAGAATGAGTTGTTCAAATATAAAAACATGCTCATGAAGTGGATAGCTAGTAATTTCTTTTCAATGAAAAAGCAACCCTCACATTGCAAAGCTTCATTTAAACATAAAACTAAACTGTCCCTACATTGATTGAGATTCATTTACATGAAAACCTATCTACTCTTGCAGCTAACGATGTAAAAACAGGGCAAAAAATGAACAGGTGATAATGCAACAAAACCATCAGGTATGGGTTCGGACAAGTGATAACCATACTATCATATGTTTTCAAACACTAAACAATGTGAGAAAACCGATTTCTAATCCCTTATGATAGTTCTCAACAAATAATAGTACAATAAAGCCCTCATGCAAAAGTAAAATCATCCAACACCTACAACAACAAAGAATAAGTAACAGAGAGTGCATTCAGACACCGAAAGCAAACTAAGAATGATATCTCAAAATCAATAACAGTACAAGCAACCGACGTTTAAAGCAACAACCAGAAAAAAAAAATCTCACAGCAACAATCAGAAACTAAAAACTTATTCATAGCATAAGTCAAAAAGATATAAAACAAAAAGAAACCAAGAAAGCCAATCTTTATGTTACCTAAAATGGTAATGTCCAAGTCCATGCTTGACTCCCCACTTGAATTCCCCAACATACCGGCTTCCGTCCTCACAGGTATGAATTCCACAGCCATGACTCTGCCCATTAGACCACTCTCCTGCATAAACATCCCCGGTATAGAACCTATAAACCCCAAATCCATGCCTAAGACCCTCTCTATACTGCCCACGATACCGGCTTCCTCTTGCCCACGTTTCCACCCCATAGCCGTCATACTTCCCATCCACCCAATTCCCCTCGTATCGCCCACTCATATAATAGTAATAAACGCCGCTCCCAGAACACTTCCCTTTGTGAAACTCTCCTTCAAAAACGTCTCCGTTGCTATAAACTTGAACCCAACACCCCGAATTCACTCTCTTTTCGGATTTTGACCGAGACCCAATGGACCAAAACACTGGTAAATGTGACCTTGATATTGAAGATGATGACTTGAGATTAATTGGAAACGAGCGGGCCAAGAACAAGCGAATAGAAGGGAGGCGAGGGAGGGCAAGGTTAAGGGAAAAGAGAAGGGCAGCGGAGAAAGCAAAAGCAGAGAGGAAATCAAGTAAAAAGGAGTGGCTTGGATGTGAAACTAATAAGTAGAAAAAAGGGAGAGATAAAAGGAGGATTAAGCGCAGATGAACTCGAAGACGACGCAGGTGCTTGAAACGGCGGAGAATTCGATAAACGTAGGATTTAGCAGCGAGGGAAAAGGAAAAAAAGGAAGCAGTATTTTGGTAATTGAAATGTGGGGCCTTCGTAAAACGGTACAAAGTAGGGGATTTGGCGAGAGAAGGCGTTTGGGTCAACAGAGGTCTCTTGTAAGGGGTTGGAGAACGGGAAGAGGAAGAAGGAGGAGGGGCAATTGAGTCATTTCTAGGAGGATTCTGGGTAATAATTTGAGGGAAAGCAACAATCGGCGTCGTATTTGCCACAGTAGCGGTAGTTGCCGCCCCTTCCTCCGCGGCAGTCGTATCGGATTGCTGCTCTAAATGATGATGATGATAGTTAAAATGTTGGTGGTGGTGATGGAGTAGCAGATGAGGATGAACAGTGAAAGGCTTGGGGTTAAAACCGGAAGAGATGCCGCGGCTTTCTGTTCCGATCTGAACTTCCGATTTCTTCTGATGCATTACATAAATAAAAAAACAATTACCCTAAAACTCACCCTTTTAAATTGAAATTTATCAAATTCTCCTTTTTTGTTTTTGTTTGTTCGTTTTTCCTCTTTCTTGGGCTTTTCCCTTCTTTTTGTCTTGTGCGGAGAGGAGAGGAGTGATTCTCTTTTTCAATCAAGAAAACGTTTATTGGGGAAAATGATTTCTTTTATACGTAAATATATATATATATATAAATAATATTACAACAAATCAATTAAAATCAGAGGAAGGGAGATGAGAATTACTGTTCTTTTTTTTTTTAATAGAATTACTATTGTGTGATCGTGCGAAAGAAGAAATCCCTTTTTAAAAACCGACGTTTGCGTGGAATTTATGGTAATCATCAAAGGATTAATTTTAAAGCAAAAACCAATAGGCCGACCATTTTTTGTTTTTCCTGATTGCCCTTTGAATTTGACTTTTTTTTTTTTTTTAAGACAAATGACACTCTGTTTTCAGTTATTACACCATTTATTATCTATTTATTTTTATTAAATTATTAAATTGATTCAAATATTTGTAGATTTATTTATTTTAAATAGATAATTGTTTATTTCAGAAATAAATATAATCAATAACCAGCATCTTAACTAAAATTTTATTTACTTAAATTTTACAGAAATATTTAAAAATTTAATATTAATACAAAATTTACTATAAAAATTAAAAAAATTTAATGTAAACTTTATATTTTTCGCTCTCTCCAACAATTCGTATGACTCTCTCGTGACCGTGACTAGACTAGAGAATTTGGCTTAGGAGCCTGAACATGGAATTTATCTCCATGGAATGCAATGCAAGGAGATTGTGACCTTTTTTCTTTTTTAATTGAATTTGTGCTATATAATCGGTTTTTCATTTAACTTTTTACAGCTTAAAAAGTACTGATTAGTATAAGATATTGAAAGCCATCATCAAAATTCAAGTAACTTCTATTTGTTTGAAACGTAAGATTCTAAAAACTTCCAAGTTTGATTTTACCACAATACCATCCACTTTTCTAGCACTACATCTGTTTTTCAATCTGAAAAGGGATGATTGTTACTCTCCCTCCATGTCAGAATACTCTTTTCTTTTTTTTTTCCTTCGAAACAAGAAACAGAAACTTTTTTGTAATGTTTAAAACTTTACAGGTGTGATTTGGGGTGCATATTTTGTACAAGTATTTAGAGATTCAACCTCTACTTCTAAAGACATGGCATCCACAGACTTGGCCGGAGAATTCTAGAGCTTGAAAGCAGAAACTCAGGATATATGCCATTCATCTTGAATCTCACACTCTTGCAGTTGCAGGAAAGCATTTTGCAACTAACATTAACATACGGAAGACATGAATCTAATAATTAGGCAAACCAAAACTCTCCTCACTGCTAAATCAAACACAGTTGCCTATAAAGAAAAAAAAAACAAAAAAAAAAAAGGGAAAAAAAAAGTTGGCAATACTCAGCGCTCTAAAGCCAGGTGCAGCTAGTTCAACTTTGCATAGTCACAGCTGTTGATAAAAAAAAAAAGGTAATTATACGCTAGAAATGAATAAAATTGCAGTACTCCTTTTTCTTCCATTGATCCTTGTAAACATCAAAATGTTCTCGACATTTAATCTAGTCCGAACCATATTCTTGCAGACCTAAAACCAACCGTTCCAAGATTGAAATTTAGCAATATTCAGTAACAATGTTTTATTTAAAAAGAAAAATGAAAGTAGAGACATTGATAGGAATTAGTAAACTATTAAGGAAGATTCATGCTTATTTTGAAGCTTCCATACTTTTGTCTTCCTTACTTCATGTCCAAACAGTGATCCAATAAGCTTAAAATATCTAATCTGCTCAGCCCAAGGCAACAAACCTTATCTTAGGTAAAATCATAGAAGGGTGCTATCCATGTTTCAAGCATATGAGCATTGCTTACAGATAATTCTTTCATATACAAGTGTTTCAACTAAATTAAAAAGACCAGAAATTCTTAAAGCTCCAAAGTTGCGATAACTCATGAAGTCACAGACAATAATTAACCTGGTTACATTACTTTACATCTCTAAATATCCTCTCTTTTTTTTTTTTTTTTTTTTTCAAGTTTAAAGCAAGTAATGACAAATTATTAAGTCTCTCTTCCACTAAAATAACCTGCCACCAGGGCAAGAGAGAGGGAAATTCGCAAGAACTGTTATTTTTCATTTGACAAATAAAAAAGAGGACAAACTGATTAATTTTTTTTTTTCTTTTAACACAACTATAACATAACCGCATTTTGTGAAACCTTTCAAGATTTAGGACACTTTTATTGTATTATAATACTAACTGTTTCAAATTTGTTCGCAGGGCCTTGAACTAAAGAAGCAAATAGAAGCACTGGTTTACATAGAGTGCAGCTTGAGGACACGGTAGGTTCGCCTTGCATCTGTGCATATTAATTAGGATAAAATTATTAATCATAAAGTGCAATCACATATACCCACAGGATTCTATATACTTTCGTTCCGGTTCCTTCTAAGTGAAATCATACACTATTTAAACTAACAGAATAGACTAATTTGTATAGGTATAAGAATCAACCCCTTGTGTATAAGAATACGGCCAATTGATGGGGCTCTTCTTGCTTAATTTGGCTTAAGAAATCAATATAGGATTAATGCAAGATTGGAGGAATTAATGGATAACATTCACTTAAAATCATTCTTTCTACAGATTAAGAACTTCAGTGTTGAAAATTGCAGAATATGAAAGCTGTGTTGGATGCTGCTATGAATGTGTTTCTCCAGCCTCCAAAGCAAAAGAAAAAAAACCAAGTATTATATGCCGTGTTCTTTAAACAAACTCCCTATTAAATAACAGTGTCCAAGTATGATGATTCTCCTCTTATAATTCTGTGCATTCTTGATCATATATATTACATGGTCTTTTTCGTGTTGATTTCATAGAGTGCTTCCTTCCCTACTGAAGTAGGGAATTTGCAATAAGATCGAACAGTGTAAACCCATCTGTGTATCACCTTCAAGAACTCAAGGATGTTTTGGCTCTGTAATTTGATGAGAATGAAAATTGCTTTTAACCTATTTCTAATATCTAAGTGGAGGATTTTGTTATCCTGTTAGCATTTGCATGCAACTCCATTTTGGTTAAGCTTCAAGACTTGGAACCAGGGCTCTGAATCTGATGACTGATCGCTATTGATTTCCCTTGGGCCACGTTAAAGCCAATATATTGGGCTCTCACAAACAGTGAAGTTATGAACCCACATCAATCCTTTCTAGATTATATCTTTCCATAAACAATTTATGGTCATGGGTAAAGCGTCAAGCCTAGTCCGCAGGGAAAACGACATGTGATTAATAATCCGGAAAACTTATCTTGGATTGGACGCTGATCTTTTTGTACAAAGTATGAAAATTAAGTGGCGGTTATCTTGCAATTAATTAACACTTGTTGAAAACCTACTTGAAAGAATTCTCTCGAACGTTATTCGTGATGAATAAGTTTTGGACGTCGTACTCAAATAAAGCTGTTTTGATCGATGTTTCCATAGCAGGACCAGGAAATTCAACCCATATATAAATCATACATGACTTCATTTTCTTAATGTTAGGCAGTCATAGGATAATGTTCAAATGGCTTTTATTGTTCAAATTTTCATCTAATTTGAAAATTTCAAACTGCTTATTTTTGGATCACTGAGTAAAAGTTTGATTTAGGCCTTCATTAATAGGTTTTTAAATTAAAATAAATGATTTCATTCATCCTTAATAAAATTTTTAAATTTTACAAATTGCACTATTAGAGTGATACATATTTATATTTTAAAAAATAATATATATACACATATATAGGAATCTCTTAAATTTTTTTTAATGAAATTAAATACCACACAAAAACAAACTGCTGACTAATACGAAAATGACGATTGACCGATGCTTAATAATTTGGATACGCCAATTTGCAGCTGAGTTGACGTAAATGACGGAATCTCATTTGGTATGATTTGTCAATTCATGTAACACATGCCAACCAGAGATTTTTTTTTGGGGCATTCTTTGCTGTATCAAATTCCATTTGTCTGTCTTTAGTCTTTGCCAATCACTAAGTTGATTGTCGAGACTTAGCCAACTTAATTTAATTTTGTTTCATTACGACCAGTCGTATAAAACTTGGTTCTTTTTTCCTTTTTTTTTTTTTTTGGACTGAACTTTATAATTCTTTAATTTCTCATAGTAGTAACGGAATAGTTTGCAAGTTTATCACTTAGGTTGCTCTTTTTTCTTTTCCTAGAAAATTCATGATTCTAGATCTTTTGGAATAGTAAAAACTATTAGTCTTATTTGAGATTAATTTGATGGACCACACTTTAGGTGATCAAATATGTCTTTTTTAACATATGAATGAGAATATATTGTGATTTACTTCCTCTAAAGTTAATCAACTTACAATACTATTTAGATATAATCTTCTCATGACTTTGTGAATATCTCTTTATATTCCATGGTCAACATTTTTGTATTCATTGAAATACAAAGAAGAAAAAAAAAACCTAACTATATCTACCGTTTATATTATGAATGATATATTTTGATTAATGCATTTTAATTGACCTAAATCATAATGAATTTATTAGTGAGGTAAATATAGCGTAGATAATAACATGACCTAAATAGAATTATAATGTTCTTTTCTTGAAATTATGAACCTTGTTATGTGAATAAATACTAATGTTACTTTTATATATATTAATATCAAAATTGGTGAGTTATATATACGATTGAATTAATAATGAATTAATTTTTGAATTTCATTTACCGTAAAGAAAAACTAAAACTAATTTTATCCTTATTCCACGCCACCGCAACGTCACGCGGTTAGCACGCCAAACGCTGAAGAACCCACACCAGACGCTTCGTTAATTCATATAAAATAAGGATCATATTCATATGTAACCTAAACTTCTGAACCCATGATTAAAAGGCCGGTCTGCCTCAGGTACTTTGTGTGACAATTCTACCCGATTATGAATGTAACCCATCTCACCTCATGACTCCCATTACACGCCGAAAGAAACCAAAGCCTTTTTAATCCAATAAATTTCGCATCACAACCTGCTCCGCCCTAGTACAATTACACCCTCTCTCTCTCTTTCTTGTTATCGTCTTCAGAATCAGTCTCATTCATGGAGCATCCAAAGAACTTCTCCCCAAGAACTTCTGCCATATTTTTCCTCCTTTTTGCTGGATTTCTTTATATTTGCATATGGTCTCCATCAATATCAAACCCTTTATTCTCCAACCATGAATCCAACCGTCGTTCACCCTCAAATTTTGTAAGTATATTATATATTATTTTCTCTTGTGTAATCTGTAAACACACTCTAACATATATTCAAACTATATATACTAATTCTTGGTGATTGGTGATGACAGCTTATTTCTTTTTCTGTTGCAGACTACCCTAAAGCTCCATGTAAAGGACGAGCTTGATTTGGCGTTGGAGGAAGCTTCCATGCCGAACAAGAGCGTGATCATTGCAGTTGTCAACAAAGCTTATGTTGAGCAAGGTGTTAACGCAGAGACGACAATGTTGGACCTTTTCTTGGAAAGCTTTTGGCTTGGAGAAAATACTAGGCCATTGCTGGACCATCTGCTACTTGTTACCGCTGATCAGACAGCTTATGATCGGTGCAAATTTAAGCGGTTGCACTGTTACAGATTGGTGACGGACGGTGTTGATTTTGGTGAGGAGAAGGTTTATATGTCGCAGGATTTTATTAAGATGATGTGGAGAAGAACTCAATTTCTTTTAGATGTCTTGAGGCGTGGCTACAGTTTCATTTTCACGGTATGCTCTCTTTAACCTTCTTGACTTAATCTTTTATTTTCTTGGAAATATATCCATTTTTCACCATTCAACGATAATTGATTAAATTTAATTTGTTTTTTATAGATATTAATTAATTTTATTTATTTACTTAGTTCTTTTTTATTAATATTATAGATCTAGCATTAAATTATCTTACGCTACATTAATGAAAAATTCACTCTAGCTTTTCATTTAGTTTATATTCTGAGTAATAGTAATAACGATGAAAAAACCGTACAATATTTGATTGTTTTATCCAAATACTAATCTGCTGCCAAACCCAATTATTTTATTTTTCTAATATATGACAATTTTTTTAACTCAGATTTATACACAATCCTTACCTTTGCATTGCATGCTTCTAAATACGTTTCTAGCAAGCATTATTCTTTCGGTAATTCTGTTAAACCATATTTGGCTTACAATTAATCCTTGAAATTTATAGCATTTTGCGACTTTCAATTTATATATTCCTCCAGATATATAAGTACGTATATTGGGTTATGCGAGCGGCCAAATGTGGTTGGTCGGGGGGTTGCGTAGTTGGGCGAAGATTAAGTTCGATTAAGGAAATATTATAAATTATAGAAAATTGATTTAGACTTTAATTACGTGTCAAGAGTTTCAATTACAAGGTGAAGGACAGCTATCGTAAGGTAACATGTGGCATTCTTGGGTTGAATGCCACTGCTGCTACGTGGTAGAAGTTCATTGAGCAACCGGTGCCCCCCAATTTAGGGAAGGTCCTCTAATTATGGGACTACCGCTAGCCGTCAGTCTCCTGAATCACCTGAAACTCTCTGCAAGATGTACTAATACCAGCTGTCAGGAAAAGAGAAATTAATTCTTCGCAAAGGGGTCGAACAGTCTTTCAGGATTTCAGTTTCAGGTCTCCGAGTTCACGTAAATATCACCTTCACTTCCCATACCTAAGACTAAGAATAAAGATGTGGAGTTTTTAGGTGGGGGTGGGGGGGGGGGGAAGAGAGAGAGAGAGAGACCCAAATAACGGAGGAATATTGAGCTTAATGTTGTCACAAAGTTTCTTCTTTATTCCAAAGTCTCGAAAAATCAAACACGAGTTAAGCCATTCAGTGGTGCTAAAAATCTGCCGCCCATTGTTGAAAATTTTCTTTAACTTTGAAAAAAGAGTAGTTATATAAAATTTGAATTGACAATTGTGGATGAAATAATATTTTGACGTGAAAAAAAAGTTTTCAAAACATTGATTTTTTAATTATGAACTAAAAGTAAAAGTACATGTATTTTTTCCAAATTGGATTTTTTTTTTTAAATTAAAAGACATATTCATCTTCATTTTTTATGTTTATAACAAATCATTTAATTTTTTTAATCATTTTTATTCAGTTAAATATTTTACATATAACATATATAGTTTTTAAGATGGATAGTTTATTAACTTAGAAAGTGGGTAATTTTTTAAAATATTATTTTATTAAAAATTATTTAAAGATAACAATATCTTTAATTTCATCTTTATTATTGATTTTTTCTTTTAATTGTTTTTAATTTCATCAATTGAATTGTTGTTATTTAATTCATAACATCAATTCAAACAATCACTTTATGATTAGTAAAGATACGTGCATGTTAACATTAATGTATGCTAATACTTTATGAATTTTCTTTTCTGCCAAAAAAGCTAATTATATAGATCAATATCTCAATATATCACTTTCATGCCAATAAATGCCGTTTAACTTGTTGGGTTATACTGTCTTTGATCTTTCCTTTTTTTTTCATGGTGAAAAACTCAAAAACATATATGTGTCAACTGCCAAAACACTGTTTCAATCGTTGATGTAAACTGGCATGCCGATACTATTTTAATCGTTGATATATATATATAAGCCCTAGGTTTTTTTTTTTTTAAATTTTTTGGCCATCAAAAAGCCCCTAGCGTTTAGTTGAGGTTGTTTCACAAGGAAATGGCAGTGTGGCTGTACTAATCATGAGAAATCTAACTTTACATATCAAACCTATTAAACCTGTAGTTAGATTAGTTGAACCTCCGCTATACTTCTATTAATTTGGACTAATCATTTCTCCTTGTCCAGGCAACACGTTTTTAATGTACTTCATACATATATAGCTTTCAATTTTACTAGTTGAGTCTTTAGGCGTTGCACGTAAGTTTTTGTTGAGCCCAAAATTGACTATTCTACATATGTTTGTTGGAACTGTCTTTTCTTATTTTTTTTTTTATTAAAGAAATTGTAGTCTATATTAAGAGAAGTCCGCAAAGAATTTGTAAATATTAAAATTAAAATTTATTAAAATATTATTTTTTAAAGATAATTATATAAATCAAGATCAATTAAGATAAATCTTGAGTTTAATAATTTTTTTTCCTTTAAATTTTTTTTTTTATAATTAATTTGTTTACCATATGTATATTAAAAATGATTATTTATGAAGTTGACAATTCCAGAACACACAAAAACCATCACGATCAAAGACCCACATAAGGTCTTAATTTTAGGTTGGAGTTGGCACCCACATACGTAAGTTTTTGTTGAACCCAAAATTGACAATTCTTGAATTATACTAATTCTTTTTGAACTTTGAAGTGAACCTTGAATGTGATCAAACACTAGTTAGATATTAATCATTTTTTATCATTCTATCAGGACACAGATGTACTGTGGCTACGAAATCCATTTTCAAAGCTAAGCCTAAACGAAACCGAGGACCTCCAAATCAGTGTTGACCAATTCTACGGCGATCCACTACCCAAGCATAATTTGATCAACACCGGCTTGTACCACATCAGATCAAATAACAAGACCATCTCTTTATTCGACAAATGGTATTCACTGAAAGACAATTCGACGGGGAAAAAAGAGCAAGATGTGTTGTTAGACCTACTGCGACACGGGGTTGCCACCCAACTGGATCTCCAAGTAAGGTTCTTGGAGACGAGGCATTTCAGTGGCTTTTGTCAAGATAGTCGAGATGTCAGCGCTGTAACAACGGTCCATGCGAATTGTTGCCGCCACATAAGTGCAAAGGTTACGGATTTAACGGCTGTCCTCCGTGATTGGAAGAGGTTCAAGCTGGCTATGACTAAGTATCCCAACCTGGCTCGTAACATAACTAGCAGTTTTAGCTGGTCACCACACGTTGGATGTAGGAATTCATGGAAACATTAAGGAGTCACTGTAGTAAAAATATATATGTTAGATTTTATGTGGTCCACATGATAATAAATGGATCAAGATAATTACATCAAATTATTAAGGTGAAATTATAAAGTAAATCCTAATTCAATTTAACTACTCTAGTGATAAGAGTTAAACTCTACTTCAGTAATTAATTAGAATATAGATTCTTTGATGGTAGGATACAACTTTAATTAGTCTTATAGTATAAGTCCCTAGTCTAGTCTATATAAAATTGCCTGTGCACAATCATAAGGTTATTATCAAGAAAATGATATAGACTAGAAAGCTTATACAGGGTGTTCGTCTTTGTGTATTTGGAGCGAGTCTGGATTCTTGATTAACAATGGCTAGAGGTACGTTTTATTTAAATTATTACAATATATTGGTTTCTTCAATTTGATTTTTTAAGCAACTCACTTCAATTTTATAGATCAATCTTCACGATGTTGTTAAGGCTTAAGTACGTAGTATATGTTTCGAAAATATTTTCGATCTCAAATTAAGTAATTTTTGTATGATTCCATGTTATATTAAATTTTAGTTCATTTCTGTACGAAAAAATAAATTGATTTTATACTTAACATTTAGAATGGGAACAAGTTGGGATATTTTAAATTTTAAAATATATAAATATGAATTCAATAATTTATAAGGTATCTGAATTTTTATTATTATCTTTTGCTATTTGATTAATACTATTTGAATTCAAATCAGAAATCGACAGCAATATCAATAGAATATTTGAATTCATTAAATATTTAAATTTTTTATATTAAAAATTTGCATGCCAATATTTGAATCTTTACACAAACATAAAATATTATATATTTTATAAATATGTATTAAGCATCAATATCTAATAATATTATAATAAGTGAAGTAGATTCAGCTGTCAGATGCTCTTCAAATAAAAAAGCAAAGCATATTCGGATATTGAAGAATTCCTCTTCACATGCATTCTAAATCTGTCGTGGATACTAAATTTAACATTTAAATTTCAAAAAATTTTAAATCTATAAGATTTAGATTCACAAAAAATAAAATAGAATGATAACGAATGTCCAATTGTAATACTTCTTCTTATGACGCAGTGTAGCAGTGCCCATAGACAGATCTCTCCTCTATGCCATGCATTGGTTTATAGAAAACACATTCATCGTCGTTGGATCATATCCTCAACCCTCCAACTCAGACATGCAAAATAATCACCTGCTTCACGCACCACACTTTCCCTACATCACAATTTGTCCACGTGTCCGGAAAAATCCATCGATCATTTATAAACTGCATAATAAAGTAATCTATGCGGCAAACATTCCTTTTTTAAAACTTTTTAAAGGTTTTTTATTTTATTTTTTTATCATATTAATATTATTTTTATGCTATAATTAAATTTAAATATTATATTTATATAAATTTTGATTCGTTAATAATTTATTTTACGTAAGTTTTAAAATATTTTTGTATTTATATTATATTTTTTATATTTTGTGATATTTTAATTATTTTTAATATTATATTATTTTTATATTATTGCATAGTTTAATTATTTTTCAAAATTAACAAAAATTAAAAATTTTATTTTTATATTAATATTAATATATTTTATAATTAAATATAAATATAAATATTTTTTAATTATTAAATATTAATTTAAATTTAATTAAATTAATTTAAATTAATCTAAATAAATTGAATAAATATCTTAACTCGTAGGCACGTATGAGGTGGAGTTAGCATGCTAGTCCATAAATTAAAATCATCCCTTGGGACGAGATTGTGGCAGAGGTGAGGGAGAGGGAAACAACTATCTAATCTAATCCAAGCTAATCTAATCTACTACTATGATTTTTTAGTTTCGAGGGCTCAAAGGTTTTTTTTTTTTTAATTTGTGCGGTTATTTGAGAGTTTTGAGAGAGAGAGAATTTCAAAAAAAAAAAATAATAGGTTGATAATTATTAAAAAAATAAAATTATAAAAAATAATTAATAAAATATATTATTAAAATTATTAATAAAAAATTATAATTATTTTTTTACTTTTAATTTTTTTGCTTTGGCTTGTTGTTTTTTTTTTTTTTTAAATTTGTGTTCATATTTATATTATTTTTTATTTTTAAAATGTTATAAATTTTTATATATTAGTAATCAGTGTTATTTTATTTATATTTTTATATATTCGTTTATTCATATAATTTTTTCGTATTGTGGTTTAATTATTTTTATATATGTCGTATTCGTATTTTTTATATGTTTAAAGTATTATAAATTTATATATAAAATTTTTACATTAGTTAGGCGTTTATGTATATTTGATATGTTCATATATTTGTGTTGTATTTATATTATTTTTGTTTCACGTTTGTATCATGTCTCAATTTAGAATTGACACTATACTACACATGTAAAAAAATACGATCTTATATATTTTAAAAAGGTTAGTCTATATGGAAACTTACTATCAAATTTGATATTTGTATTCAACCTGCTTAATAAAAATTTTATTTTATTAATTATTTTTAATTTTTGATTATATATTTAAAATACTTGATCTATTGATTCTTTCGACAATTTATATCTCAATTTAGAATTAGTTTATTAATTATTTTTAATTTTTTATATTTAATTTTTATTGTTATTAAGGGATTAATTTTCATTGTAATGCACTAGTTGATTTAAATTTGATACTCGATCTGCTTGAAAAAAAATTATATTTAAGTTTTTTATTTGATTTTTAAATAAAAATTGATACTCGATTTGCTTAAAATCACTATAATTCACTGGTTGGTTTAAAATTATACTCAATCTGCTTGAAAAAAAAATAAAAAGTTATTTTATTAATTATTTTTAATTTTTTATATTTAAGTTTTTTTTATTTGATTTTTAAATGAGATATTTAAAGAAGTTATTCTGTACATGACCTATGGGTCTATTTATAACATGTACATGACAAGCATATAACAAACTTATTTTATTAATTGATATTTTTTATTTAGTTTTTAGATGATGTATTTAAAAGATTAATATAGCTTGATTTAAAATCCGTACCTAAACCATTTGGTAAAAAAAATTTAAAAATTTTATCTCATTAATTATTTTTATTTTATTTTGAAATAATATATTCAAAGGATTAGCCGTACATTGACTCGTGGATCAATTTAAAATCCATACTAAATACACGCGTTAACTTGAAAGTCATCTTAAGATTAATACTCGAGCCAACCAGTGAAAACAGTTTAAAAACATTTATATTAATTTTATATTAAAAATTTAAAAAATATTATTAATTATTATTTTTTAACTTATTTAGAGTAACAAATTTGCTTGATAACTCTGAATAAATTAAAATTTATATCCAATTTTACATACATATTTATTATTTATTAAAATTTAATTAGGGCATAACACTATTTTCTTTTAGGTTTCAAGGAGAGAATTACCAAAATGTATTTAGTTAAAAATATTTATAATTATAATCATTGTAATAAATAATTATTAAGAAGGATATAATTTTTTTCTTACTATGAATAGCAATGGATAATACAACAAAATAGATATCCGATACTATTCAATTTATTTTTGCATATCTCGATATTAAATTCACTTTGAAGTAAATTTGAAACTAATTCGAATATAAACCTTTTAACTATTCATTATCAGAATTTATTTTAATTTTAGTTTGAATTGTATAAGATATCGGAGTATATTTATCCAATCTGCTTTATTCATATAAGCTCAGGTATCTGAACCTGATATCAATTTACTATGTAGTTATAGTTTTATTTATGCTTTATTTTTTAAAAAATGATTTAATAAATTTGGATAATTATTGGATTCACATATCTTATAAATATTGCCTTTTGAATTGGATGCAAATTTAGATTGTAATTGGATAATAAATTAATTTAGATTTTTAAACGAGTTAAGCGGACCCAAATTAAGATATTTAAAAAAACTATATATATATATATATCTAATTTTCTGCCATCAGCAAAATATTTTGAACAATTAAAATTTTAATTAATAAATAGAAAAAATTATTATTTATTATAATGATAATAAAAAAATAAATAATTTAGTTTTTAGTTTTAATTTTTGTGTATGCTTTAAAAAAGTTTATCCGTGTCAAAATTTATAGATCGATCTAATATTCGTACTCAACTCCCTTAAGAAAAAAATAAAAAAATTATTTTATTAATTATTTTTAGGTTTTTTAGTTTTTATTTTATTTAAAAATAATATATTTAAAGTGTTATTTGCATAGTAACTCACGCATTAATTTAAAATCTACTCAAGAAAAATAAAAAAAAATTTATTTTTATTAATTATTTTTGTTTAGATTTAAGATTTGTATTTTATTTTATTTTATTTTTAAATGATGTATTTAAAGGAGTTGATTTGTAAAGTAACTCATAAGTCAATTTAGAATCCAAATTCAACTCACAAAAAAATTATTTTGTTAATTATTTTTATCTTTTTATATTTAAGGTTTTTATTTTTATTTTATTTTTAAATAATGTATTTAAAAGAATTCTTCTATATACGACTAGTGGGTTGTTTTAGGATTCGAAGCTAACAAATACAAAAAAATTGAAAATTATTTCATTAAGTAATATTTTTATTTAATTTTAAATAATGTATTTAAATAGTTTGATTCAGTTTAATTGTGAGTCGATTTAAAATCTAGACTCGACTTTGAAAATTTTTTTATTAATTATTTTTATCTTATTGTTAAAATAATGTAGTTGCTTTACTTGTTAACTAGTAGATCAATGTCGAAATCCAATCCACTCGAAAAAATTAAATATATTTTTTAATTTTAAATGATTTATTTAAAAAGATTGGTTGAATGTTATCTCGCATATTGATTTAAGATTTATTTAAAAACTAATTAAATTTCGGTCGGTTCAGTCGGTTAGTTCGATTAAATCGGTTTATTAGATCTTGGACTAGTGGGTTGTATATTTAATTTGTGTATTGGTTCAATTGGGCTATTAATATATATAAATATATAAATATATAACTATTAAATATTAAATATTAAAGTTTGGTTAATTCGGTCTATTCAATTAATGATTTTACTAACCGATAATCGATCGAATTAATCAAATAAACAGACATAAAAAATTGACATAACTATCAAATCAATTTAACCTAACTGAATTAATCAAATTTTATTAATTAAATTAATTAAATCAATTTAAACCGACTTATGGATAGTCCTGGGCCGGAGTGGAAATGTTTGCTTTACATGTTTTGTTCTCCATGGTCTACAGTGTTGTTTTGTTTTATCTCAACAGGTTATTAGCAAGATTGGTACTTGTGTAGCAGCATGATCTTTTTCTTAAGTGCTAGTTTTTGTATCCTGTATTTGTCCTTTTTTGCATGTACGGTTCAGCTGAAGAAAATGCTCCTACGTTTCTTTGTTTTTCCTTTTCTTTGGGAAACTTTAATGCTGTTAATATTCTAACTGAACATGCAAAATTTCCAGTTCGCTCTTTCTCTGAGTGTAAGGGTTGTATTGATCAAACAAACTGGAAAGCTGCATTTATCATTAACAGCGGTTGGCTTCTTTTATGCCTAGATAGATGGATGATTCACGGATGTATGCTGTTATCTCCCCTTGTACTTATCAAGTGACAGCACATGTGCACAACCCGATCTTTTTTTCTCGAAGAGTCATTTTCTTCTCACCTGTTTTTCTTAAGATCACGAAATGAATTAGTCTTAGTTTCTATCATTATTTCCATCATCTTAAAATTAGTGCAACAGCGGCAATAACCTGTTTTTGAAGATGAACTAACCCAACACCAAATTCCAGGATAATGGCAAATGGAAATTGCTAATAAAAAAATTCCTAGCCGATGGGAAAATGGCCATGATTGGTTGCCAAGAAATCCAGGGCAGTTGACGGGCTTTGACTGTTTTAGCCCGAATATTTATGCCTAAATACATATATAAAAATCATGCTTCCAGTCTATCAGACTGTACTAGGCCAACTCTCCTTATTCTCTTCAAAGTTCAAACCTTTATTCTCCCCAGTTTGCTTTGTTGTTGTACCATCTCCCTTTTTTTTTTTTTTATCTCGTTTCGGTTTATACGGTTGAAGTGAATTCATTTCATGGGACAGCGAGTGTAGGAGAATACATCTATGACGACCTATATGAGATCATTATTGGCATTGGCCTTGATAATCCTGCTATAGTGCTATGAAGATGTTAATGGTTTTTTTTTTTTTTGATAAATAGATGTTATTAACGAACTTCAAAGAACTTGTGTTGATTTTCCATCATCTGCTGTAGTTTGCTTACTTCTCCTGTAATTAATCATTCTTTTCAGATGGAAGGAAAACAAAGAAATTAGGTGAATCGCTTTCTGGGTTTGTTAAATAGGTCCCTCAAATCAAATGGGTCGTAGGCAAGCTGACTCACAGTTCGGTCGTTTTACACTTTTGGTCCTTTTCTTCATAGCCGCATTCTCCTGCTGCATGGCCTATCTTAGCTTCTCCTTTGCGTTTAAAGGCAGTAGGGGTACTATTTCTGTTGGTTCAAGTGAACTTTTGAGGAGCGAAGAAGAAGAAGAAGAAGAAGAAGAAAATGGGTGTTGCCGAGTAATTAAGCATCTGGAGCTGTGGGGTGATGCGGTGAAATGGGGATCGGAGTTCAAAGTGAATTCTTCAGAGGAACGTTGTAAGGCTTACCTGGACAAGTGTATAGGCGATGATAGGCCTTGTTTGTGTCTCTTGGGTGTTTCGTGGCAATAGAGAGGCTTGTGGGTCTAGATTTGGTGAGGTAAACAAATCTTTCGTGCTCTGATATTTACCTCTGTCGGTTCAATTCCATTTTTGGATTTAGTAATTTTGGAATTTTCTATTTCTTCATGCAATTTTGGCTGGAACTTTGAAGCATACACTCAATTCTCAAGCCTTTCGGATAGTAATTGATGTCGCAGGAGAAGAGTAACAAAGGGGAAAAAAAAGACGGAACTAGATAAATACCATATGAACATTTGCAGTTGTACCGAATTGCTTACGGGTGACTTCCTAATCCTATTGATGAGAGTTCCCTTAATTGGATTTTGACCTGAAGTTAATTTATAGCACAGTATATTTCCTCTTTCATTTTAGCTATTAAAAGGAAGAACCTTCTTTTGTTTTTTTGGCGGCCTTGTTGTGGATATAAAATTTGCTGATTTGTCCTCTTCTTGCATTCAGTGTTGGCTGAAGAAACAAAAGGATACCTTAAGCCCCGATTGGCGAGACTCCGGTGAAAAAGTGGTATGCACATCTGGCCTAATCTTTGGTGAAGGGCAGGTAGGCTATTTGCTACTCTTGTTAGGCTCTGAGAGTGAGTGTACTCAAAACACGTTAAACTTTTCTGGCTGTGAGAGGTCACAACCCTTCAGAACTCTAGAAAGTGTATGCAAGTTGTTGGTATTTGTGGCGTTTTAGCATGACAAAGGTCGTGGAGAAATAATAGAAAACTTGAGCTATTACATACAGTGTATTTCTTTCTAGTATCATTTCAGCCTTAAGAAAAATGCACATTATAGTGCCTTTATTACTGTGATTTCTTAGTTGTACGCTGAAACATCCATTTTGTTATGACAATCTTCACGATGGTAAAATATATGCCAGTCTAGTTGATACTGCTGACATGCTTTTCCATTTTCTTTGTAGGGAATTGTCAAGTTGAAAACAGAGTATGGGGTTATCTATGTAAAGGTAAGCGCGTAATTTCAAACGGTATAATTTTTGCAGCATGATTCGTTCATTTTCTCTTGCTTTTTTCTTCTACATGTAAGCAGCACTTGAATAGTTAGTGCCACAAAAACTTCTTATCTGTTTTCCTTATATGGGGCAGGTTGCACACCTTGACCCCAACCCATGTCTGCTGTCACCTCAAATTGAGATGCAATGGGTAAATGTATGATTGTCTTTATGTTTGGAAGTCAACTGTTGCTAGATGCCTAATTATTTTCATTTATGTTCATGAAGTTCGATCTTTAAATTTCATCTAATTTTGTCCAGACTTGGGAATTTCTGCACAAAGTATGTAGCTTGGGGGAGGTTGGTCCAAATTTACCTGCCATTGCTGTCTTTGCAGCGTGAACATTTTAGCATCTATTTCTCTACATGAACTGTGACTTTTATATTGGAGGTGTTGCCTTTGTTTTTTGAAGTTTTCTTCTTGCGGTCCCCGCCTCACTTCAATTTTATTTCCAAACTAAGTGGCATAAGCTTGTATTTCATGGTTTATCACTTTTTATTTGTATTCTATGTGTTCAATTCATTTTTTCTTCTTTACAATGCATACTCTTATATTTGTTGTGATCTATGATTTCCAGCTTTTGCCTAATTGTGCTCCGCATTCTGTTGCCTGTATTCTTGAGCTGTTGGCACTAGAGCATTGTGCTGGTTGCCAATTTTATCGTGCTGAAAGACGGGCGAACTCTTGGGATTCTCAAGGAAATCATATTAAACATGTAAGGCTTTCCCCTGAATTTTTACCAGGTTGCTACATGTCATTTGCTCAATTGTTCTTTGCTATCTTTACATTGTCACATCTATTCTTGACCATATCGCTTGGTCCCTTTCATGTGAATGTACCGGTCACTTCTTCACATTCAGAATCCATGGATGAGTTGTTTTTCAATATTTTCAAGTTTGTAACTTGAAAGAGCTGCTAAAATGAACTATGCAGGCTCCATTCGGGCCCCCGTTTGCTCTAATTCAAGGCATAATTGAAGCCGATGGGACTACATTTAAAGATATTCCAGTAGAGGTTTGCCCAACCATAAAAAGAGGGTCGATTGCATGGTTTGAGTCTGGCCCAGAGGCTCTTCATCAGTCTAGCAAACCACGATGAGTGGAGAAAAGCATACACGGTGTTCGGTTATGTTCTACTTGAAGATATGGAAATTGTGGAGAAAATTGCCAAGCTTCCGACAACAGAAGAGGTGTGGAGCAATGTTGAAGTATCTGCCTTGCAAAGACCTGTTCCTTTACGGTTCTTAAGAATGAAGAATAGTCCTTGAGATCTGATGCTGAATATGCTTATAGGGGTCAAAGTGCAGCGGAAAGACTGTAGTGCAGCCAGGGATATTTTTATCTCCTACTTCCGATTTCTGATATATAATGATTTGCAAACTCGGTTACTTTTGGATTATTTGCGCTCCAAGTTTGCTTCAATAGTTGGATATGTGGTTGCATAGCGACATATACCCATCAAGATTTTGTATGCAAAAGTATAATCAATTTGAACTTAAAATAAGCAGAAACCATGTGATACTTGGCATGAAGAATGGTTGCCTTCTCTTTTTGTTATTCTGCGAAACAATTTGGTTTTTTTGGGCCAACGTGAAATAAGTAGGTTAATCGAAAGATTTACCATCACAAGTTGTAGGCTTGATTGATGTCAATAATCAATTTCACTCGTTCCAAAGCAGAACAAGGTTTGATCATGGGACATACATCCATGTGATGTATGTGAGCGTGCATGCATCTGAGAAAGTTATGCTTGCTTGATTTTTTTTCTGGACTACAGATTCGAATTTCGAAGGTTGTGTGTAATTTTCATTTTACTTTTATGTGGGCCAAATGAGAGCCCAATTGTTCCATACAGCCCATTGGTGGCACACTGAGCCCTCAAGGCCGCAACTTCAACGCTACAAAATTATGGTGCAGGAAGAACCTTACTATATAATTTCCTTGGTATGAATAAATTCCTTAATTTTGCCATAAATCATGAACACTGGAGTAGGGACTGGGGGAATATATGCTTCATTTTGGCCTGTCCCTGATTAAAAAGAATGGGCACTTGAATTGGTAAACAAATGAAATGACAAGAAAAAATAAATTTGCCAGAAAACAAAATGTCATCTTGAATTGAGATATTTATATAATAGTCTGCAGATAGCATGGGGATGGCGTGATATCCTCCAAGTTGGGTTGAGAAGTTCAGTGGTACTTCCAGTTTCTTATGCATAAATATTTACAAACTCGGATACTTAACCTCATGTCATGCCACATGCCAAATGCCTGCATGAAACTTGGCAATGGCACCATTGAATCTCCAGTGCAACATCATGACCATGAAGACCTTTAGATTAGGAAATCAGGAATCATGCTCTTCAGATTACTCCAACTCTACCCCGTATCTGTTGAATGAATGATAAATGATGGTACAAAAACGAAGGACCAGGCTTTGATGACTGTACTAACTCTTGAAACAAGACTTTCCTGCGGTTCTGAATCATGCAAGCGCCTGACAACTGATCTGCTATCCAAATCACATTTCCTTTGCCGCCTAGCCTACATCTCATTCGTTAAAAACAAAGGTTTCCATAACGTCTACACTATGGCAATTCTTCTTCGAGGCCCAGCTCAGAAGCAAATGAATAACCTGTCATAAAGGCCACCCAATAGTATGATAACACAATCCGCACATTCTTCAGCATCAAACACAAGGGCGGATAACTTTAATATCAAACCACCAATGTTTCTATGCCTAAATGAAGATTACAATCACGACACTACAAATTATTCTACGACTAGGTGCAAAGTTATGAGAATCCAGAAATAGACACAAAAGCTAAAAGCAAATCAACCTAGAAAAAAAAACATGAAAACTGAACTAAACCAAACCCCTAAACATTGCACTTACACTTAAAAGACATCGATAGTCAAAGGATTGTAAACCCACTTTCCCCAACATTGCAAGTAATCCATCTCAAGACTCCAGTGAGGGCATTGTTCTGGGCTTCTTCTTCCTTTCTGAAACTGCCTTTGCGAAAGCTTCCAGAATCCTTTGCTGTGACTCCAATATCATCTCCGTTCTCTTCATCTCCATCTCCATCCTCATCCTCTCTATCTCCCTTGCCATCTTTGTCTTCATCTGCTCCATCCTCACAAACCCATCTCCCAATACCTTTATCGCTGACGCCATCTCCGTCATGGCATCTCTCTCTCTCTTCCCTGATGCCGCCGTTTTCCCTGATGTCTCCTCAAACCCCCTCAAAACTCTTGTCCCATTAGCTGGATCAGACCCCGCCACACCAAAATTATCCTCATTAGGGTGAGGATTAGCGTAAGGGTTAGGATTAGAGTTAGGGTTTGCACCGTATTTCTGATCTATTTTTCCATATAATCTTGGTCCCGCATGTGCTATACTAACTCCAGTGGGAATTCTAATCCTAAACCCACCGCTACCCCCATCGCCGCCGTTGCCGCTACCGCTGACACTTCCACCGCTGTTTCCAATCCCGTTGCGATACAACTTTTGTACACTTATCGTATTAGAGCTTCCGTTCTGATACCCATATTCGTAAAAGTCTTGATCTTGGTCATCGTTATCGTCTTCCTCGTTCTCCTCATCCGGGCTATTCGAATTGTTATCGGGTTTCAAATTAGGTCCCTTTTCCATAGCGTCCATGCGCTTAAAGTGGACCCAAGAAGAAGCAAATCTCGAAACGGGCATGGATCTAGCCCGCTGGATCTCGGTTCGATACCGCTTCCGGAGCTTCTCCATCTTGTGGCGGCACTGCACAGCCGTTTTAGGAGGCGTCGCCATGGGGCAGCGCCGAGCTACTGCATCCGCCACTTCTTGCCAATGGGTGACCTTTAGGTTTCCTCGACGAAGCGTGTACCACTTGTCGCGGTACGCGTCGATTAAGGCAACGGTTTCATCGTGTGACCAACAAGGTGGTGGGAGCCGCCTTGGGTTGGGTGTGACTGTGGCGGTTCCCAATGGTGTGGTTGTGGAAGCTGGATGTGCGGGGAGGGCCAGCAGGTGTTCTAATGGTGGTGGAGGCGATATGTTCGATGGTGGATCCTGTTGGGGTAAGGGAGAAGATGGTTTAGGCATGATCTAATATTTTTCTGGTCTCGTATTAGATTACTGATGTCGGGCACGTTGGTTAACGATGGAGGCACGCTTTGGCAAAGTGGGTGATGGATAGGGGAAGCGTTGCGGTTTAGCAAAGTGGATCTGGGGCTGGGAGGAAAGAAAACTAAGATAACAAGAGGAGGGGGAGGGGGAGTGGGAGGAGAATAATTGTGGTGTGGAAGATAATTTTGGGGGTGGAGGAGACGTGGAGGAGAAAGTGGGTTTTGGCGACATATTGATTGGTTGTTGTAGGTGGGGCGGGTGGGGCGGGTGGGGTGGGGGCTAAAAGGGGGTGGGTGAGGGGTGGGCGGCTGATTTTGAGATATAGATGGACGAGACCACCGCTTGGTGGCTAACGTGCCAGCCTATATGACAGAGGTTAAACTCTTTTTTTCCTCCTGACTTAAATGGAACCCGTTTTGATCTAATCTGTCATTGGTTCAAAAATCAAAATTCATGCCTATGCTTATAATGTTTGTGGGTATTGAGTTAACACCACCGCACAGGGTGGGGCTCGGGATGCGGCTAGCCTTGACTTGGGGGTATTGGGGGCTGTTTGCGTTTCAACTTTCGAGGCCATTTTTGAGAATGTCTTTGGTGAGGTTTCTCAATTTGACTCCGAGGGTTTAGGGTGGATGTTAATTCAGTATTCGTGGATATTGGTGGGAGAGCCCAGAGAGAGAGAGAGGGGCTAAAAGAGGAAGTGCCTGAAAGCACGCGGCACACCTTTAGTTGGAGGAGGTAACTAATAGAACGTATTTTTCTACTGACGTGGATGTGGTAGATTGGCTTGTGAATGGGGGCGGGGATTGCAAGGCTTGATAAGTCTCTCTCTTCTTCTTGGTCTTTGGTAATTTCAATAAGCAGGCTTGTGGTTGGGCTGCAAGAAGCCATTCTATAATACGATCATTTGGACTTTAGGGCATTGCTTTACAATGGGTTTAACCTCAATGGCCCAATAAGTACTGTACACTGGGCTGTATAAATTGGCAGATGGACTGGAGAGGGCTTTTGGCCTGCCTTAACGGCAGCACAGCTGTCATTTGCTTATGTTAGGCCTAGTGCCCTCTGCTATTCTTTCTCGTATAAACCAAGAGTTATTCTCTAGCTTTCCGTTGAACGAGAGGAGAACTTCGATCAACTTTTTAGATTCGATCTTTCTTTTCCTTAATATATAGTTTACGATTCAAATCTTTCAGATTTTTTAAGTTTCTTTTAAGCTGTTTTCCAGGTTTCAAAAGTAAAGTAATACACGACTAATATGAACAGAGCAAACACAGGACAATTCTTTGTTTGCTTGCATTGCATGCCAATATGCCCAAAATTCCATTCCCAGTCCCTTAGGCAACGATTCACGTTTCCTATGAAGCTTCAGGATTACGGATTCAACACTAAATTGTTCCGTCAAACACTAAAAGCTAATACTGCATTTTGCCAGATTGCCAAGGGCAACAAGATCAAGAAGAAATGGAACCAAGATTGTTCGAAGCAGCTCGTTCTGGAGATATTTCTGCATTTCACTCATTACTCGGGGAAGATCCATTTCTGCTCGATCGAGTTGCCTTAAACTCTGTCTGTAATCCTCTACACATATCAGCATTGACAGGACAATCAGAAATCACAAAAGAAATTGTGAGCAGAAAGCCGGCATTCGCTAGAGAGCTGAATGAAAATGGTTTTAGTCCCATGCATGTCGCTGCAGCAAATGGGCACATTGAAATAATAAGAGAGATTATGAGAGTTGGATATGATATATGTCTTTTGAAGGGAAAAGATGGGAAGTTTCCAATTCATTGCGCGGCTTTAAAAGGGAGAGTTGATGTTGTTAGGGAACTGGTCTGCGCTTGCCCTGAGTCTCTTAAAGCAGTGACTGCTTGTGGCGAAAATGCTCTTCATTTGGCCGTGAAAAATAACCAGATTGAAGCTGCAAGGGTATTGATTGAGGAGATAAGGAGGCTACAAATGATGGAAATTTTGAATTGGAAAGACACGGATGGGAACACCATATTACATCAGGCAACCTTCAACAGACAACATGAGGCAAGTGCACTTCTTCCCGCTAGTAATATAGAATTACTTAATATTTCATTTATTTATCTTCTTTTCGATTTATTACATTCGTTCATTAGATATCCGTTTCTCTGGTCAAAAACTAAGTCTGCACTGTGCAGCATCTGAATTCAGGATTGTTATTGTACCCTTCCTGAATGCCTTTAAATTTGCCATTGTTTACAAAATTATATAAAGCAATGTATCAAATTTGTTCTCTTTGTTTGCTATAAGATGGCACTGCTCTGTTAGATTAGTAACTAGTTGCTTAGTTAAACCAAGATTATAGAACATAGATAATGAGTGCCTGACTGCCTTAAGCACTTTCCCCGTGGGAAACCATCTGTTTGAAGCTGAAGAAAAGGACAAACTAGCTCGGTGCTAATGAACTTATGCAGATCGTTATTTAATTGCTAATCTAATTAAATAGCACTTTTCTACCGCATTCCGATTATGGAAAGATGTCAACCATAAGTTGAAGCAGATGCATTAGTAAATCCTAGTCTTGGACATGATGGAGTCCATCGCACGTTAGTCTAATTAAATTCTGTTTAATTCCTTTGCTATACCCTACATTCTAATAAAGAATTAGGTTATAACTTTTTTGTCTTCGGTATTTCATAAAATATTATGTTTAATTCCACGTTGAATCCTTTACACTAGTTTTGCGTAATGGTTTGTGGTTTGCAGATTATAGGTCTGTTAATTGGCCAAGAAGCACTTGTTTGTGGGGTTAACGTAAATGTCATGAACTCCAGCGGATTCACACCGAAGGATGTCCTGGATCTTTTGCTCCAAAATGGAAGTGATTTTCATGATATTCATATTTATCAGATGTTTCAGCAAGCTGGAGCTCTGAAAGCCCGAGAAATAACAGCAGACCCTGCTTATTTGCAAACTCAAACAGAAAGCTTTAACAACACACAAATAGTGCGATCTTCTCGTTCATGGAACCTATGGAAGGAACTAATGAAAGAGGTTACGGAATCATCCACTGAAACTCAAAATGCCCTGATGGTTGTGGCAGTCCTGATAGCAACGGTCACATACCAAGCAATTCTTAGCCCTCCAAGTGGTTTCTGGGAAGTGGAGAAAAGAAAATCACCGACCATCACGGTTCAAAAGAGAGCCATGATGCCTGGAGAGGCTGTCATGGCGAGTGACCCCGAAATCTTTGCTGTTTTCACTGTTTTTAATGCAATCGGTTTCTTTGCCTCGCTTGCCATGATATCTCTGCTTACCAGTGGATTTCCCCTCAGAGCCGGCTTACGGCTGGCCATACTTTCAATGACTGGTACTCACGTAATAGCCGTAATCTATATGGGTCCAACCAAAATGAGAGAAATATATATCGTGGTCTTGTTGATGGGTCTTCTGTTTCTTGCGGAGTTGGTACGGTTCACCATGTGGTTGCTGAAGAAATGGGGAGTTGTTCCTCGCACAAGGAGAAGCCTACGGCGTTAGACGATCGAGTTGATGGAAACCGACTTAAGAGTTTAGAGTGAATGTGCAGAGCAGCTTCTTTTATACCATGAATCATTTCATGACTCACGAGGGTTCACAAGTTTATTCCTCTTGGTTTCTTTCGAGCATAACTTGTTCTATAGAAATGGTAACATCGTTCGTTATTTATTACATTACATTACATGAAGCAAAATTTTTAAGTTGCAAAAAGAACTGACATCGCTAAGCTTCATCAAATTTCGACTGCCCCTAGAATTCCTGCTAGTCCTTTGCATATTAAAATATATATACAAATCCATGTTCTATCCTGCTAAAATTTGCAAGATGACTTCTCTTTCTCTCCCAGGCCAGGCCAGCAGAGCAGTTGGCTGTGATTGCACATGGCATTTTCCACTTCACGTCCCCTAAGAATAAAGACAACTGTCAAACAGAGCCATTTGTCAGCGTCTCTATCCAAAATAACCACAACAAAATGGCATTGGTCATGTCCTAAATGGTCGTCACCTTACCTACTTGCGTCACTACACCCCAGTCCAAGGGCTCTCTCTACTCACTAGCATTACTCATATTTTTCATTCTTTATTCCACCCAAAAGCTGTCCAATTATGAACACATTGCCATTGCCATTGCCACCCTCCAAACATTGTTGTGAGAATCTTTTCGTGGATAACAGCAGCTGGTATTACCAACCAGAAGTACCACCTAACCAGAATTGGGAGGAAAAAGACAACAATGAAAAGGAAACTCCCATTTCAGACTCAAACACATAGGTTTTTACATCCTTCTTATTTGATATATATATATATATATATATATATTCCAAGCTCTGAGTTCAAACAGTATATTCACATATCACAAGATGTTACAGGTATACCAAAATAATTTTGGGATAATTAATTGAGAACGAGACTTTGATAGCCAGACAGACCGTAAAGAAGAAACTCCCATCCGTGCATACATAAACAATTTGAGATCTAAAACCCCCCAAAAAAGAAACCACTGGAAACCAAAGTAAGATAGAGAGAGAGAGAGAGAGAGAATGTGGTTTTTTAGTGCACAAGTCGTGGTTCAATTCTGCCAGCCCAAAATGTTTAAACAAATCACTATACCTGCATCTAACTACACTCAGAGCTGACACTAAACGCCCCAAACAACTAATTGTTCCTTTTGATGAGAGCTGGATTCCTTTTCATTGAAACGCAAATGGACTTTTAATGGCCTTCCAAAGCTTAAAGAGGGTTCTGCATTACTTGGTGGAGGTTGCATCATCATCTCTCTTTGCAGGTTGGAGTAGTAGGTGTGAAAGGTATTGGGGGTTACATTTAAGTGGAAACCCAGCCCAAATAGAAAATCCACTTCAAGAAAGTTCATTTCTGTATTGCTGATTCCTCCTACTTTTGCATAGTAAGCATTGTTGTAATACCTGAAGAGAAAGTCCCAAAATTAATATCAGAAACTGAAGTCAGATAAACTCAATGTTTGGTAGAATATTAAATGTATTGTCCATCTTGTCACTTTTCTTTTTCAGAATATTTGAAGTGCATGGTAAAAAGGGGAAGAAAAAAAAAGGAGAAAGCAGGTCAGCCTATGTCATGGAGACAATGAAATTATTTGCATCTTTTGGAATCATCTGTATCATATGCATCTTGTCTGACTATCAGAAGGACAGCCAGGATTCACATGACTGCAATTAGTTGGAATTACAATGAAATATTTCTTCTGGCAAATTCAATGGTTTTACAATTCCAGCTAGTCTAATCATATTACTTCAGAAGTTTTTCTTTACAAGAAGAAGAAGAAAAAAGAACTAAAATTCTAATTACAATCTAAATTCTAAAAAGAAATGGAAAAACATCTTTGATTTTGCATAGAAACATACTATGCTACCGCAAAGTACAAAGCCAAGTAAAGCAATTTTAAGTTTACAAGCTTCACTAAGTATAAGCGAAGCTCATTGAAAGCAAAACTAAAGAAGACTCAAAACCCATATGTAAAATCCGAGAATTCTGTGTCAAGGAAAATAAGAACTTACATATCATCCATGAACTTTGCAGCAACCATCACACTTGTAATAAGCAGCCGATGAACGTTGAAAGAATTGATGGGTAACAAGGGTTGCCTGTGAGCAAACCGATCAAGATAAACATATGCAACAATAAAGCAAGACGGGCTACAATTTGCATACTTGTAAATTCTGTCCAGGTAGTCTTGAATTGAGATAGTTGGCCGAGTTAGGCCATGAAAAACTGAAATTTTCTGGGGCTGAAACTGAGAGTTTCCATCGTTGGATTCAGCCACTTTTCGGATAAGAGAAGACAGAAACGTTATGAGATTTGGCATCACATTTGGGTTCTCTAGCTCTGCCATAGCTGAGAAGAATTTTGGACCAGAAACCGTTGAATGTGTTTTTTTCTGCTTTTATTGAGGTATGTATATGTATATATGTGTGTATATATATATATATATATATTTTACTTTTGTGTTATAAAACAGGTTAGGTGGTCGTTAAAGGGTAGGTATTTCCAATGAAAGGAGTAACCTCATGAATTTAAATTATGACTTGGATGTTCCCTTTTGGTGCAAAAATGTGGGATTTTGAGTTGGGGGTCATCATTATTAAAATTTCAGAACTTTGTGAAAAAGGGAACAAACTAAAAGGTGGCTCATTTGCGGATTAAAGTCATTTTCTTGAAAGGAGATTGAAGTTTTCCAGTGATTAACATGTGGCCACTGTTTCTGTGCTGATGCCATGGCATGCAATACCCATCAATGTGATTTCATGTGGGAAAATGTTGATTGTAATTTGTGGGTCCTACATTTTGGGAGATCCTTGCATCATGTACTGTAAATCTAAACAAATTTGGATTTGACATGGTTTTTCGGATTAGTACCAGTACCATGTGCTTGCTCTGTTGTTCCATTAGCTACAGCCTTGTCCTTCAGATAACAAAAAATATAGATTTCAAGATATGCTTGGCAACTACTAGATCAGGGATTGTTGCATAACTTTGAACATGAAGAAGACTCTATGGTTCTGCTTTGTCTGCTTGTGTTTGGATTCACGGGTTTGTCAAATTTTTTGACTCGTGAAAATATAATCTCGTGTGATGGTATAACATAGTTTTGAAAAGAGCAAAGTGAATAGTTTGACTTTGGAGCAATAAATGTAAATGTAAATGTAAATTCATCGAGGTTCCAGGTTATATGCAGTTTATCTCATTAACTTTGTCCTTGGCTCCACTTCTCATCAACGATCATGCTTCAGATATCAAAATAAGTTGACCCTATATCCACTTGAGCACTTCCGCTATACAACTAAATATTCGTTTTACTTTGATAGATTTTTTAAATAATCAAAGATCTGACAGTTAAATTTTCGTTGCCTGAATATCCCTCAAAAAGAAAAAGCCACTTTGATGCGATACAACATCCAAAGTGAAAATTCCAATTCGAAAACGATTTGCATAATCCATTTAAATCTTGTTTATCGTGTAATAAGTACCAATTATATTACATTCATTTAAAAAAACTGATCTCAATAAACTTTTACCATGATGATGGATCAACTTTTGCAGATTGAAACTGAAATAAAAAAATAATAATAACTTTTGCTGATTATAGCATGTCTGATTTACTCTTAAAAATTCTTGATTTCGTTTTGGGGTTAAAACTTAAAATTGTCTCTCTTGCAGGCGCCTCCTCCCCAACCCATATGCTGTCCATTTAAGCCCTTTCCTTACTTATTGCGACCTACACAAATTTGATACCTCGAAGACAATAAGCCCTCTCACATTTTATAAGTTTGTATACACACTAACTATTAAAATAAATATACGAAACGTAAAGCCAGGCCAGCCTGCTTGTTATCGTCCTTAATGCATGGTAGTGGGCATCCTGTAGCTTAAGAATATGACCCTTTCTTCAGGCCTTCTGTTCTGTCTATCTACAAAGCAAAGTCGTCCCGAAAAGTGAAATACTCGTGAAGCACATGCAACTGGGGCCTGCTGCATTTTTATTTTCTCTTTAGTAATTTCTTGGGAGAATCCCATTATCACCGAGGGGGTGCATTTGTATTTACAGTAGTTCATTATTAAGATAGGAAATTGGTAATATTGGAATTCTTTTAGTAGCGTAGGGTAACCGATTATGCAAGATATGAAAAGATGTGAAGCATGTGGAAATCGAAGAGAAAAATGGGACAGTAGTCGCTGTCGAAGGAAGGGGCGAACGGCACATCTCATTAATGAGAGGGTTTAACTCCGATCGCATAAGCTGATAAGCAAGTAAATCGTACTCAAAAAGGATAACGTTTGTAACAAGGAAATCATGATTCCTTGTAGTTATCATTGATTGTCGAAATGTCTTACAATCATTAATCCAAAATCCTGAAATCCCTTTCCTTTTTATAAAAAATTATAATTGATAAATGACGTAAAATAACCGCATGGAATGGCATCAAAACAACTTACAGTTTTATATATAGGTACAATCAGCTTCCTAGACATGTTCATTGAAAACCCTAACGTGCCAGCAGATCTGATCAATGAGGACGGTAAATTATCCATATCCCTTCCACAAATGGAAGAAAACTCTGCCACTTGAGCAGCTACACATGCTTAAATTGGAAATTCATACATCCGGAACAGGAGAAAAGGAAAGGGCTCCAGGCAGACTTCATATAGGTGGGTTTTTCCCCTGCCAAGTGAAGCTTTCCCTGCACAAATGCATGCGAATGCATCGAGAAATAACTATGAATCCACCTTCCTTGCCAACATTAGTGTATATGCTGACTCATGACTTTCACGCACTGCCCTGCAGTTGGCTGAAAAGTACCTCCGAATCATCATCCTGATTCTCATCACTGGAACTATAACGGTTGTTTTGGTCTTTGTCCAGAAGCAATTCACTTTCAACAGCACCATCAGATAAGCCAATGAGTGATGCATAAGCTTCATTTTTGAGATATCCTGATTGCTGTAACAATCCCACCAGAACCTCCTTACTTGTCATGTCCACTTTTTCCTCGCAGAGATAAAAGAAGGCAGAAACATTTGTGGGCTTTGGCTTCCAACTTTTTGAGCCTTCGGTAGCAAAAGCTTCCTTTAGGCAAGATAGAGCCTCATGGATTCTCTCCTCTCGAATATGCCCTTCAGCAAGAATCTCCCATGAGCTTGAATTTGGCTTTCCTCCCACTTCGGCCATGTGATTGAAAAAGCTCTCAGCTTTTTCCAAATTTCCTTCTTTAATATACCACCCCATGAGAAGATTTGCTATTCTAGGGTCATAAGATGTTTTAACTGACAGCCATTCTTCATATATCTCTTCTGCCCCTCGAATATCATTGGCCCTAACCAGGGATGAAATCATGGCATGATAACCCAAATTTGGAATACTGGGGAAAATAGATTTGTAAACCCTCCATACCCGATACACCTCCTCTTTGTTACCAACAGTACCATAAAGAGTAATGAGATAATGATATGGTATACGATCCCGACCAGCGATCCTACTCTCCATATTTCTCAAGCATTCTTCAGCTTTCTCAGACAGTCCCATCTTGATATACATCGTTGCCATTGTGCTAAATGTAGTCCAGTTTGGATTGATGCTTTGATCTTGTTTCATCTGTTCATATACTTGTTCCATTCTTTCCACAGATCCTTGGGATCCACAAGATGACAACCAGATGTTGTAGGAATATATATCTAGACTTATGTTTTTTTCCATCATTTCCGAAACCATGGATTCAACCTTATCATACTCCTTAAGGTTCATATATAAAGTCATCATCACATTAAATGGAAGGGGATGCAAGGCATAACCTTTATTCCTCATATTGTCAATTAAAGATTCTGCCTGATTTCGCATTTTTGCCCGCACATAGGCATTAAGGAGAGCCCCATAGATTCTCTTGTCCTTCAAAGTATCAGGGAGTTGAAGGAAAAAATCCTCAGCACTTGAAACTCCGCGCACCTTAGCAATAAGATCTAACTGAATTGCAGCATCACTAGCAGAAAATCTAAATCTCTCTCCTCTATTGTTCATCCACTCATACACCTGTATAATGTTGGAAAAGTTAAAAAAAATGCCTGATGCAAGAATACGAACAACTCTACCGTTCAGAGGTGCCAAACAATGTAAAATTCCCTAAAAGTTGACAATTTTATGGGGACATCCACTACACCGATCAACAATAACAAACGAAACTCTTTCCCACTTAGTAGCCTCTGCTAAATGTATAACAATATGCCATTTTGCCTTATTTTTGGGACAAACTTACAACCATTCTAATTTCAGCCTCTAGAAAATATCAACCAAAATGTGCTGATATAAAACAATAAATTCTATGCCACTGATAAGTTGAATAATAATTATCTCCATTCCACTAATACCATATGATTTGCTTTATAAGCAGAAACAAATAATCACCCACAATAATTATGCTCCCAGTTTATCTTTTTTTTGCTTGATAGGGTGAAAAGAAATTTGAAAAGATGAAAAATTAAAGGAGAAAAAAAATTAAAAGATAGAAAACATATTTTTTTTTCTTTCCATTGGTGTGGTTGATAAGAAAGATAGAAAAATGGAAGGAAAAAATAATTGTTTTTCCTCTCGTTGCTTGGTAAGATTAAAAAATAAAAAGAAAGAAAATAAAAAATATATTATTTTATTATTATACCCATCAAAAGTTAAGATGAAAAAATAAAATACAAAAAAAATGATAGGTAATTTTATAAAGATACATACTTAACACATACTACTCTCATTTTCTTTTCTCTTTTAATTGGAGTGATTTGTTTTTGTTAATAGGTGAGAAAAATGAAAATCTTTTCAATTTTCTTTCCTCTCACTTTTTTTTCCAATCAAGCATATTTAAGATTCATTTTTTTTTTACTTTTTTACGTTCTTCTATCTATTCTTTCACTTTTTCACCCAACCAAGCACACCAGATTGGAGCACCTCCCTCGTCAATTAAGATAGATTCCTCAACTTCTTTTGGAGGAATCTTAAGAGTTATGCTGGAAAGAACCTGTTGCATTAACCGTAAAATTTTATTTTGTCCTCATTAAACCTAACTCAAATTCATAGGGCATTCATTCAATACTTACCATAGTAGCTATTGCTTGAAGCAAATTCATATTCTGACGCAAGACTTTCAGTTCAGTTGACTCGTTGTAGTGGATGAGAATGTTCATTAAAATACGCATTGATTGTCTATACGTTTTGACAAGTTATGAGGGTCCTTGAGGCATGCAAACACTTAAAAAAAAAAAAATCCACCTTCAGTCCCATATGTAATATGTTCATGGGCAACCAACACAGTAACTTTGCTAAGAATAACACATGTCAAATGTAAATCAAAAACAACAAAGCACCCAAAGTTAGGAAATAACTCCATTGCCCAGTAATTATCAAGTAATTTATAGAGTCAACCTATCGATATCTACAACAGATAGCTAAAAATGGGGAAATCAAACAAACCGAAAACACCGAAAGATAACAAAAAATTCATGGTTTTTTTTATTTTTTTGGTTTACCTCGAGAGCTTGCTTGTAACGCTTGAACCTCCGCAACTCCTTGACAACCCTACAAAGCTCCCATTTGGTGAGCTTCCTACCTTCTTTCTCCCAGTCATTCAACACAGAGGCAGAACCCAATTCAGGTTTTTCCATGAGCGATATTTTCTTATATATAGCGATCCATTTGACCATTGGTCTTCTTTCATAGTCCACGGTTCCATAGCTATGGATTTGTGATTTGGAACATGTGATTGGGAGGCTTTGGTAACTTCCGGTTTTGGAAAGGATAAATTGGGAAATCTGGCATGGGAGGCGTCGAGAGTAAGAAGAGGTTGAGGAGATAGAAACACGGTGGTCGAGCAACGAAGAAGGCTGGAGAAGCATAATTTGGTTGGCTAAGGGTTTAAGAGATAGCAGCCAAAATGGAGAGTGAAGCGGCGTGTAATTGTTTACAGAGCTTTTCGTCTTTGTTTGTGTGGTTTGAAGATAAGAGTTCACTTCCAAGGAAATTACCTCCGTCTTATCTTCTGCCTTTTATTACAAGGCTTCGCTTTGCTTTGCATTGTCGCTGCCTCTTTTTTCGTTTGAAACCTAGTGTAGTGTCGTTGGGTGCAAAAGTCAAAAGTTTGTCATTAATTTCAGTATTTTTTTTCTAGAAAAAAAGTTTTGCTAATAAAATCCTAAAAAAAAAAAAAAGTGTTACTCGGAATCAAGGGCCACCGCCAGCGGTTTACAGGGAACGGATGGTTGAAATTTTTTTTATCACTGTTTAAAAGTAAAAAAAAATTATTTTATACATTAATAATAAAATATAAAAATTTTGTTAATTAATGCTTAATATATTTCTTTTATTTTTTAATATTTTTTAAGTATATTTTATTGGACACATATATCATTTTATTAATCTCATTTATAAAATTTTTAATTTCTAGAGTCTTATACCTTAAAATAATAATGAAAAATATTTTTATTAATATTTATAATTAAATTTAAAATTATTTTAATCACATAAATAATAATTTTAACTGATAAAAATTATTAAATATTTTATTTAAATTTAATTTATTATAAATAAAATTTATTAAATCAAACGAAATACTCGATCTATTAACAGTTTTAGCCACGGCCCGTCATCCCTCCTCCGCGTCCGACTGGTGCTACCCATTCCCTGGCTTTTCCCAATGGGGGTTTTTGGTGAAGTCCGGTTTGCTCCTGTTTTGCAATGATATATGGGCTGACTGTCGATGTGGTGGGCCGACTAGAACCCATTTCATTACGGGCCAATGAGAATACTGTTGTTTTTTTATCATTATTATTATTATTTCAATATTTGCAAGACAAGACAGCATTTTTTTATAAGGATCTTGTTTTCTTTCTTTCTTTTTTTTTTTTTTTCTAACATTGATTAATGAAATTTGAAAATTATAAAAAAAAGTTTATATATTAAATTATTCTATACACTTTTAATAGAGTTTTTTTACTTCACAAACAAAGCTTACATTATGATATATATCCGTTCAATATACCTATATAAAATTAACTAAAAATAAAAGTGAAACATGTGAAAAACTCTTAACTAGTTTACGAAGTTAAAAAATTTACATTACCACAGTATTAAATACTAATCTATATATTTTTCACATGTTGGTTTAATACGCTAATATAATGTACAAAAAGTAATATATAAACTCGTTTGTGTTAAAAAAAAAAAAAGAAGAAGAAATAGGGATAATTGTTAAGATTAATATACTTTTCAAAAATCAGTACAAGGAATATAGTACGTAAATCAAGTCATTGAAATTTATAAAATTCAAACTACATATGAGGGACTAATATTCGAAACTAATATTATTCAATTATAATGATATTGCATCTTTTATAAAATAGAGATCTAAAATTATAATTTCTTTTCTTAATAATCTCTGTTCCTTTTTTTAACCTGGATTTGATTATTGTGTGAAACCCTTCAAAATTAAGCATATGAATACAACGGATTAATGTCTAGTAACTAAATCATAATTTTTAATGCATGAGGCGAAAATCTTATATTTAAAATTTGGGGAGTAGAATTATATATTTTTTATTTATCTAAATTATATAATAATATAATTTTATATAAATATAGCAAACTTTAAAAAAAATTGTTGGCTTCCGTTGAGACTTCTTTGAAAAACAAAAACAGATACATCTAATGATATATATATATATATATATATTAACCATTTATACTGTGCAGAATGATGATAGAGAAAATTACACCGTAATGGAAGCCATCAAATCAGTAGCTATTTGGATAAAGATATCAAAAGATAATACATTAATGTTTTGGTTTTTTGAATTAATCCTAGTAATTAGAATGATGTAAAGCATTCATGCTCTGAGGAATTTGAGTCATCACAGGGAGAGTGGCTGTGTCTACCTTCATAAGTTGTTATCACCATTCGACAATCCTCAGACAATCGTTCAATCCTCTTCTTCACTTTACAGTTGTTGTGCGTACAGCGATAATAACTTCTGCCAACTCAAACAAAACCTGATTAGATGGATAATTAATATACTTTAATGTTTGTAGTAGTTCAAGAGTAATAAGTCAAACAGAATATATATATAAATATATATAATACACCTACATTCTCACTTCTAGTGACCAATTTTGAGCGTCTTTCTAAGATTCCTCTGGAAATCTGCTTAAAGACTG
>JBBYHK010000022.1:3635703-3670315 GCA_038382065.1 Adansonia grandidieri
AAGTATAAGCTAATCGTGTTAAAGCAAAAAACTAAAGAAAACCCAAAACCATATATAAAACCCAAGGGTTCTGTAAGCTTTATTCAAGGAAGTTAAGAACTTACATATCATCCATGAACTTTGCAGCAACCATCACACTTGTAATAAGCAGGCGGTGAACGTTGAAAGAATTGATGGGCAAGGAGGGTTGCTTTTGAGCAAACCGATCAAGATAAAGGTATGCAACAATAAAACAAGACGGGCTACAATTCGCATACTTGTAAATCCTGTCCAGGTAATTTTGAATTGAGATAGTTGGCCGAGTTAGGCCATGAAACACTGAAATTTTCTGACGCTGAAACCGACAGTCTACATCGTTGGATTCAGCAATTTTTTGGAGAAGAGAAGACAGAAATGTTATGAGATTTGGCATCATATTTGGGTTCTCTAACTCTGCCATAGCTGAAAAGATTTTTGGACCAAAAATATTGAATGTGTTTTTTGGCTGCTCTTATTGAGGTATATATGGTCTTACTTTTGTGTTAGAAAACAGGTAAGGTGGTCGTTAAAGTGTAGGTATTTTCAATGAAAAGAGTAGCCTCAGGAATTTGAATTATGACTTGGATATCCCCATTTGGTGGTGGGGTTTGTAATATATATTTTTTTTAACACAAAAGTACGTGGATTTTGAATTCGGGTTATGATTATTAAAATTTCAAAACTTAACTTGTGCAAGAGGGAACAAATTAAAAGGTGGCTCATTTGTGGATTAAAAGTCATTTTCCTGAAAGAGGATTGAGTTTTCCAGTAATTAATTTCATAATTTTGTGGCTACTGTTGTTCAGTGCTGATGGCATATTCCTTACCCAAATACCCATCATGTGATTACATGTGGGAAAATGTTGATTGTAATTTGTGGGTCCTACTTTTTGGAGATCCTCGTAAAATCTACCCAAATTGCATTTTTTCTTTTTGGGGATTGGGTAACATGTTTTTATTCTGTTGGTCCATAGCTATATCCTACTCTGTTTTTCTCCAATAACAGAAAACATAAGGTATAGATTTCAAGATGTTGGTCATCATTCAAGATATGCTTGGCAACTTCTTACATCAGTTTGTCTACAAAACTCAATAACACATTGAACATGAAAAACGGCCATGGTTCTGCTTGTCTGCTTGTGTTTGGAATCACGGGCTTGTCACATTTTTTTTTTAACTAGTGAAAGATCTTTTCATATAGTTCGGTGAGTCAAATTCATACATATAATTCGTTTCTTCCATGAATCTTCATTGAGCATAGCCTGATATTTCCGCTGGAAAGAGAAGAAAACAGTATGATACTTCGTTTCACATATCAAAATAATGTAGCCGGTGACAAAAATATAAAGAATCACTGTAACTTGCAAATTGGGATTCAGTTTTTAATTAATTTTGACCCATATCCAATCCAATTGCCTCCAAGTCTTCTGAAAATAGTGGTACAACTACGTACTTCATTACATGTTTAATTTCTTACTCCAAGACAGCCAGCATCTCCGCAAGAAGATCAATTATAGAAAGAACTATTGATGACATATTTTAATTTTTAATCTTAACAAGTAGATGATATTTAAAGAACAGAGAGAAGACTTTGACTTTGCAGCAATATATGTAACTTCATCCATGATACATGCTGTTTATACCATTTAACTTTGTCCTTTGCCCCCACTTCTCATCAATGATCAAGCCTCAGATGCTAAAATAATGTGACCACCCAAGATCCAGTTGAGCAGAGCAGAGCACGTTCACTATACTTTTTATTATTACATTTATTTTAAGAATGATGATTTCAATCAACTTTTGCAGATCGAAACCGAAATAAAAGATGACTTTGGAGAAGAAGTACTTAATTAACAGTAAGTGCCAAGCTGGAAGCATGTTATTCTTGGAGTGAAACAAGAGGAAAACATGTCTGATTAAGTTAAAACTCTCAAAGTCTAGACTCCCAATCAATGCATTGCATTGGATTAAAACTCAAACGGTGGCTGTCTGTCTCCCAAAACCCATGCGCTGTCCATGTGAGCCTAAAACTGATAACCACAAAAAATAATCTAATTTCTCACTTTATATATATATATATATATATATATTTTATGTATACTAAAAAAATTAATATAAAATACAAGAAAAATAAGGCCAGCCAGCCCGCATGTTACCGTCTTGTCCTTAATGCATGGCAATTGGCATGGCAGTTGGCCTTCCCCCGCCTACGAATATGACCCTTCCTTGAGGCCTTTATTTATACTCTCATTTTGAGCTTTTAATTAGTACGCCATTGACAAGCCAAAGATTTTGGATACCTGTCTTATTCTGTTTATCTACAAACGAAAATCATCCTGAAAAGTTCAATACTAGGGAAGCACATGCTACCGCGGCCTGGCCTAGCCTGGGGCATTTAATTTTATATTCTAATTATCTCATTACGAATTTATTAAGGGAATATTAATATTATCACCTACGGTCGACGGGCTGCATTTATATTGCATTATGGTAGTTTCTTTTTAAGATTGGGAATTCTGTTAATTATAGGCCAAAAAAAAAAAAGGAAAAGAAAAGATGTGAAGCATAGCATGTGGCGTTTACGAGAGCAAATGAGATAATTGTCGTTGTCGAAAAGAAAGCACAGCTAATTAATGACAGCTGGTAAACAAGTAAACCGTACTCAAAAGGACAATTTTTTTTGAAGCAGGGAAATCATGGTTCTCTCTGTGGAGTTACCATTCCTTTGTCAAAATGTCTTATAATCATTAACCCAAAATCCTGAAACTCTTCTTTAAAAAGAAATTGGTAACTGCTAAATGACGCCAAAAATAATGCATGTAATTTGTAGGTTCAATCAGCTTTACCAGATAATCTCCATGATTTCCCTCGAGCTGTTTGGCTTACGGAGCATAATTATTTTACAAACTTTGAAATTCAAACCTTTCACTCGTTGCGGTGCTTTATCAATAAATTCCTCTCGACTGTAGAAACTTCAAAGGACTTTTATATGGCCCCAAAGCTTCGATGAATTGAAGTTCCACATTTCTATTCTAAATCTATGGACACGTTTTCAAGCATGAAAAAAGCATGCGACATGAAAGTTTTTTGTCCAAGTAAAATTCCTGAAAATGAATTTGCCTCTTGAAATTAAAGGATCCTATTTCTCTCATTTACGAGCTGCTCTGATAATGTAGAAAATAATAAATGTAGAATCTCAATATGTTCTAGATTCTTAAGTAACTAGCTTCATATCCCTTCCATAAATGGGAGAAAACTCTGCCACTTAAGCAGCTACACAGGCTTAAATTGAAAATTCATACATCCAGAACTGGAGAAATAGAAAAGGCCTCCAGCTCAACCTCAGATGGCTAGGTGGGTTTTTCTCAGCCAAGTGAAGCTTCCGCTGCACAAATTCATGCGAATCATGGAGAAATAAATATCAAGTCCATCTTCCTTGCCAACATTAGTTGATATCCTAACTCATGACTTCCATGAAAAGATATATAAAAACTTTCCCTACACCTAAGATTTAAATAAAGTCATCACACACTGCCCTGCAGTTGGCTGAGAAGCAACTCAGAATCATCATGCTGATTCTCATCACTGGAACTGTAACTGCCGTTTCCATCTTTGTCCATTTGCCATGCGCTTTCACCAACAGCTCCTTCAGATAAGCCAATGAGTGATGCATAAGTTTCACTTTTGAGAATACCTGACTGCCGTAACAATCCCACCAAAACCTCCCTACTGTCCATGTCTGCTTCTTTCTCACAGAGATTAAAGAAGGCAGAAACAATTGTGGGCTTTGGCCTCCAATTTCTTGAACCTTCAGCTGCAAATGCTTCCTTCAGGCAAGACAGAGCCTCATCAATTCTCTTCTCTCGCATATGCCCTTCAGCAAGAATCTCCCATAAGCTTGAATTTGGTTTTCCTCCCACTTCAGCCATGCGATTGAAAAAACTCTCAGCTTTATCCAAATTCCCTTCTTTAACATACCACCCCATGAGAAGATTTGCAATTCTAGGGTCATAAGATGTTTTAACTGACAGCCATTGTTCATAGACATTTTCTGCCCCTTGAATATCATTGGCCCTAACCAGAGAGGAGATCATGGCACGAAAACCCAAATTGGGAATACTTGGGAAAAGAGATTTGTAAACCTTCCATAGCCGGTACACTTGCTCTTTGTTACCAACAGTACCATAAAGACTGATAAGATAATGATATGGATTACGATCCCTACCAATGATCCTGCTCTCCACATTTCTCAAGCATTCTTCAGCTTTTTCAGACAGTCCCATCTTGATGTACATCGTTGCCATTGTGCTAAATGTAGTCCAGTTTGGTTTGATGTTTCGATCTTGTTTCATCTGCTCATATACTTGTTCCATCTTTTCCACAGACCCTTGGGATCCACAACATGACAACCAGATATTGTAGGAATATATATCCAGACTGATGTTTTTTTCCATCATTTCTGAAACCATGGACTCAACTTTATCAAACTCCTTGAGGTTCATATATAGAGTCATCATCACATTAAATGGAAGGGGATGCAAGGCATAACCTTTATTCCTCATATTGTCAATTAAAGATTCTGCCTTATCTCGCATTTTAGCCCGCACATAGGCATTCAGAAGAGCCCCATAGATCCTCTTGTCCTTCAAAGTATCTGGGAGTTGAATGAAGAAATCTTTGGCACTTGAAACTCCATGCACCTTAGCAATAAGGTCTAACTGAATTGCAGCATCACTAGCAGAAAATCTAAACCTGTCTCCTCTATTGTTCATCCACTCATAAACCTGCACAATGTTATAAAGGTTAAAAAGGAAAAAAAAATTCCTGAACAACAACTCTACTGAACAAAAGCGCTAAATGCTGTAAACTTCGCCAAAAATGTGACATTTTTTACAGTGCCATCCACTACACTGATCAATAACAAAAAACTAAACCATTTCCCACTATGTGGAGTCCGCTAAACGTATAACATTATGCCATTTTGGCTTACTTTTAGGACAAACTTACCATCATTCTAACTCCCAGCATCCAGAAATGTGAACCAAAATGTGTTAACACATGACAAAACAATAAATTCTAGGATAGTGATAAGTTGAATAATAACTGTCCCCATTCCACTACTATTATATGCTTTTGCTTTAATAGTAATTGTGTTCCCAGTTTATCTTTCAGCTTAAAGGTTCGGCACTTCCCCTGTCAATTAAGATAGATCCCTCAACTTGTTTTGGAGGACTCTAAGAGCATGCTGAAAAGAACCTAGTGCATCAACTGTAAATTTTTCTTTTGTCCTGCTTAAACCTAAATTTTATCTCAAGTTCCAAACTGTGTCTCAAACTATATAGGGCATTCATCAATACTAACTTAAGATCGTAGCTATTGCCTGCTGCTAATTCAAAATCTGAGGCAAGACTATCATTTCAGGTTACTCATTGCAGTGAATGAGAATGCTCATTACAGATGATCCACATTCATCGTCTATGAGTTTTTCACTGGTAATTAGGATCATTAAGGCATGCAGACACTTTCAAAAACTTTACCTTCAGTCCCAGATGTAAACATGTTCATGAAGCAACCAACAAAGTAATCACTTTTTATTAAGGATACCAAATGCTCATTAATCAAATGACATTCAAAACGCCATAGCATTCAAAGTTAGCACAGAACTTGATTGGCCAGAGTTAATAAGTAATTTATAGAGTCAAGCAATCAATATCTACAAAAGATAGCAGATACCGAGAAATCAAACACACCAAAGCAAAGATAACACAAAATTTCACTCTTTTTTACCTCAAGAGCTTGCTTGTAACGCTTGTACTTCCGCAACTCCTTTACAAGCCTACAAAGCTCCCATTTGGTGAGATTCCTGCCACCTTTTTCCCAGTCATTCAGCACAGTGGCAGCAGAACCCAATTCAGGGTTCTCCATGAACGATATTTTCTTGTATAAAGCGTTCCATTTGATCACGGGCCTTCTTTCATAGTCCACGGTTCCATAGCTACGGATTTTTGATATGGAGCATGTGATTGGGAGCTTCTGGTAACTTTGGGTTTTGGAAAGGATAGACTGGGGAGTCTGGCATGGGAACCTTCGAGAGTAAGAAAAGGATGACGAGAGAGAAACAGGGTGATTCAGAAACGAAGAAGGCTGTAGAAGCATATTTTGTTTGGCTAGGGTTTTGAGAGATTGCACCCGAAGTTAAAGAGCGAACCGGCGGTTTTTTGGTTACAAAGGGGTTCGATTTTGGGTTTTTGAAGATAAAATTTTGAAGAAATTACCTCATTGTGCCATCGCCTGCCTCTTAAACCAGGCTTTGTGTTTGCTTTGCTTGGTGCGTGCCTTTTTTTTTTTCAATTATTTCTTTCATTTTAAATCTGTTGACTGGCGATGGGTGCTAACAGATTTCAATTTTCATAACAATATTGTTTTAATCTCACCAATTATTATAACAATATTGTTACGTTGTTATAATAATTCAGCCACTTTCTCCCCAGCATTTATAAATAAGCGACTAATTTGACAAAAGGAAGGGTTTAGGGATAAAACTCAAAACTCTTTTTCTTTCAATTTGAGAATGATTATACCCTCCATTCAAAATGGGTATAAGAATTGGGTCCAATGGGCGGTTGGTTCTCTTTTCCCATCTCTCAGAAAATAAGGAAGAGATCTTGAGAGCAACTTACAAATGTAAATTCACAGAATTTATGGGCATCATGGCCGATGCTTAATCATAAGCTCCTCGTTTTCTAAATTCCATGAATATACGCTCTGGGCTCTTTATCCTGCACCCGCACATTTGGAATTAGAACTTTTAATCGTAAATTTATAATATTAAAAAAACGCCATAAAAGTAAAATTAGATAAAATTAATTATTAATATATTAAAATTTTGTATAAATATATAACAATTAGAGTTTGATTATAAAAAAAATAAATAAATAATACGATACAAATATATAAAATAAAAAATTATATAAAAAATCTCATCAAAATTTAAAAAAAAATTAATTATCACGTAGGAAACCAAGAAAAACAATGCCCTCAATTGATATTAACAAGAAATTATTAATTTATATTAAGGATATTTAGTATTAGATTATAATTTAAAAAGAAAAAAGAAAAAATGATTAAAATAATATATCATTTTCGAAACAATAAAAAAAAAAAATAGGGGTATCTCATTTAGTTTCCTTTATTTCTAACCTTAAAACGGACCCATAAATAATCCTACTCTGCATTGTTTTTCACCCTGGAATCTCGATAGTTTTTCAAATTCCCCAATTCTTATCCTCTCTCAATCAGAAACAAACTAGTCGTCCTTTGTGATTGTCCATCTCTAAGAGTGTATTTATATAAAGTTAACCTTTAGTTGTCTTCCATGGATATAAACGTGTTCCAAATCCATCCAACGATCTTTGATGCTACAGCGGACCGCAACAAGTTCCGTGATCTGCCTGAATCCGTACTTTATCGTATCTTCTCATTCCTGAAAACCATAGACGTTATCAGAGGAAGAGCTGTGTCAACACACTGGAGGTATTTGTGGACTTCGATGCCTCACTTAAATTTTGATTGAAAGCTACTTGGTTAAACCCATTACGCAGAGAATTCTCTTTTGCAAGAGTATATGAGAAATACAAGGATTTTATCAACTGGGTTTTGATGACCCTCGACAAATCTGTTAGCGTTCAAAGCTTTCGTCTCTCATGCTTGACTAACAAGGACAATCATTCATTAGACAGAAGGATAAATATCCTTGCTCGAAAACATGTGCAACAACTTCGTTTAAATGTCACTTCTGACACCATGAAACCCTTTGCCTTGCCACGATGTCTTCTGACTTGTTAGAAATATTAGAGTTAGATTTGAAGCGAAGTATTCTTAAGATTCCTAGCTATGCGGGTTTTAGCCGATTAGAGTTCCTCAAACTAGAAAGCATTCAACTGTTGGATCAGATTTCGTTCCAAAATTTTATCTCAAACTGTCCTCTGCTTGAAAAGTTCAGTTGAGAATGGTGTGTGTGTTTCATGATCTTAAGGTTCTTGATATCTTTGAGGAATCTAAGGAAATTGGTGGTTGATTGTTGTGCTCCTGATTTCTTCTCATGAATGTTTAAGCAACTGTGAGCTTAGAATTGCTTGTCCAAATCTTTTTGTATTTTGATTTGTCTGGTCCATTAGTGGGGAACCTCTCTTGGGACAAAAACCCTTCCTTTCTGCATACAGTCATCATTTTCCCATTCTGGTATGACTATCTGGTACCAAATGAAGAGTTTGCTAATTATTTATTGAGGATTCTAGGGATGTTTGTCATGCTGATGTTTTGATGTAAAATTTAATTAAAGAAATGTTCTTCTAGTTATTGTTGATCGAGAACGTTATCTCGCTCTAAGTGCATGAAGACGGATACCATGTATCAGTCTTCTAGTCTATTTTTTTATTTCTGATTAATGACATTTTAATGGTGCACGACAGTTTATATGACTAGACTAGAGATCTATACTAGAAGACTAATCAGAGTTGTATCCTACAATCAAAGATTTTGCACTCTAATTAGTAACAGAAGTAGAGTTTAATTTTTACAACTAGAGTTTTAACTTGAATAAGATTTACTAGATAATATCACTTCAATATTAATTAAAATATTAATCTCGGTTCACCTAATTATCATGTGACTCAAGTAAAGTCTAACATTTGAAACTTCATATGGCATTTTGCAGGTATGAGAATGTGTCATTCCATTTCTTGCCGCTGTGTCAGTGAGAACGAAAGTTACTATTGGAAAACCAAACAAACATACCAAATTCCAATTTGACTAAATATACGTACTGTTAATTATGTTACTATCTTAAACATCGCGTGATTAAATGTATAAAATGTAGGATGCTGTCTTTAATGTTTAAATGGATGTACCAATTTGATTTAGAACAAGGTTTTATATATGTTCCAAACTTCATAGTCATGAATATATGTTAAAATATAATCTGTTTCTACCACTGCATATAGGCCGTTAAAATTCCTCGTTCTCTCTTCTTCTTGTTCATACAGCTTATTTACACTGCAGTTGCTTGCAGAGTCGCTAAATGGAGGTGCTTCTCCACTATTTTTTATAATTTGAAGTCCCTAGGACTGTCGACTCGCATGAAAGAAATGCCACTTACAATCAATAATCTAATTGTTGAAATTTGCTCCCAACTTACAGCTTCTTTCGGTACATATTGATGAACTGTTAATATTTCTCCTCTGAACTGCAGGCTGGACTAGTACTTACTGCAATCCTAATAATTAATGCTAACACTTGAATGCGTTATGGTTCATATTTAATTAAGTGGTCTTGGAGGACATTACTTCTTTCTTTCTACATCTCCCTTTGCTGCTTTTTATCCGTTATCCTAACCTTATTTTTTTTGGTTCTTTGATTCGATTTTTTATTTGGTTTATTTACAAATGTTGTAATCTTTACCTTTCATTCTTTTAACAGTTTGAATGCAATAATAAATGGAAGATAGTGGATGAGAATATTGCATGTTGGACACATTATCTCAAGATGGTTAAGCTAATTGAAATCGACTGTGAAGACAATGAGCTTGAGCTGATGAGATTTTTTCTGAAGAATGGACGTGTGCTAGAGAAAATGAGCATCCTTTGGCATGATTGTGTGATCGGGAAACTCAGAAGGCTTTACAGGAGGTAATGAAGTTTCCTGGATCTTCCTCATTTTTCACTGTCATATTCTCTGAGCTAGAGCGATTTGGCGACGATGAGCTCTGAATTATTGTGTGAAACTTATGTGTAACTTACTGAATGATGTTTTGCTCTGATACAAGGAGTAAGAGTTGTCTTAGTAGTCTGTGGAGGTGACTTAATTTCTTTGTTTTATGGAATTTAGCAATGGTGTTATTTTCTTATATTTAATGAAGAATGAACGCCAAAGTCGTCTTTTCATCTCATTACTGGTAGTTCTTGCGGGTTACAGTTACGGGACTTAAAAGCCTGTTGGTCCAGACAAATCTTCTCATTGTCATGTCATGTTTTCTCATAAATCGCGAATCCAGTCCACTTGATGCCTGTTCTTTTGATTGAATAGTTTGCTTTCTCATGGAAAGGAAAAATCCTAAAAAGTCTCGGCTTAAATATAAAAGACGGTAAATTATACAAGCCACGAAGATGAAGATTGATTAGGATAGTAATTTGCCAGACGCAATTCTGTTTTTCTCGAATCAATGGAAGTTGTTAAGACCAGTGTTTTAGCTAAAAGATGAAGGTACATACTACAGGAGTCAAGACCTCGTTTGCCATTCGATTACTGTTACTTTTGTACAGGTTACCTTAGATCTTGTAACATAAAAGGGTGTATAGCAAAACATATGCAATATTTATACGAAGAACATTAATAAATACATTATACGATATTGAGCACATGTCTAGGAGTTAGGTGCTAAAATACTAAAGGCGACTCCTGTCTCTAAGTGGATTAATCATAAAGATAAAACAACCATAATTGAAGTCCTCAAACCACTATTTGGATAAAGATCATGTCAAAAGATAATAAAATACATTCGTCACATTTACTGCTTTGGTTTTCCGAATCCTAATTCAGAAAGATGTAAAGCATTCATGCTCTGATGAATTTGAGTCATCACTGGGAGAATGGTTGTGTCTACCTTCATAAGTTGTTATCACCATCCGACAATCTTCAGACAATCGTTCAACTCTCTTCTTCACCCTACAGTTATTGTGCGTACACCGATAATAACTTCTGCCAAGTAACTCAAACAAAGCCTTAAGTAAGAGACCGATAACATTACAGCACAGCTCATGAAATATATTCTAATATACCTCATTTTTTTTATACAAAATAGGTGGACACCTAAAAACTAAAAACCAAAAATTGTAGATATTGAGATTTGAACTTCGATTTGATCAACGTTGATTGCATAAATCAATTACTAGGCTAAGGCGCCCCGATTCTTCCTAATGTATGTTGCTGCTTGTAATAGTTCAAGAGCAGTAAAATAAAGAGGATTGATATACCTACATTCTCACTTCTATGGCATTTTGGAGAATCGCAAATCTGCTTAAAAACTGTAGCTAAACTTACTCCTTTTAGTCTAGCCCTAGAATATTTATGATCCTTTTGAATGAACTATAGCAGTATGTTTAAGCGAATGTAATATATTATAGTAACATAAAAGCATGTTGATACTTGTGTAAACAGAAGATAGGGTGAAGGATTAACCAGTATTTGGAAACAAAACAAGAATCTTGAAGCAATTCAAACAAAAAATATTGGCTACATATATAGTGTAAGGCATCCATGAAAAATGTAGACCTTGCAATGCAAATGTAAGACGTTTTTAGGACAAGTATATTAATTTATGGAACAACTGAGACATTGCTTAGCCTTTTAACCCTAATTATTTTAAAGTAATCAGGCTGCTATAAGTCATGAACTCGATCTTGATGCAAAACAGCAAAACTGTCATTGAGCAGGTCAATTTGTTCTTTGATTTAGTTTGCTTTAATTGATTCTGTAATTCTAGCATATATAACTTTTACGAAAATGTTTTTGTAAATGTTAACGATTATTTCCATTTGAATTTTTTGGAAACCCTTAAATACAACTAAAATTTATATTTGTAGATTAAAAATAGTGCTGGCAATAATCTTCCCCTTAGCTTTTCTACAAATAAGCCTTTACATTGTAAACATTCTGCTGTAAGCCTGTAACAGTTGTTAAAGAAAACCTTATTATTAGTCATACTTTTCTGGGCATAACATTGGGAATGTATAATTATTCAAATTGACCACATGGCGCAGAAATAATAAGGTTATAAATTGAAATTTATCTATAAATGCTTCTTAAACTAGATTAATAGATCTAACCTGGCTTTGAAATTGGAAGAAAAATAATTGTATTATCATTCCATTAGGGAATTCTTCAATAAGCTTAAGGTAACCCCATGCACAGTGACAACGAAAGAATAGGAAAAGTACCTAGGATGAAGGCTGTTTTTGACAACCTTCTGCCCATATTTTCTCCACTTGTAACCGTCGTCCAGCACATCGACATCGCTTCTGGTTTGGAAACAAAACCTTGGTTCTCTAAGCTTTCTCCTAACCTTCAATTTGTTCTTTTCCGAGGCTGAGCTCCTCCACCTGCCAAAGTTCGAATGTTACTCAACCTTTTTGTAAAAAAAAAAAAAAAAAAAAAAAAAGGCCTGTAATGGATTGGAAGCAGAAAAGTGAGATTTATTTGATGGACTGACATGCATGCGGATTCGGGTATCAATGCATATCAAGACTTTTCTCAGACCAAATACGAATTTCCTTCTTTAATCTTCATGCCCACTAAGGAGAAAAAGAAGGTTAGATTAATAAATATATATATATATATATATATATGCGTCTGCTGTACAAAAAGCATCCATTAGCAAGCTGAAGCAACCGTCTGCCATATAAGGGCTTATCTCCTTAGATTCTGGAAAAAAGAATATCGACTTTTCTCAGACCAAATATTTGTTTCCTTCTTCATGCCCACTAAGGAGAAAGAGAAGGTTAGGCTAACATTTACGCGTATGCTGTACAAAAAGCATTCCGTTGGCACGTTGAAGCAATCCTCTTCCATATATGGGAACATCTCCTTAGATTATAGAAAGGCCTTAAAGAATTTTGTACATCTAGGGTATATGAGCTAGCGTGCATGTATGCTTTGGTGGGGAGAGCATGACCCATAACTGAGAAAAAACGGAAGTGAAGTTAAGAGATAAGAATATATACCATGAATTATTGTTCCCGTCGTTAGCGTTACTGGGGCAGTTGTCGTCGTTTACAGCTTTGGGATCTAAGGTCCCTGCCTAAAATTTTTCAAACACCAACACAAGATTCAAAGATCAGCAATCTAACACAACAAATACCAAGAAAATTATGAAGAAACAAAAAGTGGATAAAACCCCATATCAAAGGTTAAGTTGAGGAGCATAGATATACATATTTGCTTTGTTAAAACCTAATTTTCGTTGAGCTTAACTTACGTTACCTGATCGTTATGACTGAACCCCATGGCGGTGGAATTGGTGCTATTATTAATGCTGGCGGTGTTGAGAGGCTGAGATATTTGATGAGAAGACTGTGCGAGAGCCAAGAAACTCAAAACCTGGTTTTCTTCAAATTGTACAAACCCCATTTCGTGGATCGCCTGTGGAGTACTTGAGAAGGAAACTTGTAGCTCAAAATTGGGTACTCCCCGTTCTCCTTCCATTTCTTTCAAAACCCAAACAAACTGAAGCTTTCTTCCAACTGCTCCTTTTTTTCTTAATATCTCGGGATTGCTTGCAAGTTTTGGTAATTTTATAGCAACTTGGTAGGTCCTATTGGCGCAAAAATAAAGCGTTCTTGGATTTGTGTTCCATACATCCACGAGAGACGCAGTGTTTCTGGTCAACTATAGTAAACGATAGATGGAATGTCTGTCCTGCAAATTATTCCCTTCTCATCTGTTGAGCGTGCACAAGACTTGCACCGCAACTGCTCTCTCTAATACACAGTAACAACAAATTATTAATAAGCCTATACATATCATGAAAAAAAAATGACTAATTAAGACATATTATTCCTTATCGGTAAATATATAGTTGGTATTTACGAAATTCTTGTGATGCATGTATAAAAGAGCTGGCTCAAGGGTACATATATCATTTCTATTATTGACTGCCAAGTTTTTGGTACATTTGTCCCAAAAATCATCCTCTATAGCTAGGTGTATATCTATATATATATATATATATATCTATGTATATATATATATATATATATGACCAATTAGTACAACAGTCGATATAGAGAGTACTACATAAAATTTGCAACAGTTTAAAAAAGTATAATATAAGATCTTAGATTTTTAAAATACCCTTTAATCCTTATTATGTATTTTTTTAAGGAATATATTTTAAAAAATATATGAATTGTTTTCCATATTTTTAATATATATTTATATGTACATGTAAAGCAAGAAAAAACTGTTTTTTAATTGCTTCGCAATATGTTCATTTTTCCATTTTTTGAGTTGTTAAATGTGAACTTTTTTAATTCAACATTTTTATAATTTCATAACACGTAAATCACGCCATTAATAAAGATTAGTAAGCTAGTTCAAGTTTGATGTTGTTTTCATATGATTTGTCATTACATTTACCTATTTAGATATAGCTTCAATTCAATAAATGATGCGGATGTGAAAAGGATATTTAAAAAGAAAATTCATAGGTTCATTTTGATTTAAGAGACTAATTAAAATTTAGAGATTTAATAAATTTATTAACTACTAATTAGGGATGAATTACTTATTAATTACTAGTTAGAATTTGAAATTTTAATTAAATGTCTCAAGAATTCAAAAGGATATGATATTTTTGTAGGTAGAATTTTGAATATAATTCTTTGAGCTAATCATAGTATATATGCAATCATGTTCTTTGTAATTGGACTAAATACCGACATAGGTTAAGATCAAATTCCGAGTATATTGAAATAGTAAAATGTAGGAAATTGAAAATTATGATCAATAATTGTTATACATCCTTAGAGTCAATAAGTCTACATGTAAATATAAAAGGAAAAATTCCATATTTTTTGCAAGAAAACATACTACTTACTTTAAGATATAAATTCCAATATAAATATTATTTGACAATTGGGTCATTAATTACCATGCATCAAAATTATACTCATGCAAAGACAGAAATATATAAGAAGAAATACTTGGTTTTAGCAGATGGAGAAAACGTTCAATTCAACCATTAATTAAACACACAAAAACCACCGTTCCACCTTATTAATTTTCGGGTTTTTTGGGATGTTTTTGTAAGGAGTTATTCCAATGCAGTATCCAGAAAGAAGTTCAATTATGTAGTGCTTGTGGTTAATTTGTAAAAGTGGTTAGGTTTTTAATTATACACTATGCTTATAAACATGACCAAGCTTGAAATTAATTAGTGATATGGTTGTGCCTTGATTATGTTGTCCTAATCACTCAAAGTATGATTTGTTCTTTTTTTGAAGCAAAGCTCAGGTGCATGTTCATCAGCAGAGTTAGATATTGATCTGCTTACTGAGGAGCAAAGGAGAAAAAGGAAAAAGCAATAAAATAAGCTTCTGGCTTAGAAGCACAAGAAAGTTATATACTACATAATATGCTATATTTTTTAAATTTGAGGTGGATATTAAATATGAATATATATTTAATATAAATATATTTAATTTTTTAAAAATAAAAAAATTTATATATTTAAAATTTTTATTTAAATATTTATATTTAAATATGTATTCAATAAATATATTATACGTAAATATTTAAAAAAATAGCCCAGCTAATATTTATTATAAAAATCAGAAAAGAAAGGAAGAGAAAGCTGAGTCATGGAGGCAGTGAGTGGTGGGGTACATCAAAACTTCTATCCATGTCAAAAACGTCCAAATACGCAGATGAAAGATGGAAAATGATTGAGGCTTTCAAATCCCTGCCAGCCAAAATCAAATTCCAGTATTAAAAAACAAAACATACATACATACATATAGACAGACAGACGGACAGACAGACAAAGCATAACATGCCCACTCGGACCACCCTTCCCTGCAAAAACAGAAGAAAAACTATGATAACTCCACCCCCCCCCCCCCACATCTCTCCTTCGCATTTCCCTTTCCCTTTCCACTCACTCTCACCTGTTACTTCATCCACAGTTCTCTCTCTCTCTCTCTCTCTCTCTCTCTCTCTCTCTCTCTTTATTTCTACCCATGAAAAGATCCTCCCAACTCCCTCCACAACACCAACAACAGATATCTTAAATATTTTTTTTGCTATCTCTTTTTCTCTCAACAACTTCCAGTCTTTCCATACATCACACAACTACTTTAAGAAAGCAATTTCTAATGGAACTTTAACTAGAATATGAAGATCTTCTCCAAAAAGTTGTAACTGCCATTTGCACTAACAAATGCAATTTTGACCCTTTATTGTAAAGGATTTCATCAATTTCTTACTTCAGCATTACCCAAAAAGAGAACCAAGCTCTCCCCCCATTAACCTGTTAAGTTCTAAGGAATTTTTGCATCTCAAATTTTTCATACTGGTAGAACGTGGACGCACCAATATTTCTAGTAACCCTATTACCCAATAAAAGAGCTGCTCATGTTTGCTGTTCAGCTTAGCCCTAGAAAAACTGTGTACTCAACTAATAGTAGCTGCCAGGAATCTTAACCAATTAATCATCCAAATTCTTTTCATTTCTATTTCAAGGCAATATGATTAACTTATCAAGATAAGCATACACCCCCAAGCTCAGCTAGGATTTAATATTCTTTTCAGACCATTTCAGGGTTTTTGGCTAAATGCTGGTGGAATAGAAAAGGGAAAGCAAAAATCAGTATGCTGTTAACGAAGAAGCATGTATAGTTTTCATGGAGTTGTTGCAGTTGGTCGGTTCAAAGCATATCTTTCCTGTTCACCGTTTTTTCTCCTAGGAGGATATGGCTAAAGATAAAGGGGGTCAGCCTCAGCCTGCGAATTTGGAAATTTTGAAAGAAAAGATGTTAAGATATGGACTCTTTTTTATTCTTTGTCCTTTTTTTCAGTTTCGAAAAGATTTTTATGTTAAAAAGTCAAGGGTTATGGAGAAAAAGTTTGAGATGCCACAAGGGAGGCATATACCATGTTGCTTAGTCATGTCATGCTTCATATACCAACTGTGAATCAATTGAACCGGAGTTCGGTTACTGCAATTTATAGTTGAGGACAATGTAGAAAAGGGGAAAATATAAAGTTTCAACTTTTTTTTTCTTTAAGATTTTCCATCTCACATAAATAAAGCTGTCAAAAGTACAAACTAGCTAGATTTACTCCTATCATTCTAAAGATCAATAGTAGTAGATAAATATAAGAATTATGGCATGAAGGAAATAATCTGTGAAACAAGAAGAGTTGCTTAAGCAAATTATGGCATTGATGACGTTTTCGTTCTTGTTTGTAGCATCTTAAAGAATGTTTCCTGTGAGAAAACGTGTTAACCAAATTTAACAGAACACCTTTCATCCATAGAAGAAGCATTATTTTACGAATAAACTTTATTCTGCAAAAGACTCGTGGACGTATATTTGCTTCATGGCGGTTCAATTTAATTTTCATCTATAATTTTCTTTATTACAATATTATAATTATCTAATTACATTAAAAAATAATATAGAGGTCTAACGCTAAAAAACTATGAGCTCTAACTAATTCTTTTTATGAATCCTATATAATTTTAAATATTGATTAAGTGTAGTGCAGTTATTGAAAGAGATATACTCTCGCATCATAGTGGTTGTGTTTGTTTAAGTGCTGCAGACTGTGCCAATGGTAGTGGAGCTAATGGTTTGGTGTTGATGCTATGAAAAGCTATTTTCTTTTTTTTTGGCTAAGCCAATAGTTATTAAGATCGAAAAAGGTAAACAAGACAGAACATTGACAGAGGAAGTTGAAAAGAGGCATCTACATAATACGCCACAACAACAGCAGTTTCCTACACTGTAACAAACAACAAAAGACAAAGATACACAAACAAAATAAATAACACTCAGTGGAAGAAAGCCAAGCCAGAATGGTTCCAAGTCACAACACTGTCAGCCCCAGCCTTAACAAAAGCATATCCCTTACCCTTCGCTGGTCTAAAAGTCGCCCAGAGAACAGGGCACACCAAGATATAAATCTCGGCAGACATTATCCCACGAATGACCCAATTGATCAGCATAATTGCTGCAGCATCAATAGAACACAACCAGCGAGTCTGAAAAAAAAGACCTTTTTTTTTTTCTTTTTTTACCAAAACATAGCCTTTTAATTTCAGAACCTTAACCTAATAGTTGAATCAAAGGAGCATCAGCAGAATATATTTTCTTGCTTTGCAAACAACAGTTTTGCACATCATAGAAGATTACATGGCGCTGTGTAGGCACGAAAATGTCAAAGGGTTCAAATTCGATGACAAAAAAAAAAGTTTAATTTGCTGCCAAGATAAACCAAGGGAACATGGTAAGTGGAAATAAAGCCAAAATGGTTTGCAATCACACTAGTAACAAAATTATATTATATGTTCTTAAAATCGAGATGTCCTTCAAATACCCGAGCGGCAATCCCCTTCTTTCTCAAACACAAGAAAAAATAACAGAAGCAAACTGTAGTTGGTGAATGCCACTGTGCCTAATAATGAGCGCAAAATATGCCTGCTCTTCAGCCGTTATATTATATTATATATATTATATATATACACATGAATACAATATATATAATGATACATTCAAACTTAGATTCTAGATCAAAAGTCTATAAGTTAATCATAAAGTTGGAATTAATTAGTTCAAATTTTGCAATTTTTTTGAAAAGAATAGCAATCAGTGTTCATAGTTAATCTGAATTAATTTGGTATCTCCGGCTTGCTCTATCATAATAATATAAAAATGAGATATGATTAATGAAAAGGACGAGGGGAGACACAGAGAAGTAGAGATGAATAAGAGATCACTATCCTCTGAATTGGCAAATTTTTTTTAAAAACCGTAGGGAAGAATTAAAGTTTTTACATCAAAAATGGATTGATGGGCAGAAAATTAAAGGGAAAAAAAACTTACAGTATCAAACAATAACTAAACAATATTGTTCAACGAATGGTAAAAAAAAGGTTGCTAAAGTAACCGACATCTCAATGATTTCTATATTGAAGATTCAAAAGTGTAATGAAAAGATTATAAATTGAAGCAATAAGAGAGGAAGTAGCTAAAGGCAATATACGCAGAATTCCATGCAACAATCATGGCATTTCAATCAAATTTCTAAAGTCTTCCAATCATGATGGTAGAGTAAGGCATATTGGTATTTGGTGGATCCCTTTATGTCTCATAACTTGTCCTTGTACTTTGTTCAACTTTTATTTTGTTGTTTTTATAACTGTGTTTGAAAATTGAAATTTGAAGGGTAATGTTCTTATAGGTAAAACTGAACAATCTTCACCAACTTTGTTTATCAACATTTTTTCTATTCCGAATTTATCACAATAATCCTATATCTTCTCGACAATTCTCAATGCTTGAGTTTGCAAAACACCCACTCAACTACATATGTTGGCCACTCGAATTCAGAGGCATGGGGTACTTCAATGCTTCTAAAGTGATGTAGCCTTTTTTTGGATACATTCACGGCAATTATCTATCACACCATCAACTGAGTTTTGTGAAATTTTCCGTGTTAATGTTTTATAAACATTGTTATAACTAAAACACCCAGTTTAAATGTTGCATGTCGAGGCCATTTTAACCTCCCAATATATCTAAAAGAACCAAACCTTTCGGTAAATTATCGAGCAACGACAGAGCCCAGCACAAGCAGACGGCAACCCAGAATGTAAACAATGTGACTCTGGTTGGGTAGGATAAGTTTTCAAGCCCAATCACATATATATAATTTTCAAAATCTAGCCCAACCATTCTTCAGGACTGATAGAGTGCACGCAAACGAATGATTTTATTGCTAAAATTCCACTGCAAGGGAATTGTTGATTTAAGTATTTGCAACCCTAAGAAATGGCATCAGATCTGGGTTCAAATCCCAGCATACAAAGCACATTACAAACTGGATCTCATTTTATTTTATCTTCTGATACAAGCTTGCCATACAAAAGCATTTCCTTTGATGTTGAGAAGTAAAAGCATTACAAATACGTCGTAGTTTAGGTAAAATATCTACAAAGAAACTGGATCAGCCCACCTTCTCTTTACCTCAGATTTCCATCTAACTTCTTTCAGCTTCCCATCTGTGCCATAATCCCGCTCCATAACAAGGTTGATTCCCTCGTCCGAATACCATCCTACTCCGATAGTAAGAATGCCATCGTCACTAACATCGACATAACTTGTCACGCCACCAGGTAGCCAAAGAACCGTAACATCTTGCATGTCCAGCATCTCTTCCTCTCTAAAATATACCGAACTCTCTGGCAAGCTCCTCTTCTTTAAGGTTTCGGTGCAAAGGTACACATAAGGGGCCACATCACTTTCTGCAGCTACCATATCGTCACCATATATCGGAGTGGCACTAACTTCAAACACCTTCCATGGCCCTACAAGCTCTGAAGGTTGGGTTCTTTTCCGTTGAGAAAATGGCTTCAAATCAAATGCTAAATCACTGTTCAAACTACATATAACCGCACGAAATCAGTTTCATCATGAACATCATAGGTAACAGAGTTCTCTTACAACTAAGCAAGCTCCCATCTGATGCTGAAAATTTCACTCGGCATAAGGTAGCACAAACCATTTTTATTTTTTCAAATGCTTGAATGACAGAACTCAAAACATGCAACAGAATTATTGCACATCAAAATACAGATTTGAACAGAAAATGGAATAAAAAGAATACCTTTCGTCATGAACATTTGCAGGACTCACCCACTCTTCTTCATAAGTAGCAACTCTCATTATCTGTATTTCTGAACCCCCATTACCAAACTCTATTGTATGAACAATACGGAGTCTTTTGTGGCAGCCTTTGACCAAACACTGCGCAACGAAACAAGCTGATTAACTTTCTTCTTTCAGTAAGCAACAAACTGAAAAAAAGAATTAAATCACATCTTCCACTAGCCCAACTTTAAGTACAAGACTTCTATCACATGTTCAAATACAAGTTATCCAGAAAATCCCATAAAAAAATATTACCTAGATAAATGTGAGATACAGAGACTACTGCAGTCAGCAGCCTTTAACATTATTTCCGATATGAAACTGACATTTCTGCATAAGATGTATCAACATGCTTTTTGTACTAATAGCGTCAGTTTTTCTGTTTTTTCTGATCTATTTTGGCAAAGAGAGAAATAGTACTGACTTCTTGTACATGAATGCATGCAGTAGCAACTCACTTTGGATAACGGGAAATGGAAAATTATGCATTCATAATTTGATAAAATAACTAAGCTTTTTCCACCCCAAATTTGGCATAGCACTATCTGTCTATATGGATGAACGTACACACGATTCAGTTTACTAACAAATAAATATTAGATATCTTTTGGTTAATCAAAGTGACAGATACAGTTACATAGTACCCTTGGTCTAATTATTAATCAACAGTGTTGCATGTCAATTATTGCCAGTAAAATTCCATGGAAGCGGAATTATTATGAAGTGGATTTGTTACAAATACTTAGTAAAACATCAAACATAACATCCAAAACTTACTTGTTCAAATTTAAAAGTAGGAGAAAGGTAATAACTAGTATCATCAACTTCACTAACAGGAATATCAAGGGGCCCCCTGGAATAAGATCCATCCTGTGAGTTAACATATTAGACCAACAAGTAACAGATGTCAGAAATCAAGAAAAACATAGACAAGAAGAAATTAATATTTTTTACCAAAATAAAATATTGAATTTAGTCAATTGCTCACATTAGCAATTTAGCAATTATCTTTCCTTGAAATATTTTAATAAACATCTTTTCTAGTAAAGTGGTAAACAATCGTCTTGTCTTCTCAACAATCGGATTTCATATCCAATTTTCTTTCTATTGATCTATGAAAATCTGTTGCCAATTCATTTTATACACTAATAGATATAAGTATTGCATGGCATACTACAAAGAAAACAAAAAAAAAAAAAAAAATGAAAGGATGAATAAATCATTTACTTCAAAGCATTGCATGAAAGTCTCTCATTTCATTCCTGGTTTTATAAAAAAAAAGCATAAATAAATCATACCTCGAAGAAAACAAGACCAGGTTCATTGCCCATGACATCTTCTTCCATCACATCGCTAGTTGCCAAGTCGAAAGACTCAAATTTAGGCAAAACACGATTCATCATACCATCATTGGCTTTTTCTCTCAGTGCTAAAGTCGCTTTCTCAACTCTGGACTCTTCTTTGTTTTCAATGCTGACACCAATATGTTGTGGAACTTCACCATGTGGATTCAGTGTCACCCAATTTATCTTCCTATGGATTTCAGAGGTCTTTCCAGTGGGAGGTAGAACTGCCTCAACACAAGTAAGTATGTAACAGTCATATAGTTTTTCATTCCTGCTTCCAATTTCAATTGGCTCCATTTCAGCAGTAATGGGTGAAAATACTGCTCCAACCCCCTTCCATATCCCACTCACACTACTTGCAAATGTATTCCATGCTGGTTTTATTACAGGTTCCTGAATGAAGCCATAACAAGCGAAGAAACAAACAACTAAATCAAATAAATCCATTTTCACTGAGAGGTACTCTGAGAAACCATTTCCCCCCTTTCTAAAGGCTCTCAAGTCTCAAGTTTCTTTATGGAAAAGGAAAACCATGCATATTTCAGCATCAAATCTTATGGAAGCCAAAGAAAACTAAAAAAGCTCATGCAAAAATGTGGATATTAAGAAAAATATACAATTGAAGAACGAAAGAAAAAATAATAATAATTACGCGCCGCTAATTGATATCAAGCAAATTGGAAACCTGAAAATTTACTAACAATTAAAAGTCATGCTGCCTCTTTATATTCTTTGTCATTTTTGCTTTACTTTTGGTTTTCGGCAGCACAGAAGAGTGAAGAAATTCTACATAATAAACCTCAAAATAGGCTGTTGTTTGAAACAAAACGTAGTAGTGATGCTCCCCTTTTGAGCTAGTATATCATATATGGTTCAAACTAAGCCCTCTCAAAAGATGTCACTCCAGCAGTACAAAATCTATATCTAAAAGACTAAAACTAATAGTAATATAGAAATAAAACAAAACTAAAACTGACTCCATTTTCTCATTTAAGTCATTGATCAATCAACATTCCCAGCAAAATCTTAGCGAGAAATTCAGAAAAATAAAATTCCAAATAAATCAAATACACTCTTCAATGCCTAATCCGAATATATTAACAGTTCTCGTCATTGGCTCCACCTCCACAAACACACAAAAAGAAAAAAAAACAAATATGAGAAAGGCATAAATATAAAGAGCAACTAATAAAGAACCTGAGTTTGGAGAACAGTTTCAACTTCCATTAACATAGCACCAGACACCAAAATTCTCCCAGTCTTGTTCTTCCTACCTCTAACCACTCTCTTCCCTTTCCTCCCCCTCTGCTTTGTACTTCCTTTCTCTTTCTCTACTTTTGCCATCTCATTATCAATGCTCCAAACATTCTCTTTCTTTCCCTTCACTGTCACCTTCTCTTTGGGGTTGGTCTTGTTCTGGCTATGGCTGGGTCTGTTCTGGCTTTGGGTTATGAGTCTTCTGTTGGTGTTCTTAGGTTTAGAAAACTTGGAAGAGAGAGACAGGGAGGAGAAGAAGAAGTTTTGAGACTTTGGTCGGTGAAAGTGAAAACCTAGGCGATAATTCTTGCACAGGTGGAGACATGGCGATTGCATATCTTCTAAGATGGATAAATTCCTCGACAAGGAATTCTTACACCTACAGCCACAGGCTACAGAGAGCAGAGAAAGAGTGGTAGTAAAGGGTCTGTTGCATGAGCCCAATTTTCGCAAGACAATTTTGAAGCCCATATCTCATTTGTAGCTATTTCTAGACCCAAAACATTAATAAGCCATCATGAAGTGTCTGTTTATGCCAAATTCTTTAACTTTCTCATGGAAGTTTATTCACTAATAAAGCTATTTCTTTTCAAAGTTATTTCGTCTTCAATCCACTTCACGGTTCTATATTGAAGTTTGCTAAAAGTTAAAACCGTCTTCGGGCTTTTTTGCCAGTGATGATAGAAATGAATCAGCGTTTGACCTTGTTGCCATGCGTACATCTTACTTAGACTCCAATGGTTCAACGCATGTATTCTTCAACTGGAAAATTGATTTTGGATATAGGAAGATATAAAAGGAAAAAGGCCACAATTTTTATACCTCGAGTTCTCCTTGTATTACCACTGGCATCTCTTGGTTCATCATTGTGCCATAAATAGCCCAGCTCTTATATTGAATCGTGCCAAGGGAGATTCTACCGGCAGATACAACAGAACAACACGGCTGAAGAAAGCCGAGTACTGAGAAGTATTGAATCGAGTTTGTTAGGTTGATATCAACGATTCAATGTCAAATTATTTAATCCTTTTAATGCACTTGCATTGCTTTAGTATTCCACCAATATTTTCCTTTTAATGATTAAACCGTATTATATTTCTCATGGTTCAGTCTTCAGCAGCCTGCTTTTCCGAGGCGTAATCAAGCGTGCGAAACCATTGAAACTTGAAAGTGATAGCCATTCAAAGTTCCCAAAGCAAAGAAAACATGTCAACACTCAACAACAGACTGATTATTCTACCACTGGCACATTACTACTACCTTGCCCCAACAGCTATTGTGACAATTCATCTTAATATTTATTCAAGCTTAATCCTGCGGTTTCTGGTGGATGAATTAATTACCCCGTCCTTTTATGGTGCTAATAAGTTAGCATAAACCTTAAGCTGAACTGTCATATAATAATGGAAGAAGCTTCAAGTGTACCCAACAACCAAAGCATTCAAACATATCAGTACGCCAACAACTGAAATCCTACTTACACAAACCAATACCCAGATGCTACAAAGTTTTCAGCACTCAGGCTATCAAAAGTGCATAAAAATTATTATTCTGGCATCAGACAAATATCAAAGAAGGTAGTCATCAGACCATAGCTCAAGTGAAAACTTGATAAAAAGTTAAGCAAATGGAAATGGGATGAAGGCATGATGGGCAATAACTTAGACCAAAAGATCTACTCATTGATCCAGGGGTGAAGGTTGCTCTGCCAGCTGACAGGGCCTTCGGGGAACCACAAAGCAATTTCCTTCCTTGCGCTCTCTACTGAATCACTCCCATGAATCACATTCCTGCAGAAAGCCAATATTGCCATGAAATAGTGTTAGCTCAAGTGTAAATAACAAAATGTAAAGACTATTTGACTAAATTAAAATGGCAAGCATTCTAATAATTGGAAGTACAGAAAGAAGTCATCAAATATACCTGCCAATGTCAATTGCAAAGTCACCACGGATCGTTCCGGGAGCAGACTCAGCAGGGTTAGTGGCTCCAATAACCCTGCGACCTGTGGTAACAACATTCTTACCCTCCCAAATCATAGCCACAACTGGACCAGAGATAATGTACTCCACGAGACCATTAAAGAAGGGCCTTGCAGACAGGTCTGCAAAGTGCTTCTCAGCAAACGAGCGATCCACATTGAGGAGCTTCAGCCCTAAATTGGGCACATCCAATAGCAGATAAGTTACACTCCACTTAAAATTGTATGGTATTATAATTTCAATTTATTTAGAAAACCACCATATTTCGTCCATTGCATTCAAGTATTACTGAAATACTGAGAATACTCGATCATTCTTATGGTACTTATGAAACGTTCAACTCCAAAAATACTCAGACACCATCAAATCGACAGCCAGGAATATAATGACATGGGCAAAAGTAGAAAAAAATTGTCAGCGAAATAGGAGATTTACCTTTCAAATAGAAGCCTTTCTTCTCAAATTTACCAATGATTTCACCTACCTGAAAGACATATGAACCTCCGTAAACACCCAAAAAGCTCTTATTTTTAACCCTCAATCGAACAAATAAGATTTTACCGCTTACATTAGAGAGAGAAACTTCGGTTGAATCCAAATAAAGATTTTCAAAAACTCATCACTGAGGGCCTTCGAATTTACAGCCTTAGATTGAAACAAAACTAACATAATACTCGGTACCCGAAGCTAAGTTAAAAAACTAAAAAGCCTGTTACTTTATTTTCTATCATACTATTTGAATAGACCGACGACATTAGACCTACGAACATAACTAAAGCAATAGAAAACCGAAAATCAGTTCTTGTCCGTTAAAAAGTTGAAACAATTACACCACAAGGCTGTTTATTTATTTATTTTTTTAATTTTTAATTTTCTACCAGTTAAGGATATGAAACAATCAGGGAAAAAATAAATTGGAAGGAGTGAAGTAGAAGCAATACCAGGCCTCTCTGGACCCCATCAGGCTTGATCATGATGAAAGTTTGCTCCATCTTCTCTTCCTTTCTGTCTCACCGTTTATCGCCCCCTTGTTCTGTCTCGGTGCTCACGCGAAAAGATGAGGAGAAAGTTAAAGGTCTCTTTCTATATATATATATATATATCACACACACGTTCACGACGGCCCCAACCCAAAGTTTCAACAGAACGCCTGATTCGTGAAACCTTGGGAACAGTATTTTCTCAAATAGTACTGCCTCAACCTTTTCACTCTACTTTCCTTTCTTTTCTTTTCTTTTTTTTTTTTTAATGTAATTAACTAGTAAATTGTTAACTGAGTGAAAACGATATTTAAAATATTTTTTATCTTAAATTTTATAAAAATAATAATAGTATTAAATATAGAATTTCTTTAAAATAATAATTAAATAATCTATAAATTATTTATAGACGTTCATTACACCAATTAATCGGACCCATTAGCCTAACTGCCATGGGAACTGAATTTGTTAGTAAATTATGTATAATGACCAAATTACACGCAAAACACTTTATTAATTACTATCAAACAACAAATGGAATTTCGATAGTGACATATTTGTTCACAAATGGTTGTACTTATTTATTTTCTGTTGATTTTCCCGTCGAATATATATATATATATATATATATATATTAGTTCATTAGTCCTCTTTGAAAGTATAGCGTTGATTTTTTTTTTATTGTAAAAAGGCCAAAATCAAAAATATATATATATATATAATGCAATTAATGAGGCAAGTTGCTATATTATATATATATATATATATATATAAATTTTTAAGCAAGGAAGACATATTCTATGTTCCCTTTTCTTTTAATTGTCTACCTAAATATTTAGCTAAAGGCATTTTCATGTGAAACTAACTCATGGAAATACTTTCATATTGGGTTGGCACTTGGCGCGGCCTAACTATGGAATCCAATAAAAAAAGATACACTGACAAGTGTCAAGCCAATTAACAGCTCTAAAAAGGACAGCAAGTTGGAATGTAAAGCCGACCTTGGAGGCTGGCAGATGACTAGGAATCGTTATCATAAAAGCAAGCAAACTTGGAGAGATTTCATTCATACACCACAAGCTAAAAACAAAAAAGAAGGGGGTCGAGTGGGGGGAGGGTTTCTAGTGAAAAGAAAAGGTAAGGGATGTCATGTGATTAAGGGATTGGAAAGTGTTGCAAGTATATGTATACCAAGTGTATATACGCTTACAAGTTACAACTTAAAACTGAAATGTTGACGAAACATGCTTTACGGTTCTTAAGACCCTTCGTTTAACACAAGCAATGTATCACGATTCCATGCTAACCTGCAAAATATGCTGTTTTTTCTTTTTCTTTTTTTCTTTTTTATCTTGAATCTCATGATTCTATTTTTCAAAAACATAGCAGAAGTTGATACACTATCAGATTTGATTTCAATTCAGAGGTTCAACCTGTTCATTTGATCCTATAGACTTTTCATCACTGACCCGTCCCCATTTTCATACTGGGATGAATTTAACCGTCAAAGCTAGCAAGCTCAGACAGTTTTAGATATAAAACGTTGTTCACGATAAATAATCCAAAGATTATGTGGAGTACTAAAAGAAACAATAGAACAATAAAACCTTTCATAACAAAAATGCATTTTACTAGAAGTTCCAAAATCACCGTAATCAATCATACAGCCACACTTAGCTTAACAAGCTAAAAGAGAAAAAAAAAAAAAAAAAAGGAAATGGCAGCTATATCAAAACAGTGACACCCCTCGTGACTCGCCGGTATAGCAGAGGATTATCATTCTTCATATAGGCTTGATCTTAAAGTGGAGTGAGATGAGAGAGAATACGAAGCATTTCAAGTCCTACAGTAAATGAAATGCCAATAAGACAGGAGGATAGAGATAGATAAGCAGAAGGCAATAGAACCAATAAACTTGTAGCATGTTAAATGCTAGCACAACAATTGTTACCACATGTATAAGAACCAACATCTGCATATTGATGTGTGCAAGAGCACAAGGAATCCGATTAACTGCTGAAGACAATATTTCTAAAGCTTTTACACCTGTTGGAAGGAGTCTAGTGTGATTCCAAACATGATAAGGCATCTAATGTTCTGGAATTTATATTTTAGACACGGGGGGCGGTAAGAATACCAAATTCACCACCCTTACGTTTGATCCAATATGGATCCTAACTAATTTTGTAACTAATTTTCAGATAGACATGAGAAAAACAAGCAAGATAAACTTCACTCGTTTTTGAGCATTGCAATTTAAAAGCAAACGCGAAATCAACGTACTAAAGCAGAAAAAATTAATAACAATCAGTCAAGGAACATCCATCACTGGAAACAAAATCATCTTTGATTCACATTGCATGGCAGAGAACGTGCAAGGCAATAAACAAGAACGTAGAAACAAGCAACTAAAACCATCTCCCCATGCTCAATAATACCAATACAAAGGCATGGATAAAGAGACTAAAAGAGCAGAACGAAAATTTTATTTTAGCTGACCTGAACCAGATAATAAAATATGCGAAGCCCTTCCGGATCCTTACTGCTCTGAACATCAACAAGGGACCCAATCTTTGAAGTGGTGAAAGAGATATGCTCATTCCCCATCACAATCTCAAGCTCCTGCCGTCCAACACGGTCAGGCTCTGGCCAGTTGTTATCATCTTCCTTCATGATCTACAAAATATAAACAACTTTTAACTAAATCAGGAACCATAAAATGATAAAAATTGAAAATTCAAACCCTACTGAGCATTACAAGAAGCATAAATTACTATTTGTCACAGAAATAATCAATTATCAACTACAAACTAAATCATTTTTATCAAAGAAGAAGAAAATGTGGTAAGTTTTCATTTGCAAGTGTTACCAAGCAGCAGTAAAACCTAGAACCTAGCGGGAAAAAAGGATGCAATTTGGAAAGCTAAAAGTAATAACAACAGAAAATTACAAAAATTGACATTAATTAAAATTGGAAACACAACAAACCTTAACTCCTGATTTAAACAGAATATTGAGCAAACAAGCAAAACAATCTAATTTTCCACTAACTGATTTCAGTTGTATTTCTGTAAAATCCTAGGCAAAGAAAAAGGTTAAAAAAGAAAGAGAACCTCGCTCTCAGCGATGATGCGGCGACATTCCTTGAGAACAGCAGGGGTGAGGAAAACCTCCTTGCGGATCATGGTGTCGTTTTTGTAGTTGGAATTGTTAGCATAACGGAGCTTTCCATCTGGCCTGAATTCGAACTCCAAAAACTCATGACCGAATTTCCCTTTGTGCCCCACGTAATAACGGAGGTAAAACTCTCCGCTTTCCTCGGCCGCCATTGTTTTTCCTTCCCTCTCTTTTTCTCTCAGATCAGATTCTCGACTAAACTTCTGAATCTCTGTTTGGATGGATCAGTTTGTAAAATCTATTTGGGTATTGCCAACTCATCTGGCCCTCCCCAGTTCTTGGGCCGAATCACTGGTTAGTCTTCGTCTGGACTTTTAGTCATGTCTGTCGCCTAAACCGAGTTTGAGTTTAATAAAGATGTTCAACCCTTCCATAACGAAATCAGAATTTGAGCTGTGGACATGACATTATCGGTTTGGTGATGACTATCTTGGTTAGTATGTGACAATTAAGGGAAGTTTGAGTCTACAAATGATTTGGATGATTGTTCTAATATTTTGTTATTCTCGAAACTTAGTTAAATAATAGTTGATGAATTCTCTTTAAAAAATGATAGAATAGATTTCTTTCTTTCCTTTTTTTTTTTTTTTGGGTGAAAGCCTGTAAAAAAAATGATAATTAGTTGGTTGGACGTGGATGTTCCTATGCTGGATCCTGGCTGTGAGCAATTCCTGGCTCTAAATGAACTAAATTATAAGCCCGCAAAGAGACAGGGCTATTGGACAATAGGGATATTTTCAGCCTTGACCCAGCAGCAACCAAGCAAGCTTCGTTGCAAAAGAAAATTACGATTCTACAAGATCTTTACGCTGTTTTGCCATCCAATTTAGTGTATGCAGCCTTGTCCTGCTGACTGCTGAGCCTACAGAGTTAGTTAGCTCACTGAAAAACAAAAAACTTTTCCCGGCCTCGTGCATGCATTAAAAATTTAAAACAGTTTGCTGGTTATGTCCTTTTAGCCACTCTCCCTCCAACAACCTCGTTAATTTACAAATGAACAGGTGTCATTTGCGTTAAGAGTTCTAGGATGGATGGGCAAATCAGAAGCAAGGAATATGAAAGGAATTTGTCACCTGGTCTAGATGCAGAAGTACTAGCGTCCAACACGAACCCTTTTCGGCCCAAACCTGTTGGCGTTTTTTTTTTTTTTTCCTGTCCGGCTTTGTTTATCCAAACTGATCCTGAGATCTGTAAACCTCTTTTTTCCGTTTTTAATTTACTATTATGCTAAAGAAATTCATATAGAGAGATCAATGTTATAAGCAGAAACATTGAAGAAAGTCCATTTGGGGGTGCAAGTTAGCAAGTGGAAACCAAGACCGCCTTCTTTTTCTTCGCGATCTCTTTTCTAAGATATGACAAACATTATTGACATTCTGAAACCACCGACCTTTTCAGCTATTCACTCTTGAGGCCGATTTTCCTATTGAGTTAGTTGCAAGTTGCAACGAAACAGAGGGTCACTAGAGTAATTTTATCATCTACATATTCAAACACGGTAGACGGATCAGCATAAAATGATACAAATTCAATGTTAACTACATCAGCATATTATAATAGCATAAGCTGCAATAAACATATATTTTAATGGAAAGGGTTTGTTTTCTACTAATAGTTTCCACATGAACATCCATTGGAGCCTCAAGTCTGACGTTGGAAATATTGGTAATATGCTAATAACTTCAAGCTACATGATGGTGTGTGAGAGAGTCACCCCCAACTGCATAGCAACATTGTTTCGAGTACACATTCAGGTTCAATATTACGGCGTTGCACGGGTCCCACGTTCACTTTGGCTATTCAGACCACCATGCTTAAAGTTCTTTTCTGGCTTTTCTCTTGCTATCTTCTGCACATTAATGAACAAAATGCTAAACTGTTCCATATTTCTATCAATATACATTGTAACTGTACAAGGAAACATAACGTGATAGACATGTTCTTTAAGAAAATTCACCTTGAATGTAGTATATAAATAGGAAGAGCGGATTGTTCCATCTGATCATTCACCATATGGTAGCAAAGAACTCAAGTATGGAAGGAAAGGAAGACAGCTCATGTAACCCGTTTACTAGTGTAATGTCACTTACCAAGATGAGAGTACCTCATGTGCCTCAACGCTATGTTCTTCCTCCATCACAACGCCCAAACCCTACACTTGATCTCACCACCACCCTTCCCATTATAGACCTTTCCTCCTTACACCACGCTTCTCAAAGGTCCCTTACACTTGATAAGATACAAAACGCCTGCAAGGAACTTGGGTTCTTTCAGGTATTATTCATGGTTCACAAGTCTACATTACTGTAACCCCAAGTTGGCATTACTTTATCCTTTATTTTTTTCAGCATAAAATAGTTGGTATGAATCGTATCTGTATGTTTAGAAGTTCAGATTCCACCTGAACTACAGAATGTGTGTGGGTGTTAATGACTTTAAAATGAAAATCTAAGGTACATTTATACTATATGTTCTGCTTGACAACCCAGACAAGCAAAGTCCAACATCTATATGGCAGGATGCTTGCTCACTGAAAAAACTTCAACACAATTTAAAATTAAATATAATAGCAAGACATCATGCATGATTATATAATTTCATCCACGAGAAAACACTCACGTTTTTTCAGGTGGTAAACCATGGCATCCCTCTTTCTGTCATGAATGATGCCCTGGAAGCTGCAACTGAGTTTTTCAATTTGCCTCTTGAGGAGAAAATGCTTCTATTGTCAGATAATGTGCATAACCCTGTAAGGTATGGCACCAGTTTGAATCATGCAAGCGATAAAGTTCACTTTTGGAGAGACTTCATCAAGCATTATGCCCACCCTATTTCAGAATGGACCCATCTCTGGCCTTCAAATCCTCCAAGTTACAAGTAAGGTACCATTATTTTGGAGCTCTTAAATTAGTAGATATAAGCAGTTAACTTTTATCCCAAGGGCAAATTTGGAAACAACACAAGAGAAGAGCAGTTTTGATTGGATCTTCATAAGAATAAACCTTAAATGTGGCTAAAATTGTAATCTTCTAGGTCTAAGAACTATGATGATTAATGCATGGCTTCAAATCTTCCAGAAGGAAGAAACAACAAAAGAGGAAAACAATAAGACAAATTATAGTTTCCCTTTCTGTCCTTTTCTTTTTCGGTTGGAACAACACATGATTTCCATTTTTTATGCCATTTCCAATCATGCTGAAACTATTATGTGCATTGACCTTACACTATTTTTTTTTTTTTGTAAGGGATAAAATGGGAAAATATGCAAAGGAAGTACAAGTGCTACAAAAGCAGCTAATGGAAGCCATCTTAGAAACTTTAGGGATAAAATTTGGCAACTTACAAAAGGATATTGAAGAAGGCAATCAACTCATGGCCGTTAATTGCTATCCAGCGTGTCCCGAACCAGACCTTACATTAGGTATGCCACCACACTCGGACTATGGAACACTAACTATCCTGCTCCAGAGTGGCCCAGGGCTACAGCTCCAGGACAACAAGAAGAATTGGCTTTCTGTTCCTCTTGTTGAAGGTGCCTTAATAGTCCAATTGGGAGATCAAATAGAAGTGATGAGCAATGGACAGTACAAGAGTGTTGTTCATCAAGTGACTGTTAGTGCAGAGAACAAGCGACTTTCCATAGCAAGTCTTCACAGTCTACCTTTAAACATAAAAATAGGACCAGCACCAGAGCTAGTGGATGAGCAACATCCTGTCTCCTACAAAGAGTTCGGTTTCAAAGATTTTCTTGATTTTATCTCAAGCAACAACATTGCAGACAGAAGATTCATCGATTCAGTTAAGAAAACTGCATGAAAGGAAATGCAGCAGAGTTTGTGCTTATACAATAGGCTTTTTTAAAGTAAAATGCTATAAATGCTTTTAGCTTAATCAAATATGTCATCTGGTATTTCTATGCAAATGGGTAGGAGAATACAATAGTATCATAATATACTAGTGAAGTGTTGCGTCCGCCGCCTTTCTCAACATGAGTAGCTGAAATCTTTATGTCAAAGCAATAAAAGTATCTAGGAGTTTGTATTAATATTTAATTCAGCAACCAGGCATGAGCCAATCAATAAACAGCTATTTTAATAGAAAGTACTCAGAAAGATTTCCTCTTTCATCCGAGAAGTAGCGAAGCACAATTGCGGCAAGGTTGACATGATTCAATTTTTTTAAGTATTAGTTTACCTCTCAAACCCTAAAAACTGGGCACGCAATAACAGGAGTGCAACTGCAACCTTAAAAGCTTCTTAATAGGAAGGATAGAAACGCGTAAGGATGGAAAAACTTTTAATCTAATGGTTCAATTCCATAACCACTTTCTTACTTTGTAGCTCAACCATTGGATTAAACATTTTTCTATTCTTACACTTTTCTATCCTCTTTTACCAAGCAAAGCCTAAGGCTTTTCAACAAAGCCGTGCAAATATAAATGCACTTAATATTTTTAGTATTTTGGAGATCAAATCATCACATTTCCATTTTGATTTATTTCACAGCATTTCTAACAGTCATAGTTCACTAATCTATACAAATCTATAATTGGAGTTCAACTGCCACTCTCTTAACTTGGCCCCAAAATCAAAAACCTAATATTTCAAACTCCAATTTCATCATATTCAGCATAAAACTTTTTCCATTAATATCAAATTAGCTCGTTTTCTAAGTCACTTTCTGAATCCATTTCTTAATTTATTTGTTTTATTCCCCCACAATTTCCTAATTTGAACCAAAATACGGCACTTGATCTTATTAGAACAACAAATTAGGGAGATAATTGCATAATGTGAGGCACAAACGATCATAAAACAAAGCTATGGAGATAACTGTGCTAATAATTGGGGAATATGCAACTCAATTATGCTAAGATTGAATTTTATCACGTACAATTGAACCTTTACCACAAATTAAAAGATTAATCCGAATCAGTACGAAAATATATTGAATCAAGTTATAATCTCTCAAAATTTTGGAGCTGAAAATCAGACAACTTACTCATATATCAAACGGCTCAACATCCCTCCTATCTTCCCCTGTCATTCCCGCGACGCTCTGTTTTCTCCGCTTACAGCCATTCTCTTTTGAATTGGTCCTTACAGTAAGTAAGAGGAGACCTTTTTTTATTATTATATTATTATTTAACAGCTGTTTCTAACTGGATTATTTATTTAATGGGTAAGTTTAAGATATGATCACTTACAATTTATTTTTTGAGGATAAGTGGATCAGTTTAGTATAATCGTAATGTTCCAGTATGATGACACGTGTCATACGTGCTCAGGCCGTTTTTTGAGTACGAGTTTTTGAACGTTGCTCATTGAAAATGGCTGGCTTGGATTTGGTTCGGGGGCCGCTGAAAG
>JBBYHK010000022.1:3670415-3684513 GCA_038382065.1 Adansonia grandidieri
TGCATGCATAAGTCTCATCAATTTATTTCATATCAGAAGAAATCTGATTCCCATACAGTAGTCTGATCAATTTATTTTATATAAAAAAAAATCTGATCATTTTACATTAGTCTTATCAACTTATTTTATTTCAAAATAAATTAATTTTTATACATTAGTCACATACTTTCGAATATAAATAAAAACTAAAAATTAATCACGTACTTTTGAATATAAATAAAACTTAAAACTTATAAACTGTGAGTCGTAATGCGAAATCGTCATATCACATGGTGATTTCTGAAAACAAAAAAAAAAAACCAAAAATTGAAATAAAAAAATAATGCATGGTGGGAAATCGCCATGCGATATGGCAATTTCTCGATTGTTCTCTCCAAAATCGGACTCCGGTGACCGAATTTTACAATTGATTTTAAATTATTTGAGAAATCGCCAAATCAGATGGCGATTTCTCAACTAAATTAAGAAATCGTCATTTGAAATAGTGATTTTTCAATTAAATTGAAAAATTAGCCTATTTCGATAAATAATCTGATTTTGACCTATTTTCGTAAATAAAAAAATATATATTATTTGTATAAAAAAGTCGATCATATATGTATATTTATATAGGTAGTTATAAATTAGGAAAGCAAGGGACATAAATTAATTAAAAAAAATCCCCTCATCATTAGTATATAACAAAACGATAATTAAGATATAATAATAAAAAAAGAGCACTTATTATGCATCCAAGTATAACCTTAATTAGTCACTGCTTTTAATCCATTTATTTCTTGGCCAAATAGCAGTGGTAGTGGTACAAATAACTATAATAAAATTTAACTACAGATAACCATAAAGTTACACTTGGTAAACATATCTCTTTATTTATTTATTTTTTTGGACTAGGCTAAAGGTTTATAGCTTTTAGTTTTTGCTATACTCCATTGTTATAAATAATATAAACATTCATAACCTCAAGACATATCGATCTTAAATAAAACAGCTATACCAACTAAAAAATCTTACAGTTACATGGGCAGAATTTTTGCTGTGCTGTTTTTTTTAAACAATTTGAAAATGTTATTTAATAGATATTTAATAAACGTAATAACTTCTTGACCTAACGATCGAGAGTGAATTAGAATTGATTTAATTCTCATAAATACCGCAATGCAATTATGAACAATATGTTCACTTTTTTTAACAACTTTTATGGAAGGAAAACCTTTTTTTTTTTATTTGGAAATGAGAAATAACAACACGATAGAGCCAAAGTTCCTGGAGTTTCTTTTCAAGTTTTTAACTTTTTTTTTTTTCTCTATATACTTTAACACGGCTTTCGTTCCTTCGGAATAAAATGTAAATCATGCATTTCGACTCCTCCACAACTTGGGGAAACTTAATCTATTCATTGAATATATCCAGTGATATTGAATGCAATACTTTGGCAGTGGTCATGCAATGAAATGCATGGATCATATAAGCCCAAACTATAATCATGAAATGTGTTTCACAATTGAAAATGAATCATTTTCATCTCTTTTAGCAGTCGTATAAAGAACTCGAAAGCGAGGAGGAATTGGAAACGTGGATGTCATGCCACAATGGACGGTTGCCATTGTCTATCTTATTTGGATTTGAGATAAGTTATCTTTAATATTTATATATTTAAAAAATTATATTCTTATATCCAATGTGATATGTAAATCGAATTTTTTTAAAAAGTGAAATTGGCAGGGGTCAAAACTTTTATAGATTACTACTTTTGGCTTCAAATATTGTGTCCTACCATATGGACCAATATCCAGCTAGCAATGCAAATGTGGAAAATGCCAGAAAATTATACTGGTATTATTATTATTATTATTACTTTTATCTTCCCCACAGCCCAGAATACATATAAAAGGGAATTAATTTAACTCCCCAATCATTATCAGAATCTTCACAGTAGGGACGAAACAAAATATGGTGCAACTGAACAGTCGTGTTGTTATAGCTTAGGATGACTAGACTTGCTGTGTTAGAGGAATGAAGGAGGTATCACTGTCGGTGCCCATCCCATCTCCCCCAATCAGATTAATTGAACTACAAGTCTTCAACCTGAACCCTTCACCGAAAGCAGAACCAGCGGCAGCTCAAGTCCTAGTCATTTGAATTCAAAATGACAAAATTCCACAAACTCAAAACTCAAAAATGTCAATTATCATGGTTAAGAAAAATACACGCGACTTGCGTACAAGTAAAATGTGACAAAATAGACTTTGATTTGAAGAAGTTAAAATTTGGGTCCAAGCAAACATTCACATCAAAATACACTTGAAAGAGACTGATTATTTTTTTATTTATTATAATAATCGCTATTATTTTTCATTACAAACTTCGACTTAAAAGAAATACCATGAAAGAGCGTCTTTTTTTTTACTCTGAACTTTTTTCTGTTACGTAAAAATATACAGTTCAGATATCATCCAATGTTTCCGTGAATTATATTCTGATTTCAATTAAACAGATCTCTACGTACATTATTATTGAAAGCATGTCAGATTCCGTGATTTAGTTTTACTATGACTATACAAAAAAGATGTTATCTAATCTAAGCCTCTTCGTTTGGAATTTGGATACCCCAGTTCTTTTAACCGCGCTTTTAAAGCAGAATGCTCGTGCCTCATCCTCTCTAACCGAGTTTCCACCATCACCATCTCTTCTTTAAGGCGTTGCATCCTCTTCTCCAACCATGCCGCTGCAGTTTCAGCTGCCCTTTCCCTGCCGCCACCACCACCCATGCTATCCATAAACGCTACTGGATATCTCACATGAACGTGTAGCGGTCTGTTTAATAGCATAATAATGCTCACCTGCAGTTAAAAACCCAAAAGAGGATGGGAAGCTGTAAGTATCCAAAAATTTTATATGATGAATCAAAATTAAACTGTCGGTTTTGATTGATTTACAAGAGAGGAAAGCTCCTTTTTATTCAACTGTAGGGACTAGCTCCAGATTAGGATATCAAAATCAATTGAGTAAACCAATGAAGGTACAAATAATAAAGTTAAACTGAGAACTACAAACCTGCATCAGGAAGATCACAGCAAAGGCAACAGCTAAGACTAGTGAAATATGACCTTGGCTTTTCAAGTATGAGTAGGATTTCCTGATAACCTCTCTTAACAAAGATGTGATTGACCAAGTGTTTGTCAAACTTCCTCGTAAAAGATTGCCAATTCGTTGGTTCACATCCGCAGAATCAGACATCTGAAATGTCCTAACTGGATCAGTCAAGTTACCAGATCTTTCCAAAGGTTCCTTGGTAGCCATTTCCCTTTTAATTTGGTGTTCACCATTTTCAGTTGCGCCTCTGGAAGGATCTACCCCTGCTTGAAACAAAGGAGCTTAGGTCAATAAAATTCCAACATCTGCATCACTGCCCAGTCCATACACATCATTGGAGGAAATGCTTCCAAATTTTTTTTTTTTTTAAATTCTGATGGGCAAACCTCCTTGTTTATCAGTTTTCAGCTTCAACAATTCATGTGCCTGAAACATTAATGATAAAATTTCTTAGATCAATGTTCAAATAAATTTTACAACATAAAACTACAGGAGAAAGATAATATACCATGTCTATCCACGTTGCATAAGCTTCTTGACATTCTTCCAAAGTAGACTGCACTATTTTCCCTGTATTACCATGAGCTTGGCATCAGAAGAAATAGGCACAAGAAATACAATCATTAATATAATAGCAAAAGGCGGCTATTGAGCTATTCAAGGGGGAAAAAAAAAAAACACACCATAAATCCTTCTCATCTTCAAAGTATAAAGGACTGCCAAATGTACAAGTTTAAAACAATTTAGGTGTTACACAAAATGGTGTTATCCTTAAGATCTCCATTATTGCGAGGAATTCTAGATTTCATCTCATATAATCCCTTCCTCTTCAAAAAATAAATAATCCTTTTTTAGTACAAAAGAAGCCAAGGCTTGGGGGAATTGGAGAAGGGGAATTTGTGAGTGCGGGGGAGTGAACCCCAGCCTCGTGGATATCCACATCCTAAAAGAGATGGGAAGCATTTGGGCTAAACCCAAGATTAAAAAAAAATACATAATTTATTCATTCGAAAAGGAAATATCTTTTTGGCACTGTTGCAAATCAATTTAAAATTTAGACAATTAAAGTATAAGACATGAAAATAGAAGAACTAGTAATAGGAACCAAAACACGGGAAGCTCCACACAAGAAATGCATAAAGAACACTATACACAAGGAATTCATTGGCATTCAGCAGAGGCAAACATTTCCAAACAGTTTTCCTGCTAAAAGCCACGTCCACATAAACCCTCAAAATGCAGCCTTCTTGCAGGCCATCACTGTCTCTTTCCACATCCCAGAGCCCCTGACAAAGTAGATGTCAATTGCAAGTACATACCAAAAACATTTCAACTGCACCAAAAGCATCACAAACAGAATAGAAACAGATCATTATTGCATAGAACAAAAAGTTTTCAGAATAACTGATTGCAGAAAATGGTGTCAATGACCTTTTTCCGCAGCTTAGGAGTTCTCACATTCAGCATCTTCACAGGTTTTACTATTCTATAACTAAACAGAGAAAGGGAGGCTATATCTCTCTTCCACTCTCCACAATAAATATCCTCAATATCAAGAATTTTAAAATAGAGTCCCGCTAACCACGATCAATGATTCTTAAACTAGGTTTAATTTAGCACATTGACCAAACCTGGACCGGCCAAGCTGTGGCTCAAGAAAGTTTACCAACCTAAACTTTTTCAAACAAATTAGATGAATTTGTCTCCAATACTGGACATAAATAGACCAACGAGACATGACGTCATTGTTTTTGTTTTTTGGTCCTCAATTTGAAGGGCTAGAGCACAATTTTCCTCACTATTTCTGAAAATTCTGGTCCATAATCTTCTCAAGTAACAGCAGGATAATTTATGCCTAAAAGTGACAAACTAGGGAATGGAGGACACTTTACACATTAAAGCATGTCAAGGGGATCAGGTCTAGCTTGTACCTCTACATGAAAATAATCTCCATACAGCACATCATTGATCTCTTGTGATGTTTCCATAACCAAATGACTGTCCAAAGTGAAAGTGACAATGTCACGAGATAGACAAGAATAAGGAGAACAGATTATGAATCATCTAAAGAAGATAAAAAAAGGGCAAGGCAACCCAATCGAAGGAACAATCAACTTAATGGCATATTAGGGTAGAAAATAGTCAGATAAATTAGGCAGGGCATCCATCAAAGGAACAATCAACTACTTAATGGCATCAACTACTACAACTTCAATAATAGTTCTCAGTAAGTAAAACCATAAAACTATAAGTGGCTCTAATTATAGACTCTACTCAGACCTAGCCATGCTATTATCATGACTCATGTACAGTAGAACTAAGATTATCCAAGATGTTAAGATTTGGATAACAATAATGCAACAAGCATGATGGACAATAGTAATTTGGCATACGAATGCTATGAGCGATGAAAATGCAAGAGAAAATAGGTCATTTCAATGATGCATCCCTTCAAAATTAGACATAATAATAAATTAACAGTGTTTTCAGCTGTATACTGGCATATAAGGCACCACATGGAAATATAAAAACCTGTTTCTGTAAATTTGAAATTTCTGGGCCTCCTGGCAGCTACCAAATTTTGCACCTAGATCAACACGAAAAAGGTTAATGCTAAAAGACACCCAGTCAAGACAGCATTAAACTGACTTGACATTTTTTGTGCCACTGTGATTATCAATGTCGTTATTTTAACAAGGTTTTAATTAATTATAACAATTATATGAAATAAATGCTAATACCAGAAGGGATCATAATGCAAGTACAAAATGTTCATATATAATAATAAAATCATACCAAAGTATATTTTTATTGGATGTTGAAATGACGCATCACGAACATGTCCAAATTTTTCATGAGGGCGCCATGAAGAGCACCTGAATTCTGTAAAACATAGCATTTTACCAAACATAAAGGCATATGTACAGAAAGTGGTCACTTTTAGGACATGATATATAATAATCAAAATATTAACCACGAACATAAACTAAAAATGCATAATTGAAAATTTATAATTCCTCGAAAGTTCAGATCCTACTACCTTTATCTCCACATCTTCTATGAAAAGATTCAATGAAATTAACGGCTTTATCCGAGAAATACAAATTGAAGAACTCCTCTACCTTAATCTGCAGCCCAAGAAACATGATTAAGATCATACCAATGTTATAGATTTTTTACAATATTGTAGAACTTCAGCAAATGAGTTCACAATTTACTACCGGAAACTTTGCTTCTGCAACCTTGGTGAAACATTCAGGAACTGCATACCAGAAACAGCCCATCCAGATGATCATGAGACATACAAAAAATGAAAGTGTAGTATCATATATAACAATGAGGTTGAAACAGGAAGCAATATATCGCCACTCAGTACAGAGGAAGAAAGTGGAGAATATATGTCCTCATTTTTGTCTAAAGAAGAATGAGTATGATATTTTGGTTTCCTCCCACACTTGAAAATTTTCTCACGGCCAGGCCCACCGTTTTACTTAAGCCTTAACATACAAAACCTAAACTTAAAGACACCTACCTACTCTTGCCACCATATACCCTTATCTGCCATCAAAATAAATGATGACAAGCTTCCATAATCTAACCACTTTACTTCAACACCGCCAGAATCACTAAAGATGTGACTTTTTTTGCCTCCTAATAAGTTGATGTCGAAGCACACAAGAAGATTATTAGCATATTTAGGGTATATTCAGTATTTAGCATTTATATTAGGGTTTATTTCAAGGCATAAAAATTTTTTTAATCTTCTGAAGAGATTTGGAATTATGGATATTTTGGGACATAATTCGATTAAGCAACTTCTCCCAGATTCTCTTCTCTCAAATTCCCTCTCATTCTTCCTCTATTATTCTCCTTTAACCCTTTGATTCTTTTTTTTTTCCTTCATATTTTCTGCCTATTTCTCACTCTACTTATCCATTCTATCACCTTTCCCCTATTTCGTTCTCTTCTCCCACCCTTGGCACACCATATTCCTATTTCGAGATCACCCAAATTGCTATCCCACAGTAAGAAGATGAAACAAAATCAAAGAGGGAGTGTGATGCCCACATAATATCAAATATGTAATCATGTCCCAGAATAATCAAGGAACTTGCTATGCAGCAATGCGTGAAAATAAATACGTTAGACAACCGCAACCAGAAATGATGAACTCAAAATGAGATAATATGCAGAATATGAGAAAGTCACAAATCAAAGTAGGATTAACAAACCCTTCGGTGCCTCAGAACTTTCAGGCTTCCAGGAATGAATATCTGCTGATGGTGAAGATCTGGTATTTATAACTGATTCAGGACCTACTTCTGCATCATTTTCAGAAGTGGCTGGAACCTTGGAATCACTAGAAGTGCGAACATCCTCATCCCTGTATAAAAAATTAGTTAAACAAATTGATTCACAATTTCACATCCATAAAAATACATAAAATACAAAAGAAAGGGAAAAAAACTCTGATGACTTCACAAGAAAATTCTCCAAACCATTCTGTTAATAAAGAATAATAAAGAATACCTGTCAGTAGATTCCATGCCATTTACTGGGGTTTTGGAGCTATTGTCCTTTCCAATTGCAACAAATCCATTCTCTTGGCTGCTGGACTCAGACATGGATTCCTATAATAAAATCAACTAGTACAATAAAAACCAATGAGGAAAAATATGCAATTTGCTCTAAGTTATACGGCTATGAGCCTCAAATTTTTCATAAATTTCAACTAGGAGAAAGAAATTAATAGAAAAGAAAAAGGAGTAAAATACACAGGTTTACAGCCACAATTACATAAACTGTGATACATCAAGTGTGACTTAGGATACAAGCATCACCACGCAGCCTGTAAATGTCTTAAATTTTATTGAATCCCCAAAAATTAACATTACAGAATTAGCATATGATACAAAATACCTCTAGATGAAGCGCAAGTAATTAAAAATCATTTGATCAAATTTAAGATGTGCATTTGTGCTATATGTCAATATGGGGAATTAAAAGGTGTAGTTAGCATTCACTGCATACCTAATGAATTGTCTATGATAATATGTACAATATTCTGCTTCAATGCTCTCATAAGCAGTGATTTTTTTTTTGGGCGGGGGGGGGGGGATAGATAAGCTATGAACTAATAAGAGACCTGACGTTCTGCAATTTCTTTAGCTCCGTCACCATGCTGCACCCATCCATCATTAATGAGCCTGAAAGCCTCATCCCGAGATAGGAATGATGCAAAGAAGTACTGCCAAGTCAACAAATAGAGTCAAAATAACTAAAGCATGCAACTTAAACAAGCAAAAGAAAAATGCATGCCATGTACTATTACCTTCCTTTCTCCAGCAAAAATTTCTATGGCATTAGGAAAAATTCCAGCAGTCTTTGCCTTTTTAACACTAGTAATTTCACTGAAGGCAATTATTTTCTGCAGAGAAAAACCCATAAAATACTCCAAGATCATATCATTATTAGGTAAAACTTAAAAGCTTCAAAGAAAAATAGGAAACAGGAAAACAAACTAAGAATAAAACCAATATCTGAGAACTACCTTTGTTTCAAATCCAAATATATTGGAATAAAAGCAAATATAATGAACAAACAGGTACATGTGACCCTGCAAAGAAGCATATAATGCATAATAGTTAGAGATAAGGTAATATGCCTAGCAAAAATTTACCGGATGCAGCAAAGTAAAAAGGTCATTGAAGTAAGCATGCAATTTCAAGGCAGTAAATATCATCGTAAAGATCTAGATTACCTGAAAAAGAATATTCTCCTGGAATGCACAATTGAAATCTTGAATGAGGAACTGCAGCAAAGGGCAAAATGAAATGTTTAAAAACTACTATATCATTAGAACTTAGAAGTCTAAAATGCAGATAGTGAGAAAAATTTGAATGTGCTTTTTGCAGTCTGTGGCCAAAGGTAAAATTAAAAGATTAGATATAGCATTTGTGCTACATAAATATTTAGATCTCTGGCATCCCAAATGCAATCTGCATTATCTCTTTCACATTAATCATGAAATTTATGTACAGGACAAAGAATGTCAAAACAAAAAGGAGATAACCGGAGAATAGCTGAACCCTGGTGATCATGAATAGTCTAAAGACTAAAAACACTCAATTCTTTTAAACTTCAAAGAGAAAATATTTTGAAAGTTTAAAGATGACATTAGACATCATGTAGAATCTAAAGTAGAAGAGAAAGCACAAACCAGAATATTCAAATCCTTGACCAGAAACAAATAAAAGGATTCTGTTTGGTGTGTGTTCTACATGAAAGATTAGGCGCCAAAGCTTCTTAAATACAAACTGGCAGTATCTTTTTCGTATCAATCATGAGAGACAATTCTCACATTTACAAAGGAAACAAGTAGAGAATTGCTAACAGCTAGTGATCACAACAAAGTAAAGACACTCACCTCCTCAGGTGGAAGCCTAAACAGTTGGCGATATTCTTCACTCCTCAATGCTCCTGGAGACTGAAATCCAAAAGCATCACAGTCAGCCATAATTGCTAAAAACTTTTAATTCATCGAAAACTAAATTAATGACGACTTCTCAACCCTTCTTTCTCAATTCATTTGGGTTACTCATTTTTGGAAACACTTCACAGAATGTAAAGTCGCCCTACCTACTCAATCTAATCAGTCCAAGTTTAATTCCTATGCATTAATTAAACTTCTTACAGACCATCCTCTTTTCAATCTCTTATTAGGTCAAAGTATTTATAAATAATATTTCTCTTTTCTAAACACCAATCAAACAGTATTCCACATTTATTTTCAAATGGGCTTCCTGCAAAAGCAGCTATCTTAACAACATATTTGTTACTAACCATGAGATCACACCCTTATTGGTCCCTTGCAAGCATTGGGTACAAGAATTTGGCAACAATTTCTGACTATATACAGTACCCACATGGCCAAGTGGTATGCACTAAATTTAGTGCTGGTTTAAAGGGCGCATACCATGCAACAGGATAGATGAGGATTTGAAACTCCCACAACTTACAACTTCATAGCACTATTAACATAATTTTACCAGAAAGTGGCACTTATCCGCTTAATCGAGATGGTCCTTAGCTAATAAAATGCCGAATTGTTTCAAATTTTTCAATGACTAATTTACGAATTTAACCATAAAAACAGGAGTGCTTCAACAAATTCTTAATAATAGAAAGTTTTATGAAAGTAAATATGCCAAAATAACGGTAATTTGTTTGAACTCACGCATAATCATCAACAAGTAGCAAAATTAACATCAAAACAGAAGCCTAGTCTATGTTCTCGCCTTTTTCCTACCTTTTATAAAAGGAGCAGAGAAATGAATAAAGTTATCAGAGAGTGATAAAAAACATAACCTGAATGTCGACACCTCTGTAACTAGGGTTAGGCGAAGAACTAGAAAGATCATTACGATCGGGAGAGCTGGCGAGAGACGAACTCGGCGAAACAGAAGAATCGGAAACGACATCGGAAACCAGTTTAGAAAGAGAAGGATCCATGGGGGGTCTCGGAAGATCGATCCTCTCCGTGGCGGCAGATGCCACTGCCATAGCAGCCGGAAAAAGCCAAAGAGATAAGGATGAGATTCTAAGTTTCCAGTTTTTTTTTTTTTGTTTGGCGGAAGCGTTAAGAGCGAGGGGATAGGTTAAGGGAAACTAATCTGCTTTAACAAAACAGAGACCGAAAAGCGGAAGCAAAGAATCGCGCCGTTTTGCACTCAATTTTCACTGCCACGCCAAGCCTTCAAGGAGAGACGTTGAATATTGTTACACGTGGCGCTCCACTAAGAGAGTAAACTGACAACCATCGAGTCCCGCGGTGGACACTTCCGGCAAGTCAAAACCACCGGTCAAACTTCATCATTTTTCTCCCCTCTATTTAGGACGGAGCTAATTGACAACGACTTCTGGTAGTGAAGATACTGGTTGGGCTTCTTAACCTGTTCCTGTTTCATGGTTTGGTCGTGTTCCGATTTCCAATCTCGGTGATTAGAATTGAATGAATTCAAATTATTAAACTCAATTTATGGATTAATTTATTTTTTTATAAGTCAAATAATTAAATTAAAGTTTTCAAACTTGACCCAATACACTTAGAAGTAGTTTGATGCCAAGCAACCTCAATTATATTAATTCAATGCCGTAGGTACACCATTTGTCTAATTACCTATAATTATGAAAGCACAATAATTTGTTACCAAGTTACAAGCTACTGGAAAAGCCTTTGGTATGGACCGAACCAAACATAAAAGCAAGAACTAAGAAAGGAATCATGAAAGAACCCACATTTAATAAGCCCCCTTTTCCTAATTCCGATACGCAGAATTCACAAATCCCACACTTTCAAAACCTCTCATTTGCTCTTTTCAGAAAGCAAAGGGAAGGGAACAAAAACTTGCGAGGTCCACACCGGCCTACAAAACTCTCTTTTTTTCTGAAAAATGTGGTCAAGAATTTGAGTTTTTGAATATTAGTTAAAAATATCAACTTTTATTAATATAAAATAAATGATTAAATTAAAGTTGATAGTTAAATAAAAATTAATTTAATGATTAAAATTATTTAAAAATATTTAAAAAATAATAACAATAGTATAAACTTAAAAATAATTATATCTTTTTTTAATTTAAAAATCTGTTTGTTAATTTTTTTAAGCATAAATTTTTTTACTTGTTTTTTCTCAACCATCTATCTCTTCTTAAAGCTCTTGACTTTTTAAAAACTAATAAAATTTTAAAAAATTACCCCATCATTTTTATTTTTAAAATAACTATCCACTTAAAAAATATTTTTATATTTATATATTTATTTACTGATTTTTTTAAAATATTATTTTTAAAAGTATTATCTTTTATTCTAAAGTGGGTATGCGGAAATTCTAATTGAGCTTGTATGGGATTAGAATTGGGGACTCACATGATAACTAGTCTAATTGATCGTGACCATTGACTCAAACAAAGAAGTTTCAAGATCCACATCATCCGTCGCTTATCTTGTCACGTCACCTTTTGTTTTTTTCTTCAAATTATTTCACTAAATATCTGTCTTGCTATAATATGAATCGCGTCTCAATTTTGGTACTTTATTGTTCTAGTTGCTGTCGTTTTTTTTTTTTAAAAAAAAAAATCTCAAACTGGATAACCAAATCAATTAAGTATATGTTTTCCCAAATTTGGTGTGTGCATCTCCAAATTCGACAAAGTTCGACTTCGATAGATTACTATTTCGAAACCTTTTTTTTTTTTTTTGACTCAAACAGCTCCTTTTCATTAGGCATTGATAGATTTGTCGAAACCACAACCAGAAGGACGCTCACTGTTGTCGTTCAGCTCCAATTTGTCGTACCCCACAGTCATATTATTGCCCCTCTTGAAATTGGTAGGTGACTTATATATATATTATTGGTATTGTCTGAATATCGATTATATTGATGAATATGTATAATTTTATTTCAAATCAATAAAATGTATTTTAAAATTTATTTTAATTTGATATATAATCATACCAAATGATATAAATCAATATTAATATAATATCAATAATTTTACTATTGATTATTCTAATTCGAATGTTAACTTTACTGATAAAGTTAATTGTAAAGCCAACAAAAATATAATACAAGCATTGAAAAAGGTAGCATTAAGTACTTATTTAATTAATATTGATATCAATTCTGCAATTGTGGGAACGTGGGTAATTAATGCATTTCAATTGAGACAAAGTTAACTTTATAAAAAGAAACGTGTACTAATGTATTTGTCTAAACTTGTAATTGTTTATTAATATGGAAAGGGAATAACCAAAAAAGAAAAAAGAAAAGAGTGGTGGAGGCAGCTAGTATTTTGTCTTTAAACCATAAATATTTAATTTAATTAATTTCTATAATTATTATAAAGAAGTGGGAATTGGGGATGATGGCTGAACACTGACCAAACTTTCAGCCGCTTTCGTGGTTAACGGAAAATTTTAATTAATTGATTGATGAATCATTAAGTTATTAAACAGGAATTGGTTCTTCCCCGATTAATGTCCCGATGAATGTAGTTTTGTTGGTCAAGAATTTCGTCTCTAGTTTTTTCTAAAGAAACTTTTGTGTTTTTTTTTTTTTTCCAACTTCGACAGCAAATTGGAATTTTGAGTGTGAAACCTAATGTTGTGTTTGGTACGAGGGATGCAAAATGTTGGAAAAGTGTACAAAATTAAATGGTTGAATCAAGCAATGATTAGACATATATAAAATCAGGAATTAAAGTCTAAGGTTAGAAACTTTCTTTAGATAAAATAAGTCGTTGTTATGAGAGTAAATTAAAAATCACAAGCCCATAGTATTTTATTTCTTTTTAAAAACAAACATCTATATATTGACTCTATTTGCCCTATTTCTTCAAATTTTTTATGCTGTTTAATTAATTAAGAAACTTTATTTTACTTTGTTTAATGGCTGATTTGATTTTCCAACGAAGGGAGAAAACATATATTTCGAACGAAAGGCTGAAATTGCTAAGTTGAGGAAGAGAATTTGATGAGATTTATCAATTATCATTTAGGATATTTCTTCACTGTTTCTTGATAATGCCGCGAGAGAGAGTGCCCAGCTTTGAAAAGCTATGTAGCTGAAGAAGGAACAGACAAGGACCCGCTTATTGTGGACCCCAAAGGGTCCCCCACACACACACTCTCTCTCTCGTTGATCGCCTTCCCCTCCCGTCACATCCCAATCTTTCACTCACTAATCTTGCAAAGCAAAAGGAACTCTCTCTCCTCTCTCTCACCATCACAATGCAGATACCAAAGAGAAAAACTGTCACTTAGCTTCTTTTTTTTTTTTTGAGGGGGAGGGGGGGAGATTTTAGAGAAAGAGAAAATCGAGGATGTGAACTGATAGAAGTCAGTAAGCTCTGTTTCTTAAATCCTTATTCCTTTTCTTTTCAACTCCGTACGGGTTCATATTCTTGTTGGGCGGTTTTTTGTTGGATTCTTCTTTTTGTCTTGA
>JBBYHK010000022.1:3684613-3705671 GCA_038382065.1 Adansonia grandidieri
TTCCTTTTCTTTTCAACTCCGTACGGGTTCATATTCTTGTTGGGCGGTTTTTTGTTGGATTCTTCTTTTTGTCTTGAATGTTCTGTACTTTGATTCCGTCTGTTTGTTTTTTTTTTTCTAATTTCTAGTAAGATTTGCTTGCGAGGAAGGAGGGCTGTGTCTGAAAGGTTTTGGGGGTTGGCATCGAAGGGTTACTTCGGAAATATGCTGACAAGGAAATGGAAGAAATGTGGGGGAACTTCAAATAGCTACCTTTTTCAATTTGTGAATTTTTTTCCTTTCTTTAAAAAAAATTATCTTGGGTTTTTTTCTAATCTTATTAATAGTATCCCGTTTTTGGCATTTTAGTTGATTGCACTCAAGCTAAGGATTTCAGGAGCTTATTTGTTTGATCTACTTTTGTTTTTTTTATTAAAAACTTGCAAGTTACGGTTCTCTTTTCCAGGGGTTGGCGCCAAAATTAGAGGTCCAGTGACCGAGATTTGATTGCTCCATTCTTGTAAGTTTTATATTCTTTGTTGTTAAAACTTGTTGAAAAATTCGTCCCTGTTTTCTGGATAGAAATATAGGAAGAGGAAATATATGATGAATATTATTTTTTTGAAGTACTATTCTGAAAATTAAATCTAGATAAGATGGTTTGGAAGTGTGTGAATTTTGATGTTTGGTTTCAATTGGTGCTTTTTTTAGGTATGCTGATAAAGTGAGCTAAAATCTGAAAATGTAATTATTGATTTATGTGCCCGTTTAAGAAGAACAACAAGAAAATCTGATTTTGAATGATATGGTTAGAGAATAATGGACCAGAAATGGTTGGGTAGATTGCTTTTTAAATTCCAGCCAGAAAACAAGAGGAATGATTTAACTCAATTTCATCCCATTTTGCAGGGTTCCTTTGCTGTAAGTAAGATTATTCCATGTAAAAGATTCAGGATTATCCGGAATGGAAAGGATTCCAGAATCAAAGTTGCTTCCTAGGAAATTGCCTGCTGTGAGTTCAGTGTCAAATACTTGTACGGTCTTTGGGAGGGAATCAGGTCTTGTGCCGAATTTGCAAGCTGTATTGGCTAGAGATGAGTTGGGTCGATCTAATGTGGGAAACTTGCAAGATTTAGAGTCAGCTGAACCTGTATGGGCATGGAAAGGGAAAGACTCTTTGCTTGATCAGGAAGAAATCATACCAGGTGATGTTATTACATTCAATGGCAGCAGTGATTCATTGGAGGAAGGTGGACCTGGTTCTTTTTCTGGAGTTAGTCATCCTCCAGAACCTGTTGACACGGATCTAATGAGAACTGTGTATGTACCAATTGGTCAGAAGAAGTCCGATCCTGGGTGCTTGATGAAGAACATTTCAGCGAAGGGACCTTCTCTAGAAGACATTTCTATTAGGGTTCCTTATAAGAAACCACATGTTCTTTCACCAGCAGAAAGTTTGGTTGAAGAACCCGATGATTTAGGTGCATTGTCTTCTCAATTTTTGGCTCCATGTGCATCACAAAATACAGATAACTCTCACCTTCCGCCAGAGTCAGATGAGAAAGAATGTGTTTGGGATGCTTCTCTGCATCCAAGTGGTAATTTAAGTCTGCATAGCAGCATGGACGGCACTGGGTTTGTCACTGCTATGAGCATTGTCAATAGCTGTGCCGGTGCTTATAGGAGTGATGTGGTTACAAGTGATGGCATGCTTTGCGTGGAGAGGAACTGTGGGAGTACAAAAGGAAGTGTCAGAGCGGATTCACTTGAGAGTGCAAAGACCAGTGTTAGCCGAGCAAGTGATAGCAGTGGCCTCAGTTATGACAGTAACTGGAGCAGCATTACTGGAAGTGCTAATAAACCTCATAAAGGAAATGATCCTAGGTGGATGGCAATCCTTGCTATACAGGCTCGTGATGGAATTTTGGGCATGAGTCATTTTAGATTGCTTAAACGGCTTGGTTGTGGTGACATTGGTAGTGTATATCTCTCAGAGCTGAGTGGTACTCGTTGTTATTTTGCTATGAAAGTAATGGACAAGGCATCCCTTGCAAGTCGTAAGAAGTTAACCAGGGCTCAGACAGAACGGGAGATTTTGCAGCTGCTGGATCATCCGTTTCTGCCCACTCTGTATACGCATTTTGAAACTGACAGATTCTCATGTCTAGTCATGGAATATTGTCCTGGGGGTGATCTACACGCTTTGAGGCAGCGGCAACCCGGTAAGCATTTCTCCGAGTATGCTGCAAGGTATGGCTTATACTCTAAAGTCTTCACGTAGTTGTCTAGAATATCAGTGTCTTTGAAAGGAACAAAATGAAAAATCTTTCTGCATTAATGTTTCTTTTCTTGTCATTGTTATTTAGCTTTCCTTCCTCAATCATGACTCTCTCGTGTTGTCTTTCATGATCTTTTTCCTCTTGTTTCTCGGAAATTAGCTACCCTGAGGATTAGTTTGTTGATCTGTTTTTTCTGTTCTGTTGTCATATGCCTCTTTCAATGTGGTTTAGATATTTCTACATTTATAAATAGGCAATTTAATCACTAGTTATTGGATGGGTGTGCAGTTCTGCTTGTTATCCCTCTTAAGTTGCAAGATGTTGCCTAAGTGGTGTGCATAGATAGAGAATGTAGTTCTCTTCTCTTGCTTGTTTTTCCACATGTTGGGGACCTTCAGCATATCTGTGACCTCGAACTGTTGGGTTTTTTCCAGTCTTAAAAGTTATGGTGTCAATTAAAACTAGCCTAGTGAACAGACTTATTCCTTCACCACTTCCTATCTTAGCCATCACAGATCCATCTTATCTGAATCAAAAGAGAGTAGTTCCTATGCAACCATGCTGCTGAACTTCAGGCAGGGAGATGCTTGCTGTCCTTGTGTACCTGCTAGCCTGTGAACATGCGAGATAAAATAGCAGATGCAACAACTGTACTATTTGACATCATTACTTATTTTGGGCACGGAAATGGATTCCTTTTCCTTCCTGAGTTAGTTTGGTTTCGTTAACATAATTTATGAGTGTACGTGTCATGGAATAATATTCTTATCAGTTTATGTCAGAAGCAAGTATTTTTTGCTGAGATCAGTGAATTTCATGCAGACAAGTTAGAAACTCAGTTTTCCTTACTTGATGCAGATTTTACGCTGCTGAGGTTCTATTAGCGCTTGAGTATCTCCACATGCTTGGTGTTGTCTATAGGGATTTGAAACCAGAAAATGTTCTAGTTCGTGATGATGGTCACATCATGCTTTCAGACTTTGATCTTTCCTTAAGATGTGCAGTTTCTCCCACCCTCATAAAAACCTCAGCATTTGATTCTGATCCATCAAAGCGTGGAGCTGGTGGTGCATTCTGTGTTCAACCTGCCTGTATTGAGCCTACATCAGTTTGCATCCAGCCTGCTTGCTTTATCCCGCTGATATTCCCTGAAAAGAATAAGAAGAAAACCCAAAAACTGCGAGTTGAGTTTGGATTGCCTTCTAGTGCCCTCCCAGAGCTTTTTGCAGAGCCTACTGCAGCCCGGTCTATGTCCTTTGTTGGAACCCATGAATACCTAGCCCCTGAAATAATCAAAGGAGAAGCCCATGGAAGTGCTGTTGATTGGTGGACCTTTGGAATTTTCTTGCACGAACTGCTGTATGGTAAAACCCCCTTTAAAGGATCAGGAAACCGTGCTACACTGTTCAATGTTGTGGGGCAACAGCTGAGGTTCCCAGATTCGCCGGCAACCAGTTATGCTAGCCGTGATTTAATCCGTGGCTTGCTGGTGAAGGAGCAACAACACCGGCTAGGGGTGAAGAGGGGTGCGACTGAGATCAAGCAACACCCCTTCTTTGAAGGTGTGAATTGGGCACTAATACGATGCAGCACCCCGCCCGAGGTGGCAAGACCGACGGAGAGTGTGTTGCCTGGGATGCCTAGCAAATATGGGCCGGTAGAGTCAGTTGGGGATGGTAGCAGCAGTAAAAGGATGGTAGGCACGGGGACAGACATGAGATCTGGGGGTAAATATCTGGACTTTGAGTTCTTCTAGTTTGCAGGCGGTACTTTGTTCTGATGATATAATTTAATTCACTACCTCATCAAAGAAAAATTCATGATAATTGAAAAGAAAAGAAAAAATCAGTGGTCCATTTTGAAAGAATGCTGCCTTTTACCCATTAAAGTTGACGTGAGCAAAAAAAAAAATTATGGTCATTTTCAGGTCTGAATTCACAAAAACTGCTCCCAGCTTTTCTTTCCTAGTGATATGAATGTAAAAGGATGATATCATTCATGGTTGCATCGATGGAGATGGTTAGCTTACGTGTGATTTCCCCAGGAGTTTGTGCAGAAAAAAAAAATGTATCATTCCATGTACCTAGATGTGTTGTGCCCCGGATTTTGAAGATTTTGGGTAGACTTGCAGGTTTTTCGCAGCAGAGAAAATGAAACATTATTTGATAATATATTTGCTAGGTTTCAAACCATGCAAGCGCCGCCGTCATTCATTACCTACATCAACATGGCAATGGAGTTCCCTGCATTCCGCTCTCTAGATGAATAGTATTAGAAATTAAAAAGAAAAAAAAAGACCTTTGGGTTTCAAGTTTGTTTTGTTTGCCTTGCTTTGCCCATAAAACTTCTTGTCGCCGAAGCCTGTAAATTGTAATATTGACAGAGCTCCAAGCTGCCTAACGATTTAAGAGCTAAGGGTTCTTTCTTCTTTCCTGGGCAGCTTTAAATCAGGAGGAATGGAGGCCCACAAGACCACAATATTTTTCCTCTCAAAGCCTAAATCGTTGGTCCCCTTTCTCCGCCTCTTCTGCACTCTTCCCCGATTGGGTTCGGCCTTTACGCACTGTCATGTCAGTTCATGACCAAAATTTTTTGTTCTCTTTTAGGAGCAATAATTGGATCATGAAACCATACCAAAGAAACCAACAGTCGATCAGAATTTTAGTTGGAGGATCTGATCTGATGGGCTAAGTCACATGTGAACATCAGGGCTGCCAGAGATCAGAAATTTATCAGACTCTTCTGGTCTGACTCAAATCAATAGGGAAACCAGATTATATAAAAGTGAAAGAAAAACCTTGCAGCCGGTGGTCAATCAACTTTCAGCACTGGATGGCCAACAGCCTAAAAACCTTTGCTGAATCTTTGGTCTATATCATCAGCAGAGTATAACTTGACTAACCCAGAAAAAAAATAATAATAAAAGCAGCGCTTCAACAACTTCCTTTGATGCTGGGGGCCTTGGGGAAATCAAAATTACTGTAAAAACAGAAGCAATTCGGGTGGAGCAGATTTTGGAGTTGTAGACCTGCATTTTTTTAGTTTCAGTAAAAACAATTATCCTCTTTGAACTTACATATTTGTTGAAAAGCAACAAAATAGAAGTTGGCTTCTTTTGTGGGACAGTAAGGGAAATCTAATGTAGTGGGTTATAATAATAAGATAAGAACAAAACTGAAGCTGTCAGGTGAAACCAGAACTGATATAGGAGCAGAGTGTAAGAGTCTTAAACGTGAGAAATTTCAATTGGTGAAACAATGGAAGGCAGTGGTCCAACTTCTGTTCTGTAACTTGAAAACATGCGTAGATGTGCTAATTTTTTAGTGTTTAAAAACCGAACCAAAAGTTCAATCCTTTAGATCTTCAATCGCTGATTCAACCAGTTTTTGAACTTTTATCTTCCACCATTCACATAGGACAAATGTTGAGCCGCCCCTCTCTCCGAAAACAGAGAGGAATTTATGTTCTCAAAGTAAATCAGTAACAAAAGTAAACTATAGAAAGAATTGACAAATTGGTAAAGCAGAATTTGGGTGCTTATTCATCTGCTGAAATTGCAACCTTTTTTTTTTTTTTTTCATTAAAGAATTCGAGCAATCTCCTGTACACACTTACACCGCTTGACAATTGATGATGATCACGCCACAAAAAGACCTCACCATGTATTTACTCATCCCCAAAAAGACCTCAAAATAAAAACAATAATTAGAAGAGCTCACAGCCATAAAAAACCCGGCACTTAGTTTCAAACTTACCTAAAAAATTCAAGTAGGAAAAAAATGTATTCATCTATTTGATATGATAGGAACGGGAGCATACTGAGTCCAGTGACTCGGTAAAAACAGCAGAAAAGCTGGTTAATGCTCGAAAAACCCCTGGCAGGCCTGTTTGAAGATTATTCAGAGTCATCTCTCTAGTCACCTCGACTGCTTTCGCATGCCTCAGCATTTCATCTTCCACTCGCCTTTGGCAGGCTGCAAGCTCTGATTTTTTTTCAGCAAGGGGATCCCGAGCATCCAGAACCTGCCCATGATCATGCCCGGAATCACGAGGTCCAATACCAACCATAGAGTATGAATGGTAGAACTTCCTTTCTATGTTCTGGAGTGATGCTGCCCTTTTCTCAAGCTCCTTTGATGCAGTTTCAGTTCGCTTCTTAATCTTAAGCTCTTTGGTTTGCTTAGCAGATATCACATGGATAACATTGATAAAACTTTTGATAGCTTCTGAAGCTACTATGTCGGGGACACGGTCAAGAGCAAGCTTCCATTCATCACAAAAAGCATATGCACCAGAAGGGTCTGTGTTGCCGTCAACATTGCCATTGCTGAGAGGAAGAAGGGTGAGCTTGAACCAGCCGTGGAGGGAGCAGATAAATTCCCGTTGAAATTTTATTAAACGGCAGAAACTAGAGTGCCAGGCAGAGACAGCTGACTCAAGATCATGTGTTGCCTGCCGATGCAGTTCAGAAGTTGAATCACCTTTCCCTGATCTGTTTATAAGGCCACGGACTTGCTGCACGATATTGTTCTGAATTTCATGGTAATGATGCATTGACCCCCACATATACCTGAAGCTGCATTCAAATACATGCAAATCGTAAAAATGTTTAAATTGGGACTATTTAGCACCAAAAATTTTTCTACTATGCTCAATTTCTATAAATGGATACCAAAAGTGATTGCACTCTTATATAATTGAAACCTAAACGACCAAATAAAAATAATTCACAATACGGTTTTCATCTAATTTAAAAAACGCCAGTTATTAGGAGAACTACTATTCTATACTTCAAGTTTCATGCATGGCACATCATATTTTTCTTCTAGTAGTGTTTGAGATGCAAGTGCTCAAAAAACACTCCCAAAATTATTAGTTTAAGCACAACACAAATTCTGCAGGCATGTTCTTTGTAAATTAGCTGATCCACTGTAGTTATGAAGAGCTCAAACGGCTCATAACTGGACTATTACAACCCATTTGTTTCGCAGTTTTGTTTTAGCAATAAACCCCATTGATCGGCCAGAAGTCATGATGCTTAATCTAACAACAGGTGTTACACTGCAGAATTTGCAAACTGTTTCAGATGTTACAGTTAGTCATCATACTTCTAGTCAACTTAATCATGACAACAATGACAAAAGGGGCTTTGATCAGTTTACCATTTTTGACAACCTATCATAAAAGATTATGGTGGATCATATGATAGTTAACTCCGATGCACCTAACCCCCACCCCCCATTTGGCCTAAAAGGTCTCCATAGATCAAAGAAAGTAAGAAACACAGTCAAGTAGCATTGAGGCCACTGTCTGATTCTAGAAGATAAAAATTAAAAATTACAGGACTACAAGGCACATGTGATACCAGGGGAGATGAATCATAATGGTTCACCTACAATGTTTCACACAAGATAAAACAAATTCAAGATTCAATTCTCCTCCCAAATAAGAACTCAAGCCACCCAGGCACAAGTTCTCTTGAGTAAGAATGAGTTTCAATGAATGAAAATGATGGAAAATGGGGGAAACTAAAATTTGTACCGACTTCTCTGAAAAATAAACTTTAAAAAAGGACAAGAGTTGAAAAGATGAACTTTTCTTGTTAATATTAATTTACTCGATTGCTAATATTGGTACTTAAATAGGTATTTCATGATTCATATAAAGTGTCCAAGAGAATGTTAGAGAATACTTAATGATCTATAATGCATATAGTTGCACTGCATCATTAACATTTCAAAAGAATGATCTTATCCATTTCAAGACAAAACAGAGAGAACAAATAGGTGAAAGGGAGTACTTACCCATGACAAATTTCAACAAGCTGGGGAACAAGATTACTGTCTCTAAGCCCAATAATGGCAGTAGAAGTGGTAGAAACAGCCTGAGATGTGACAATAATTAGTGACTGCAACCTTGTTATTGATGCCTTGGTCTTGTTTATCTTGGCTTCATCCTCCCCCTTGTATTCTTGACTTTGCAATGAGGACAGCTTTTTCTCATGCTCAATCTTTACTACTTCTCTAGCCTGAAATCGTTAAAAATTTATTGCATATATTAGCACTCATCTGAAACAACATGGCTCTAACATACATCACTGCAATGGCGTAAATTCACCCTCCAAGTAAGCCAACAAATAGGTAAAGTATCAAATTATCTTAGCACCACATGTTTCTTTTCTTATCCAGAGATAACATGACACCGGAATCCTTATGTCCGCAACCGATTCAAAAAAACTAACAAAAGTTTCGATAAGATAACAACATAGGGGGGCAGTCGGGGAAGAAAGCTTTTATTACGTCATACAAGATAAGTTCCAACTTTTTCAGTTAGCATCAAATAAAACATAAACAGAAAAAGCTGAGAATGAAATATCAAAGTGAATAACTTATTATCGAAGCATATTGGCAAATTAACTGAAAGCACCTTCATTGTCCACCAACCAGCACTAATTTAAGTGACCAGAAGGTAAGAAACGAAAGTTCATTTACCAATGCAAAAGAAAACATTCCCAGACAAGAAATCTTCCACCACATTAACAATTAAAAAGAAAAAAAAAATGCAGGATAGCAATCTTGAAGTAAAACTTAGTTGGCTTGTGGCTAAAACAGTATTAAGCCTAAAAGGCTACAAGATAAACTACTGGTTGGTCGTGGAAACAATGCCCCTAACCTAAGCTTCCCTTGGGCTTAACAATAGTCTAACAGCCATTTCGAGGGTATTTTGGTCATTTTAACTTATTATACTGCAAAGGAAAATCCATGGATTTAGGACGACGAAAACTTTCTGTTTGGACCACGCTACTGACTGGGATTCAACATCTGTGGATATCGTAGTCATTTCACATCTCTGCGTGACCCACCCCTTTCCCTTTCTCAAATACAAAATTCGCTAAAATCTAAAATCGTTTTCAAACAACTAAAAGAGATAGCTTTTGTTTTACCTTAACTTCCTCGTAGAGCTTCTTCTCCCAAGCCAGGAGCCGGTCCAAAGTAGAACAAAGGCTCTTTGAACCGCCCGGTTCATTGAGTGCAGTCGCATCAAGTCGGTATTTCACCACCAACGGCGGCTTCGAAGTCCAGCTTGAGCTCAAGTTACTCAATATGCTACTTGAATGATACACCATCTCTGTAAATCAAATAAATAAATAAATCACAGAACTAAGTAAACGAGATAAAATCAATTTGAACTATAAATGAATAAATAACAACGAAAAAAGTTAGCTTAAATTTTCATATTTAAACTTGCTTTTCAACTGCCTGAAACTTTTATCAAGCTGAGCTCTACCGATCTCCAGCATCTCGGAAACTTGATCGCCAGCGGCGGCAGCTTTATCGAAATTCTCTTTGATCGCATCTACAATCTCCTTCAAATCCCTGTGCCTAACCACCATCTTCATATCCATCATACCGCCCGTTCTATAACTGCCGGCAGACAATCCCGCATCCTCCGAATTATTATCCATTTTATTCCCCACGGCGACCCCATACATCTGCCGCTGTGGCTGCGGCTGTATCGGTGGAGGGGTATTATTATGAAGATGATGCAACTTCCCCGCCTCTCGTCTCACCGAGCGGGTCCCAATCTCGGATCTGGATGCCATGTCATTATCTTCCACCTCTTCATCCGATGAACTCGTTGTAGTAAAACAATCATGATCGTGGTCTCCCCATTCACTGCATTGCACTTCTTCCCTTACCGTTTCCTCGTCACAATTACTCTTGGCATTACTGGAATTGTTATTGTAGTGGTGATTCAGTTTTTCTGGACGGAAGAAATCATATTCTGATTTTTCCGTCCCGGTATCTTCCGTATCTTCGGGGTTGTTAGAATCTAAAATAGGATAATGCCGTTGGGGTAGTTGTTGCTTTCGTTGTTGTAATTTTTGGTCAAAGAATTCGGAGTCTGGTGGGGAAGGAGGGTAAAAATTTTCCCAGTTCCAAACAGAAGAAGCTTGAGAAGGAGTTGCAGAGTAAGTGGAATTAGCTTGATAAGCCATCGGGAAAAAGTTGTTGGAAAGCCCTGATTTTGAGCTTCTAGGAGAAACAGAAGGACTCGATTCGGACAAAATGTGAGGGAGTTTCGGGGGTAACTTACGAGGCCGACGACGATTGGGTGCGTGAGAAGAACTGCTTGACGCGGAGAGTATGTGAGGGAGTTTGAAGCTACCGATTGTCGGAGAAGGGGAAGGCGAAGGAGAGAAAGGAGGGGAACGGGGATGGTGGAGGGAAGGGGAGGGAGATGGAGGAACACGTTGAGGGGTTGGATTGGTTGGTGGCGGAGATGGTTTGGCAGGGTGGAGAAGAACGGCAGGAGCTTCGTCAGAGACGGAAAGGGGCTCACCAGCTGCGAAGGAGGCAAGAGCTGAGCCGGTGACACGGAGAGAGCGGCAGTAGTCGGCGTGAGCGTTGGCTAGGTGGTGTCGAGCGTGAACGGCCCCCTTCATCAGGCGTCGCCTCTCTTTGCACCGCCTTACAATGTCTTCATTGTCTAGCTTTGAAGTTGCACATCCCATTCTAACACACTATTTAGTCAAACAGAAGGAAAAAAATACAGTAACTCTATGCTGAGCAAAATAAAGTACAGGCAAAAAAAGAAAAAGAATAGGAGAAAACAGGTGGTAGCGCGCACTGTAATGGTAGCGACCGATTAAATCTATGCAAATTTGCAAGTGCTATTTTCTGAGAAAGAGAGTAATAAAGAGAACTGAAGTCGCAAGGTAATAAATGATAATGGAGTATTTGAACTGTTCCTATTTTGTGTTGTGGCGGGGTCTTGTAAAATAGGATCTACTTTTTTTTCTCGGTCTTGAGCTTACTGATGACTGTTTAGTGGAAGGAGGGGATTTAGTTTTAATTACTATGTTTAAAATTTGTTGGTTGGTTAATGAAATAGTTATTAATTAGTTGGTGTTTTGTAGTTGCCGAAGGCTGCCTTTTGTTTTTACATTGCGCTTTACAGGGGTTGGTGTGGAGACATTGATCCTCCACAAATCAAAAAATATTTTTTAGAAAATGATTTTTTGGGGGTGTGGGTCATGGTCTTTAAATCTTGATTATTGAGTTTCAGGGCAATAAGAGAGCATAAAGCCAGATTTTTCGCCCTTTAGTTGCTGGGTGCAAGATGGATTCTGTTCTGATCTGATCTGGCAATAACCCTAAACCCTAGACCTAAAAAAATGTTTGCTTCAAGCATTCATTTGCACAAACAAGGACAATTTGTGTGAGGAGTAGAAAATGAATGAGTTACGCATTTGACAAGTTTTTCTTTGGATTTATGCAGTAAAAATTGTAAATCCAGTACATTAGATGTTTGGATTCAGTGCTCATCTTCCCTTCGAAAATTTTAAATCAATATGCGGCGGCTACATTGAACCACTGCATCCCTCACACAAAACTAAAATGAGATTAAATGCAAAGCAATAATACCAAAAGGACGATTGCAGTGGTCTTAATTTTGATTTTTGATGTTGCAATTCATGCTTTTAATGAGCAAGAAAAGATGTATAAAATGGGAACCCAAATTCAAAAGACCCACACATGCAGCCAAAAGTTGCACAAGGAGTAGTAGTTACATGCATAAAGCACTGTAAACATAGAAAGGCAGAATAACATAGATATTCCACACTGAATTGATCCTTTTGGGGAAAAAAGTACTAGGAGGTGAAAGGCAAAGATTGAAAATGGTGAAAGGGAGATTTATTTTTCCCTCCTAATCCTTTCTATTTCATAGAGTCTCACTGGACCCAACCATTCACTTTTTCCCTTCTTTACTTACTATTGGTGTATATATATATATATATATATTTACTTAACTTTTGCGGAAGACTTGCTGCTGCTAAAGAGCCTTTTTTGTTTTTAAGGCTTAAGCCTTTCTAATCCCACCTTACCAGCTTAGGCTTGAAGATCAACGGCATCTGATTCTCCATAAAATTGGTGGTACCAACAAAAAATGCTTGGACTTATATCTTTTTAGACAGTCTAGTGCCTCTTAATTTTTAACTCTTTTCAATCGGGAATAATATAGGTGATAATTAGAAAGAGGCATTGACATGTTGATTCAAGTTGCCAAGGTAGATGAAATCTTTGTTTTCTCACAAGCTTTTGCTTCAAATTAAAATACTGTATGAAAATGATATTGTAGCCCTAACAGGGAACCTTAACTACCCAAAATCTTTAACCTCTTGGAACTAATCCAAACAACAGTCGGTGCCAACTTTTTTTTTTTTCAAAAGATGAATAAATGATACCCTAAACTATAGAGAGCAGCATGACAAGCAAAATGCAGTTAACTTACAAACTTCAAGTACCTTAACGGATTTTTCAGAATTTAGAAACGGTTTTTTGAGTCCGACAGAGGCAAAGCCAAAGCCTCCTGCTCTAAACTGTAAATGAAGGATCACAATATATATATATATATATATATATATATATATAAAAGAACATTTTTCTCCAGCTTCGGGTGTTGCAAACATCCAATAAGTATATTCATAATAAATATGAAAACAATATTATAACTATAACCCAATAAGTTTAAACATAATTAACACGATATATTTAATATATATGTATTCATATTTAAAACTTTACCATATTAAATAATCTGTATTATATGAAAAATATTAGCAAGTGTCTATTCATTAATGGCACTGGTTAATATAATGTATTTATAAAAAATATATAATTAATGTAATTTTTTTTAATTTAAAAAGGCTAATGTATAAAATGCAAAAAAAAAAAAAAAAATCTATTGAAATAATGAATAAGTTCTCCTATAAACACGACATGCCCTACTTATATTTTCACAATCGACATAAATATAACAAAACCCAAGTCAATAAGTCAATAACACAAATTAGTAGATCCTTCAAAAACCCAACCCCAGCAAGCTCTTAAAAGTCGAAAGAAACAAGAGTAATGGTAGGCGGCAATCCAAAGAAAATGAACTATTCTCTTCCCCGATCCTATTTTTTTAGATTAAATTTTTTTTATTCTCTCTCTTTTTTTAGGTTTTCTTTTACAATATCTTTTGATTTCGTGCATGTGTCTAGAATAGATAAAATTTTCCATTCCCATCGCTCGTGCCGCATTCTTTCTGAATGCGGATCCTAATTACTTTACGCTTTATGAGGCAAAGAGGCTAATCAATAGATTTTGAGACCCTAATTAGAACTCTGACCACCTCCTTTCAGAACACAGTTAATTTGATGCGACAATAGCATACTATTACAGCCACCACCGCACCAATGCGAGTTGAGCATTCCAGAAAACAGGAAATAGAGCAAAGGCAGGCAGGAAGGAGGACAAGGAATGGAGAGATTTTAAGAGAACAAATTGAGAGAAGCAAAAATAACCAAACCAATGAATGTTTATCTCCACATGATTCTGACCCCACAATGCAAAAGGGTAAGACTATGAGAGACACTTTTGGTGCTGGTTGGGTCCCAACATGTTTTCTTTGCCAAACAGCTAGCAGAGGAAAGAAAGAAAGAAAGGATCTGTTTTATCGAGTCAATAAACGCAAATACATCGAGACGCGCCCACATAGCTACAGCTACGGCGAGTCACAAAACCTGTTGCAGACTTTTTAGAGCTAAAGACCAACTAGTTCGAGAGGCCCTTTTTTACCTGGCATTGACAAGAGCCCTCCCTTGCTAAACAGGCATGTCTCATTCATACGTGCTTGCAGCTTCTAATTGTCTATCCAAAGTTGACAGCGAGAATTACGATGTTGAGCATCCTCATTTCCTCAAGGAGATGAAGCCGAAGAGGTCTTCGACACAACAGGTTGCTGGTCATCAGGAAACCCAAATTTCCCATACAACCCCTGATTCATGAAAAAAGGGTAAATGTCAAACCAAACCACAATAACTATCCCCAGTTTGATCAGAACATCAGTGTCATTCTCATAAAAGATGCAGTTCTATCCTTGCAGTAATTTGATTCTAATCAAATTTTTTGATAATTGCAATTATTTGTAAAAAAGCCATGCCAAAGACTAAGGAGGTTCTTTTGGGGGTCCTAAAACCGTTTAGCTTCATAAAATGCAATGATGAGATTGATACTTATTCATGCCATAAAAAGTACCAGTGATCTAGTAACACTAAGTAAGGGTATTTCTGGTCTGCTAAACAAGGAAAAGGAAAAACCTGTTAAGTATAAATTTTCAGTAATATCACAAAGAGTAAACTTCTGCAGCAATCAAGGAAATTCACGTGATGAAGGATTATGAGGCCAAACCAAAGAAAAATAAGTTTACATACCTGTGCATCATTGATTGCATAAGCAACACAATAGTGCTCCTGAAAATCAGCAGTTTGAAACAAAATCAGTGGTGACAACATTAATATAATCTGTAAAATTTTTAGTCAACAGATGAAAGGCATAAATATGCGCCACCACTTATCCATGCAAGTTTCCAGCCACAGTTGCAAGGAGTAAGACCTCTAGCTGTCATTTGTCAGGCTAGCAAACATAAACTAAAGTTCATCTTATTTTCCATGTACTACTAGAGTGTTAACTTTCTGTTTCAGTGAAAGATTCACCTACCTGCATCATATGCCATTCTTCAAATTCATCAAAAAGTTCCAGCCGCTCAATTCTGATCACCAGAGCATCACATATAAGAATACTCCCAAAGAATATTTGATAAATGCATATATGGCAAGCTTCCCAATGTAAGGTACAAGAAACGGAGTTAAAGTGTGAGCTAAGAAATTGGAAGGAATTCTCTTTATATCTTCTCAAAAACCTTGAAAGAAAGGAAGCAAAGATTCTTCTTTTCAGTAAAGCAGCATTTTCAGAGCAGCGATGGCATGCAGACAAAGAGAACAGTAATTCATTATCTGATTCAGATTTGAACTTTCTACTTCTAAAAGTAGTTCTAATCTGTTAGAAAGAAAATCTTTGCCCTCAACAGAAAATTATTGGTCCAATTTTAAGTTACACTCAGTAGCTGCTTTGTTTTCATCAATGTGGCCTATTAGTGCAGCTTGCACAGTTCCCAAGCCAATTAACCAGGTCATGGCCTTGGCTGTTGGATATTTATAGAATAAAAGCGGTGACAAAATCCTACTAGTATGCACAGCAAACAGATCCATGGATATAATTTATGCAATCAATAAGCAATAAATAGCATACTTGATGTAATTCTTATCAAATCCATGACACTATATATCAGACTTAGCTGACATGATGATAATAAAAAAAGTCATCAGAATGAAATCTAGTTCAAAATAAGTAACGGGTAAATTCCATCAAGCTCAGAAAGAAGCCATCTGTGCTGTCAAATTGGTCGTCGGTGATGACATAGATGAAAGACTACAAATTTATGATGTTAAAAGCATACCTGCGTCTCTCATGGGCATCAATAAATTTACTATAAACTTTCAGCATGTCCCAGGCTACAGCTTTCTGAAATCTCACACAGACAAAGCACAAAAGACATTAAAAAAAACATAGGATTAATGAATTAATAAAATTCAAAAGAAAAGAAAACTAAAAAGTCCTGCTCAGGAGAAAAAAAAAAAAAAGAATAAAGGGAACAAAGAACATACAACAATTACGTGTGTATTATGATGCCCTTATTTCTAAAAATTAGAGTTCATCACTCTAGCAGTTTTTAGGAAGAAAGGAAAGGAGAAGGATAAACTGTCGCTAGAATTTTAGCCAGAACTTGGATATTATATCAGGCATTACTACATATATATATACATATATATATATATATATTGCAACAGAGGCAGCATTACTATGTTTACCATCAAAGAAATGGTGCTCTCCAGGCACCCAGCAAATGTATACCATATAATAAATAAATAAACTGGCAGGCTTATGTGATCTTCCTCATCCTAAATCCCCAATCCTCAGTCCACATTGTGCCCAATTAAAATTAAGGAGATAAAAAATTTTAAAATAAGGTATTATGTCGGGTAAAATTAAAAAAGACAAGATATATTCATATACCTGCCATCCTTGATCAAGGAATAGTTTTTCCTTTGCAAGCAAAGTCGGTGTAGCATCAATACCCAAAAGTGCACAGCCTCGAATCTGAAACAAAATGTCCTCAGAGTTATCAATTTCCACTAATAACCAGGGTAAGTCCCTATAAGTCAACATCAAGGCATCGAAGCCCCCCATTTGAGGCATAAACAGCGGTTAAGCAATGACAGAATATCCATTTGAGCATTTTTACTTCCATGAGACTTCAGTCAAATAAACAATTTTTTAGAATAAAAGGCATTCACTGCAATTATATATCTCAATCCCTAAGTTGAAAATTTCTTGCATTTCAACCAAAAAGAAAAAAGAGGAAAAAACGGTGTTCTAGGAACAGAATCTCCCATCCATATTCCTACCTAGTTAAACATCTTTCCACCAAACATCAACAAAATGCAAAACAAGATTAAGAGTCTCTGGGTTCAAAAGAAATTCCAAGCAAACAGCTAAATAAGAAACAATTAATTCACTCACAGAATTAAACCTCCTCATAAATAAATGAAACCAAGAAAGTAAGATGTTTTCACCTCCAAATTTCTTATCATTTGTTGCCCGAAAGCATCATCCGGATGAATCTGTTGACGAGGATCATAAACTGTGAATTGATCACTTTCTCTTCAATCATAACAGACACAGAAGCAAGGCATTCAAGGATGAAACACTAGCGGGAACCAACAACCAACACAAACAGAGACACACACATGCACAAAAAGAATTAAAGATGTTAAGAGTTTCAGAAAATACAGAACCTGCTCATATAAGAAAAATATTGCTGTTGAAAATGTTTTTGATGCCCAACCAACAATAGAACGGCTTGAATCTGGATCGAGGTAGATTAAAACGCATTCTGCAATTATAAATGTTGGCAGACTGATAACAATATCAGGTGACCCTTAATGTCCCTTATCATGGAAAAAATAATTAAACTCAAGAAGGGCAGAAAGAAAGCAAATTTGTGAAAAAAGCTACCATAACATACAAATTTAACACCCAAACAAGGGAAACAATGCAAATAACTGGAAATAATTGCAAACGTGAAATATGAAAAAGATAGAAATATATCAATTACTTTCAGCTTCCAAATGGATGAATAAAATGCGAACAAGTACAAAAAGAATAGGAGTTGAAGCATTAAATACCTGGGATCCATATTCGCCAGAGATATGACATCATCCAATTTTTGTATCTCGCGCAAATCAACTGGAAGTAGCTTATAGTGATCACTAAGCACTTTTCCATCCTCTGCGAAGACATGAATACTCTATCATTCAAAGAAAAAATGTGCTTTAAATGAATCAGAAGCACACTACTATAACGTATAAGAAGCTAACACTATGATTCTTTTAGTCAAAGTTTGTTGACGGATGGATTGTAATAAACAAAAGTATGCTCCGAAAGCCTTAATACTTCTAATAAATGAACTAGATAAATTATTCTTAAACAAGAAAAGTTTTAGACTTATTTGAGAAAAGAAAACAAACACACACCAAATATGAGTTATTCATAGAAAAGTGGTTGAAAGTGACGCTTTTCTGCATCATGTTTTGCATGGCGTCTTGAATGCTTTAAAATTTATGTACCATGAAGCTAGCACACTCTTGCTAATAGTCCTATGTATCCACATACACCAGAAAGAAAAGTGGCACTTTTGAGAAATAAAAACAAAAGAAAGCCATCATGAAACTGATCCCAGTAGCAATTTGATGTAGGAATAACCCAAGGCAACTTACCTCGTGAGATTGATGCTGTTGCATCAATTTTGTCCCTCAACTGACTGCAGGATTCAATAAGGGAAGCCTTTTTACTAGTAACCTAAAAGGAAAAAAAGAAATCACTGCTTAAAGCAGGTAATAATACAAATCAATTGCAATCATAAATTCGAAATTGCACCTCTTTAAAATCCAGTTCCACGTATAGATATGGTGCTTTTCCCTCATCCTGTGCACAAAAATGAAAATAGAAGGCCAATTAAACTTGTCAATATACATGCTTCTATAAGGTAACCAAAATTTCCAAAAACTAAGGAAAATCTGCAGTAAAAAACACACATAGGAAACATGCTTTTCTTGACCAAAAAAAAAAAAAACCAAACACACACACAAAAAAAATGCAAAAAACTAATACCAGCGAATGGAACAACTTAACTTTCAAATGGTTTACAGTAATCAAATAATAAAGATAAAAGTTCTTAAGTTGGTCATGCGTATCCCAAGTCACAATAAACCTCAGGCACCTGCAACTGAAAATATGTGGTATCAAATCCAGCACCAAGTGATAATATCTGCTTCTTTGTGTTACTGTTTGCGCTATTACATCCTTCGCAATCAAGAAACTGATATAGAAGCTTCCTCAGAGCAGCCCAACGAGCAAAATAACCTCAAATACAATCCAAAGAAAAAAAAATTAGTAAGATTAAGAACTCATTATGAAAACAGCAAACGACGAATCAAAATTCAAATGAAGCAAATCTTACCACGGTTAATTATAGGAGATCTCCTCACAGGTCTTCTAACAAACAAATGGATGTATTCATCTCTCATGTATCCCTTTTTAACACATGACCTTTAAACACACGAGGTGAGAAGGTAAGAAATAAAATGCCTTGTGCCATTGCAACGTTCTCTTCAGTTTTGAATTAGTTAAATAAAAAATCTTTAATAAAAACTAAAAAGAATAGCAGTAACAAGCATTATTTTTCCAAAATTAAGAAATGTTCAGAATTAATTAATCCGATTTAAGCAAACATAAATACTTCTAAATTGTCCTAAATATAGAAAGAGAAAGCTCCGAATTTTTTTTTCATTAGATTCACCTGCTTCACGTCGAAATCTTGTATTTAAACTCGATAATTAACTGTTGAACTATTCAAATGCAATTAGAACTACCGAAACTTAAATTTTCTGTTTTCTTCACTTTTCCCGATCACAAACAGTTACAAAGGATAATTCACACTTCCAAGGTGGCGAAACATAATAGAGATAAATAAGGAAGAAGGACGCTCACAGTTTACTAGCTGAAGCGTCGTCGTTGGTAGCTTGAACTGCCACTCTGTTGCTACGTGAATCGGCCACCGACTTCGCCATGCGTCGATTACTCTTTTCCTTGAGCGGTGGAGAGGGAAGAGGACGACAGTTTTTTTTTTTCCCCCTTTCTACGATAGAATTAAATTGTCAATTTAGCCCAAAAAATTTTTGTGAATAATTGAATATATGATTTACTGTAATTTATAACATTTGATATAATTATATTTGTTTTATTTGATAATCACATTTAAATTTATGTATATAATAATATCAAGTTTTTAATAAATAAAAAATATTTAATTATTTATTTAATATAAAATATATAAATATGTTAAATATATCTTTAAAAAATTTTACATCGTTATGTTAAAAAAATATTGAATTAATTTAAAATTTTATATTAATGATAAATATAATTATATTATTAAATTTAATTATTATTTTATTAAAATATTAATAATATAAAAATTATATAAATATGTAAAATAAATGCAATTTTATATTAATGTTGCGTTAAATCTAATGATTTTAGAAATTTTAGTTTTGTTTTCCTTTTAAAGAATAAATGCATCCGATGGATTTATTAAGATTGTCTCATCACACCGTTGATGTCAGGGCTTAGGACTTGTAGCCCAAAGTGGCCAATACAGAAAACATCATTGTTAAAGTATTTTTTTATACCATTATTGTCTATATCTATAATCTATCAATAATTTATATTTATTTATAATTACTTATATAAAAGCATACATATAAAAAATTTTAAATTGATAAAAATTGTTCATTATATTTTTAAACTATTATTAAAGATATCTTTAATTATTCTAATTTATGTGCTTTATTGATAATTTTATTAAAAATTTATTAAATGAATTTATTTAATAATAACTTAAAAGATAAAATTTACATTAATTGCATTATTTTTAAAGTTTTAATTTTTTATTAATCTTTTTTATAAATAAGAGTTTGTAATTACATGGAAATTCTACTTTTTTATAATTTTAAAAATATTATTAATAATAATAAATTTTATATTACTTTAATATAATTTAACGTGAAATAAACTTATGGATTAAAATAAAATTTAATTAATATAAATTTTATTTGATAAATATTTTATAAAATATATAATTATAAATTTATTTAAAATTAAATAAAATAATAAATATTCATGTGCCAACACATAAAATTTAATACTAATCATAAAGTTCATGTAGAACTATAAGTAAAAATACTACAAAGTTTTATGTCTCAAAAGCCAAATTCTCTAATTCTTACGGAAACTATCAAATTGTATAAACTCCACAAGTTTCAGTGTTTTATTTTTTTTAAACCCTAATAAAACTCTCCATTGCTGAATGCACTGTCTCCCGCGCCAAATCCTAGCTTCTATTTTTTATTATTCATTCTCTCTCTGTAATTTTTTTCAGGAATATTATTCGACTTTTTTATTAAAATAATATAATTTTTTTTACGTAAATAAGTTATTTTTAGATTATTTATAAAAATAGGTCAATTATTGAGAAATTGCTATTTTCAAATGACGATTCTCAATTGTAAAATTTAGTTGAGAAATTGTCAAATCAAATGGTGATTTCTCAACTTGTTACAAAAAATCGATCAATAAAATGATAATTTCTCATTAATTGCAAATCCGACCAAACTCATTTTTTAATTAATTAAAAAATCGTTATATCATATGACGATTTGCGAACATATGAAAAATAACCATATGATATGACGATTTGATATGGCAATTTTTTACCTATGTTGGAAAATT
>JBBYHK010000022.1:3716424-3750532 GCA_038382065.1 Adansonia grandidieri
GCTTTTTATTTTTTTGATGGATCGTTGGAGTGGTGTTTTAAAGGTTCAGTTAGACTCAAACAGTAGGAATTACTACAGAATCGCCGCATCTCTTTGTTTCTCATCTACCGCCAAATCCCTAATTGTAAGTTTTTTTTTTAATCAAGCTTTAAAAGCATCCTTTGAATGTAATATCTTACGAAATCATTGTAATTAGGTGCCTTCAGCGAATGCCATATTATTCAATGGAGACAGAGTTGAAGGGAGCAGGAATCCAGTGGTTGAGAGACTATCAGATCTGCAAAAAATAGCTGAAGTTTTAGTTTCTAAATTTGGTGGGTCTATTAATGCTTGGGTTGTCGAGGCTTCCACTTTCAATGGGCCTTTTGCTGTTTATAAGGATTTTATTCCATCAGTCAATAGATACGGGGAACCTAAATCATATTCCCCTATTGGATTCCCAGCTTCTAGATCAACTGTCTCACTTCTATCAAATTGCCTTCAACAGGTATTTTTGATAATCACAAATTAAAAGCGTTCTTGCTTCATCATTTAAAAGATATAAATTTGATGAATTTGCAGAAATTGCTCGTATATGTCTTTGCCTCTGGTATACCAAAAATTAAAGTTTTATTTAGTTTGTTAATTTCCCCTTTGGAGTCCCCAGCAAGCATATGTGGAATTCTAACTAGTTTGGGGTTTATTTAATGATTTCTCCATGTAGTAAATTTATCATTTGTTGCAGGCAAAAAATGTAATATCAAGTGGACTGAGGCAATCATGTTCCATCAGTTTATCTGCATCATCTCAACCCAAAACCTTAATTCTTGGTTTTAGCAAGGGTGGAACGGTAGTTAACCAGCTTGTCGCTGAACTTGGTTCTTTGGATGACAAATCCTCGGCAAATCCTACCCATGTAAGAGAACAGCCTGGGGTTAAGGAATTCTCTGGTGTGCAACAACAAGAGTTTCAAATAATTCCTACGACAAAGGAAAGCTTATTGAACAGCATCACTGAGATTCATTATGTGGATGTGGGCTTAAACGCTTATGGTGCATACATCACTGACCAAAACGTGATTGGAAGAATATCAAAACGCCTTGCGGATGGAGGAGGCCCGGGCATTCGTTTTTTGCTTCATGGAACTCCTAGGCAATGGTGTGACACGCGGCGAACTTGGATACGAGATGAAAAGGACAAATTGTATCAGTTGCTTGAATCTGAGGCTTGGAGAACTGGTGGCAAATTAAAGGTGTGCGAGAGATTTTATTTTGCTGATAGACATCCTGATATGCAGATGCATTTTGAAGTTATTGAAAAGATGGATGTTAGTTGATTGAACGCTAAACTTGATTTAGTTAATCTTTGAGACTTGGAATTTTTTTTTTCTTTTTTTTGTATAATTAAAAATTAAAGGGTTTCATATGTTTCTTGTATCAGAATGCTCAAACTCAAAAAGATACTGTGGATTAAAGTGGTTGATTAGAATACAACTAAGCACTATGAAGTGAACAGAATGCTTTTTAAAAGATTAAATTGACATATCTGCATAAAAGAGATTTCATTTAACATGCTTAAATAACTGCCAGAAGAACACATACATAATCTGTAAAATGCTGATCATAAAAAGGCACCCATTGCTCTTCGGAGAAGATTCTGGGGAGCCATGCATGTGAGAATGCTTGGGTTCTTCACAACTTCCAGTTTCAGGCCATAAAAAAGGCACCCATTGCGAACTCTCCCATACAATTCAAGTCATTTTGGCTAATTCAAGTTTGACACTCTGGATTCTTTAGATTCAATCTCGTAATTGTAAGATAAAATCGAACTAATTATTTGATTGAGTCATGTTTCAAACAGATTTAAGTTATTGAAGACATTGTTGCAATGAATACAGAGACAGAAATGATAAGGAACAGGTTTACATCAGCTCCCCGTGCAAAGATTTGTTACAAAGGAAGGGGAAGGAAATTTACCCAAATCTAAAAGCAAACTTTAAAAAAGCAACAAATAGTGAGACAAAAGGGGAGAAAATTAAAAAAGATTATGTGAGCTTCTTCTTATATTTGAATAGATACAGTGAAGGTAAAGCATCCTTACGGCATATGAAACCCTTGGCTACGATTAAGGTAGTTCCCGAATTAGATGGAAGGTTCTACATGGAGGTGCTCGAGGTTTCTAAGTACAATTCTTGCAAAGATTTTAGCCTCAATAGGGGCATTTGCTACGGCAGCTGCAGCGCGTAGAACCCTTGCTGCTCCGGCACCCTGCATAAGACTAGCATGGTGCACAGCATGTCGACCACCAGGAATGGTGAACTGCAATTATTGAATAAAAAAAAAGGAACATGTAAAAATCCTTTGGTGTAAGTTTAGCAATATATATTAAGAAGGATGAGTTCTTAAAACAGGACCTAAATAACCAATGGAGCCCAGAGGGAATCCATAGGCATAAATTACCTGGAGTAGAGCAAATGCAGCACATGCCTTGAGTATCGAAGAAGAGTTACGAAGCATGGAAACAAATCTTCCAATTTCAGCCCCACTAAGGAACATAAAAGTCATGTTAATTCAGAGAGATTAACTTTAGAGTCAAGCCCTCACACATGCATGCACGCATGACATGACATTACATGAAAGAGAGGGCGCTAATATCAAAGGGTGATGCAGCTACTCAACATGATTAATGAATTTTAGCTATTACAGGATGGCTGGAATGGAATTTTGATGAAGAAAATTTGGCAAGCCAGCTCATTAAACAGGTTATTTGATCAAGTGTAGCACAAAGGGGGACAGACAGATACAGTTGTGTTTCCTAGTTGACATCTATTGCTGGCCATTTTCTTCATTAAAAGGAAGCCATTTTCTTTCTGCACTTACATGTTATGAAATTGAGAACACAATTATCTCAAAGCACAAATCCATCTGGTATACAAACGGAGGGTAAAGGATGAGGGAAGTAAACCTGCATCTCAGATGCCCTGCTTCTTGAATGTGAGCTTTTTCGGTTACTTGTGACAATGCTGCAGGAGCTGATGAAGCAGCTGCTGCTGTGAATGCTTGTGGATCAGAGAATGTGAGAATAAAAGCTTCAATATGCTTCAAAGCCATTCTTCTGGCCCCATCCAAGCTCACACTCTTTGAAGTGCATTCCGATGATTTGCCCATTGGTGCAAGCTCATCAATTCTGCTAAAAATATCATTGAACCAAATTATATCTTCCAACAGGACACATAAAACATATGATATCTTGCATATGCATCATAAACCACTAATTGCTTGGTGATATCAACTTCATCTTTTAGGGTATTTACTCACTCCAGCCCTTCAATTTTTTACTTCTACCAGATAGCACTCTCAGAATGTAATTTTCTGAAAAAAGCAAATCATTTAATACCCCTTAAAGTAACTATGGCCATTGTTATGAGTTTACCTAATCAGTTGGATTTATTTTTAATGTGTTACCTTTCCTCTCATGCAACGAAGGACATAAAAGGGGAAAACAAGAATCTGATACCAACATTTGATAACTAGATATTTAAGGGGGAAGAAAACCAAATTTGCAAAATTTTACTGTACTACAGTCCATAATATGTGAATGTAGCCTTTACTAGGGCTAAATTGAACTCAACTCATTATTTAGGAACGAATAACGATCGGCATCCAGACCAGATTCTAACAAAATCAATACTGAAGCAAATGCAGGAAAAACAGATTATATAATTGAACTTATTTGAAAGATGTCAGAATAGAGAACTATATAAACTTCATCCATAAATAACTTCACCAATTTACTTTATTTAGAAGCTGTTATAAGGATATATATATATATATATATATATATATGCTGGCTTTCAGTCCTCGGTAAAAATTGTCTCTAACCTCAGATTTCATCATGATAAGGCACACTACAACATTATATACCAATTACAAATTATAGAGATAACCATACAAGTGAACTAAACACTACAAGAAAATAGACAAAGTTAAATTAAACTTTATGCAATTAAGGATAGAAACAATTACCTCCCATCAAACATGTATGCCAGAGCCAATGTAGCCATGAAGCGTGCCATCTTTGATGCTGATGAAGAACAAAGATGAACAAGTGCAGGAACTCCACCTTCTTCCACTATCCGAAGAGCATTACTATGATTAAAAGCAAGGTTCCAAAGAGCCCCTGCAGCAGTTTCATGAACATCCTGAAAGCAAAAGCATAAGTTAAGAACAAATAAAATGCCACCTGAACAAAAATAAGTTATACAAAAGATGCAGGGGCTGGCTTATGAAATGCTTACTTCAGCATCAGAACGTGCAAGTGCAATCAATGGTGCAACACCACCTCCTTGTCCAATAGCAATGCTGACAAAGACCAAATATAAATAACATAAATATTCAGCCTAGTAGAGTTTCATGGCATGACAAAGTGAGAATATTTTATGTGAATTATTAATGAACTAGAAGAAAATTGCAGTTGCACCATTAACACTAAGAAATTATTTAATCCAGTTCAGCCTATCGTTCAGTGGCAAACTTCAATTTCTCATCATGAAGCTTTGGTAGTGGTAATCATAATGACAAGAAGCAGCAATCAAATTATGCTGATTAGCAGAAACATGCATTTTGAAAACTTCAGAACAGCAATATGCGAATTGCTAAAGGTTTAGGGCCATCTTCACCAACCTACTTTGGAGAGGTCAAAAATTGGATGACATCAAAGGATTAAGACAAAAGAATTGTCTGGAAAAGAAGAAAGAAAATGAGAAGGCGGCACAAATAAAAGGGTTCTACTCCTCTAGTTTTAAGACATATTCCAGATGCATAAAAATCCATGAGGGCCAAAATTAGAAAAAAAAAATTATATAGCATTTAACGTGTTCAGACTGAAGGAACTCTATCACCAACTCTCGCATAGGTTTGCACAGAAGAAAAAATCACAATACCTGTTGGCTTCCGACACTGACAATCCCCAGAGAGCACCAGCCGCCCTCTCTTGAAGACCTGGAGAAGCATTGGAACAGGATTGGGCAAGAGTAACCTACACAAAATTTAAAAAAAAAAAAAAATACTGGTAAGATGTAGTGAGCTCTTTACCTAATGAAACACATATTACGACAAAAAATTTGTTCACATAGGCTCTATCAGAGAATTATCATGATGCTAAGAGCACAATTCAACTAATCTTCAACAATGCTCAAATAAAGTAGCACTTCTATGGTGGCTAATATTTCAGGATTCAGAATTTTGCATCATCTCACCAACATAACAAGGGGAAAGGAATGAAACATCCAAAGATATCTGCTGGAATCCAGGCAAACATGAAAGAGAAAACCTCAGATGAGTAAGACACCTTCGCTCCGCATCTAAAAATATTAAGGTAGATTAAGGGATTTAATGCAGTAAACATGATTTAAAAGTATACAGAGAACAATTTGTCCAAGCAAAAATTATGTAAGCTATACATGACTAAAGTTACTGGACATTTGAGCGGCCTTTAGGTAGACCTGAAACAATTATCCACTTTTTGCTGCACATAATGATAATCAAGACTACCCCTGCTTGGAGAAAAAAAAAATTAGGGGCTAAAAAGGAAAAAAAAAATCATACCAATGCCTCAACACCACCAGCTGCAGCAATTGCTTCACGATTTCTGTCGTCAAATGACAAATTCCACAATGCACCAGCAGCTTCTTGCCTGTTGCAATCGGCAGCTATCATCATATACATTAGAACAAAACTAGGGGAACAGCAAAATTTTTTGCATGGCGAAAAAAAAGTTATGGTCTATACTGGACTTATTATTGTGGGATCAGCAAGAAAAATGAAGAGAGCTGAAAAAATATTGTGGGACCAGCAGATGAATATTGACACTATGTAGAGGCAACAACATCTAATAGGCAGGTATAAAGATAGAAAGATATTCAGCAACAGAGAATCAGAATTTGAAATAGGATTTTGATGGAACTAGAGGCAAAAATATATGAAAAACTAGGACAGATATGCCTCGAGCTCCAGCCAAAATCAATTCTAAAGCTTCAATTCCATGCTGCCAAACACAGCAAAAATTATAATGAGAAAATGCAGTCACACTAAGACGCACAAATGAATTATGAATGTATTTATGATATCAAAGAGCCAGCTGAAATAGGTGATTTTAAATTACCTGACCCCTTCATGAGGAGAACGAGTAAGTTGAACTAGTGCTTCAATAGCACCAGCCTCTTGTCCTACAGCAGCATTGTTACTGTTGCTATCACCATGAGCAGCCAAATTTGCTAAGGCACGAGCAGCCTATTATATATTTAGACATGGCATTAATCAACTCGCAAAAAACACGTAGTACATGGAATCACAAGAAATCTTAGAATCCTGAAAAAGAAAAAACTGGGTTCCAACACAAATGTAAAGAAAAGCAAGTTGACAGTTGAAACCATGATATTGAATATTGAATTTACAAGCTTTCCTAATTCCACGCCTACCAGAATGCAGAATGCATGGCGTAATTAAGCATTTGCACATGACAGGATGCTTAGCATCAGAAGAAGTGCAGTATGGCATTGATGAATGTACTAAGAAATTTTAAACAATCTTAAACAATGCGAAAAAATATCCTAGAGACCGCAGTATCAATTTCTTAGTTGTTAAGACTAGGTCCAATAACACAGCAAAAATCAGAAAATTCTAATTATTCCAAATCAAAACGGACCAATGGAACTTTAGTGAATATATCATGCATAGTCAAAGGTTCCCTCTTAATTGCGAAAGTAATGGCACCTGTTCTTGCACTCCTTCAAACTTGCAGTTGCAGGCAAGCATCACCAATGCATGTACACCACCTGCAATGGCAACTTCCATACTACATTTATCATCAGCTGCCAAATTTGCCACGGCACCAGCTGCACGTTCCTGAAAACACACAAAGGAAATCATGATCCAACCAACGAAGTATAGCCTGAAACCATGTGAACCTTAGATGCTACATGATATTTAAACATAGTACACAAGCCAAATACATTGCATAAAGAGAGACATACCAGAACTCCATCACCACCAGAGGACCATTTGAATATAAGGTCAACCAAAGCTTTGACTCCACCAGCCTCAGCAATTGCAGCCTAATTTGTTTAAAAAATGTGGTTAGAACTTGAGATCGAAAGCTTATGTTCCCTGGTATGAGAAAAGGCACTGAATGGTACAAACCTTGTGCTCTTCCCCGACAGAAAGGTTCCATAGCCCTCCTGCTGCCTCCTCAGCAACCAGCCTGTTCATGGACCTTGCCAACCCAGCAAGGATATTAATTCCTCCTTCTTCAGCAACAGCTTTTGCAACACTCGCATTCACAGACAAGTTAGCTATAGCCTACACCATTCAATCGTCCAAATCAACTCGAATGTGAGATGAGAAACGAGCAACCTAAGTATTTAAGAACATAGATGGAAAATGATAACCCACATAGAAGTATTGTGAATAACATATCCTATAGAGACCCCAAGTATCAAATACTCCTATGATCACTAGAGTAAAGAAAATCAGTTAAAAGAAATGAATATGATGATAGTTGCACTGTGACAATAAAACTTTTTTTTTTTCAACGTAGAAGGAAAAATATATAACCTTTGCAGCCTCTGACTGAAGCCCTTCCCGCCAAGAATTTGCTAAGTTCAGAAGAAGTCCGATGCCACCATCTCGCATAACTGCTTCGGCCCGTCCAGAGTCTATGCTAGCATTTTCATCATCAATAACAACAAAAGTTGCAAGCCCAGTGGCGGCCTTTTCTTGAACATCCTCTTGTGAGCTTTTTATTAGGCTAAGCAACAGTGCTGCCCCTTGCTTAAGCCAGAAATCATCAAGGCCTTGTGGGTTGCTCTCAGCAGTACGCAAAAGCGTATGAGATAGTATCCATTCAAGCCAAGTCATAATCTCATCCAAGTTTTTATCTTTGTTCTTTGAGCACCTCCAATCCAAAAACACATTCCTCCCTTTCTGTCCAGTATCGGCAAATAGAGAAGATAGTGCTCTAAAAAGATCTGAAAAAAGAGCAAGCAACAATTTGTCTTTGGTTTTAACGGTGCTAACAGTGGTGTCCTCTTCAAGAACTGGACAATTTAAAGCACACAAAACCCTCAAGCTCTGGGAAGAGGATAACAATCTAGAAACAGCAGTTAAACCAATGTCAGTTCTTGAAACATCCAACCCAATCAATTTAGGTAGCTTGTGCCAGAGATTTGAAACCACATCCCATTTCATATTTGACGTCCCTGCAACAGAGAGGAATTGAACAGATAAAATATTTCCCATTGCTGCCTCATCAACATTTAGACAATCAAGGAACCCAATATCAACCAGATTCGGACAGTGCTTAGCCAAAGCATTGATTGCATCGGCGAAAACATCCCTTATTCCAGACAATCGAAGTTTCTTCAATTTTGGACAGCAAAAAGCTATTGCTTTTATAGCATCACCAGTGATCTTCTCACAAAAGTCTGGCCCAAGCTGAAGACTTTCCAACGCTTCATGTCGAGCAACAACCACAGATAGAGTAGCATCAGTTATTTTCCTGCAGTAATCACCACTTATTTCAAACAAATTCTTAGCTTGAAGATGAATTATTGCATCAGCTGACTCTGCCCCTCGAAATCTAAGCTTTTTAAGGTTCACACACCTAGGAGAAAGTGAAGTAGCCATTTTAGTATCAAATTTATGAGAACGGAGATCCAATGAACGCCATAAACACTGAGAAGCACCCAAAACCCTCCATGTCCTACAAGTTGATGACAAGCTCGCCCTGTCTCTATAATTCAGACATGAAAACAACTGAATCACTGTATCATCAGGTAAGGTTGTCCAATCCACAACCCCATTTCTCTCAGGACCTAAATCATCAATTTCAATTTCAGGGTAACTTAGTGAGACAACGTCATGCTTCCCTTTATTTGCCACCTTGCGCCGCACCCTACGACTCATATCTTGATCAATCTAATAAGGACTCCAGATGCTGAAATCCTTGCAACCTCAAAGCAACTTAACCCTATAACCAGTAAGTGCAAGAACAAGGAACTAAATACCTAAACCCTTCAAACTCAAATACCCAATTCATAAAACCACTGAACAAGCATGAGAGACCAAAAAAGCATAGTCTGTGGCCTCAAAAACCCTAACCCTCAAACCACCAATGGAATTATATGTATGTCACAAACAACAAATCTTGAATTCTGATAATTTATAACAGTCAAATTGTCCGACATCAACAACCCAATAGAATCTAGAATGATAAATGCATTGCAGGGAAGGAAATCGAATGTTCTTCTCACACTTAAGAGATTTCAGGCTTTCTGGATAAACCCTTAAATCTCGTAGCTTTCAGATTAAATCACTAAGCCCTTTTTATCTGATTGCATTGAAAGAAGCTTCAATGGAATTAAAAAGAAAAAATGAAACAGCGTCCGAGGGAATTCAGGCAATCATATGAGAGAGAAAGAGAGGGAAGAAAAAAAAAATAACACAAAGAAACGAAACCCTCTAAGCCATGTGTCAAATACTCTGTTGGCTAATTTCCGTTTTGCAACACCAGATAAAGGAGTCATGGGCATAGGCTCATAGCAAGGAAGCGTAATTTTCTTTTCTTTTTTTTTTTTTTTGAATCAATGCAGAAGCTCCATTCCATATTGTAGTTCTTTCCTCTTACATTACGTTAACGCACTTTGTTGAGTTTAATTCGTCTCAAGTTCAACTGGTTATGGTTTGTTCTTTCTTTTTAAAAAATCTAAGCCTTTGGTTTTGGTCTTATTTGTACAATATATTTTATATACATTTAGATTGACTTACATTTTAATATGCGTAAGTCCAAACGATCCAACTCTATACGTGTTTTCAATTTGTATATTTGATTTATGCTTTTATTTAAATTATTATTATTATTATTATATATTTGATTAATTTATTTGTTTATTCTTGCATTTGTTATTTTTTAATTGATTAGTATTGTATTATGTTTATGTTTTATTTAATTCTCTGTTGTTCCTTTTTTTAAAAATTTTTTTATCATTCTCCGTTAATTCATTAGTGCATTTGCTGTATATTTTTAATCCAAAAAAATTAATAAGTAAAAAGAACTGTGTAAAAAGAATTTAAAATAAATAATATTGAAAGAAATATGATATGGTTTTGCTTTTTTAGGTATAACAAAATATAATAGTCGTATCAAAGATAATAATAGTCTAGCTTAATTAGAGGTTTTGAGTTCGAGTTATTGGGTATTTAGTTACATTTTATGGAAGAGTTTTATCGCTCTTGTGGTCTTATCCGATTTGAATCCAAATTAGTCGACATTCAATATGGTGTTCCAATATTGAGTGATTTCTACAAAAAAAAGGAAGAAGATAATAATAGTATTAATTATGAGAGCCATTATTTCTCTTGTATCTAAAACAATTTATATATTTTTTGCCATAACAATAATTACTAATTAGGAAGCTATATGCTTGTTTAAAAATTATTTTAATTACGTCAAAAACAAGAAATAAAAAGATGGTTATTACCAAATTAAAAATAATTACACTTTATTGTTCAATACAATATATTATATATAAAAAATTATTATTTTTTATTTTCATTTTTTGTTTGGCTTTCATGAAAAATGTTAAATAGTTTAAGAATGTTCTAATAATAATATAAATTCCTTTCACAATTTAATCAAATAATATTTATTTTCCGTATTTATATCAATATTTTTATTAAAAAATTATTAAATTTAATTTTCTATCTTTGTTTTCTGATTGAATGAGAAAGGAGCAGTAACAAGTTTAATGATGTTTAGTAAAATAATTGAAAAAAAAATTAACTAAATAATAATAAAAAATTTAAAAAATAAAAAATTTATTGCATCATAAGGTAGTGTATAAATTTTAATTCATTTTACCTTAGGTAATGCCACGGTGGTAGCAATGAAAGCCAAATGAGTCCACATATTTCTCATGCGTTTTAGTCTTCACACGTGTAATTGATTACTGCATGAACTGTAAAATCCGGATCACCGGAGTTTCCATTCAAAATGAAACTCCCGCGCATTTTAAAACCGGCCCTCACTTCTTCCCCATCAATTCACTTCTTTCAAGCATTTCCTTCCCAACTCCAACTTTCTCTCCGACATTCCTTCCACCCAAACAAAGAGAAGAGTCTTAACTTTACGGTCCCCTCCGCCTTAGTAACGACCTACTCGAAGTCATCAACGTCGTAATTTTCTCGTTCTCTATCCCAATCTTGGTCGCAGGGATCTTTTTTTTTTTTTTTGATGAGATGTAGCAGGGATCTTTAAGAGGTCAAAGGGTGCAAGAGCGGCGGCAGGGCCCTGATCAACAACGGATCCAGTCTTAATCATGATCGTCTCTATATCGGGTTTCATCAGCTCGTGCTGTCGAATGACATGGCTGCTCTTGGCTTACAACATCATTTTACTAATCTTTTGATCCAAGGCAGCTTGTGTAATTCGCTTGTTTTACATTAGCTGTGAGCAACAAGGGCTTTGGAGATGCAGTTCCAGGAAAGACAAAAGAACATGAACTTAAAATTCTCCCAAGTCCAAATGGATCCAAATGATGGCGAATCCCAGTAAAGTGTCTCACCTCTCAATTCCCAGTAAAGTGTCTCACCTCTCAATTTCTCAACGATACGGTCGATAATTTCCATAAAGAGCGTTTAAATTTAATCAGAACCGTATCGTTATAAGGATATCAAATTCTCCACACGAAATCTTTTTATTTTGTTTACATGTGTGTATATATATATCATGATGGAGTTAAATTCATTTAGTGCTTGTGAATTTTTTTTTTTTAAATATAGGTGATTTTATGAATATCAAAAAAGATAAAATAATAATTTATAAAAAATTGGATTTTGAATCTTGAGGGCATTAATGGTTGTTTAATGCCGCAAATAAGATACTGTGAGTTCGGTAATGAAAAAAAAAAAGGTTGTGAGTTTAATGCCGCATTAGTTTCGTCATTTGATTTTAACTGTTACAAACACGTTAAATGGCTATTAATTTTCATTGTCAACTTTTACTTGAATAATATAATTAAAATTTTCATTCACATTTCAAAGATTTGAAAGATTGGACACTTACAAAATAAGTAATTTTAATTATGACGATTCACATTTTATTCATTCCAATAGTTACCGTCTTTACGATATTAGAGTATTTACAAGTTTCATATATTTGAATTTTAAAATATAATGGATGGATTTTATTGGATGAAAGAATTAGTTATTTCGGATTCCATAACTTAAGGTTCATTATTGAATCTTCGAATACTAAGGGAAAACAATAATAACAACAACAACAACAACAATAATAATAATAAAACTAAATTAATCTAAAATGAATAATGACTACTATTTGACAAATATACATTATATATATATATATATAATTATACCGATTTAGTAAAAAAGCGAAGCCCGCATTTGCAGTTATATTCAAGGAGAAAAAGAGAAAAAAAAAAAGAAGAAAATAACAGTCTGGATCTGGCTTAGAGAAAAATAGCAATCCCGCAAAATCAGTGTCTAACGTCATCGAATTCCGATACTATATCAATATATACGATCAATGCAACACTTTTTACTGCAATTAACCCTTCAGTTTCCTCAAACATGGGGAGCCAACTGAAACATGCTGCTTCGTCTTCTTTTTTCTCTCATTTATGCTCCTCCGCTCGCAGAGCCAAAACCCTAAGCTCCTCCACTAATCGCACTAGCTCTGGCGATGGCCTCGTCCGCCGTCTCGGCGTTTCCGATCTCCTTCTTCTTGGCATCGGCGCATCCATCGGTGCCGGGATCTTCGTCGTCACCGGAACCGTCGCTCGTGATGCTGGCCCCGGTCCGTGTCATTTTCAATTTTCTCCTTTTTTTTTTTATCGGTTCCGGGATTTCTTTTCTGAATTTAAAATTTGCGCGTTTTCATTTCTGTTATAGGAGTGACGATTAGTTTCATACTCGCGGGAGCGTCGTGTGTGTTGAACGCGCTGTGTTACGCGGAGCTGGCGTCTCGGTTTCCGGCCGTAGTCGGAGGCGCTTACTTGTACGCCTATACGGCGTTCAACGAAATTACAGCGTTTCTTGTATTCATGCAATTGATGTTTGATTATCATATTGGAGCAGCTAGTATCGCACGTAGCTTAGCGAGCTACGTGGCCACGATTTTAGAGCTCATTTTTCCTTCTTTGAGAGGAAATATACCGCCTTGGATTGGTCATGGCGGTCAAGATTTATTAGGAGGAGCTCTGTCTATTAATATCTTGGCTCCGATTCTTCTTGCGCTTTTGACCATTATTCTTTCTTGGGGTGTTGGGGAATCTTCTGCTGTTAATTCTTTCATGACTGCAACCAAGGTGCTCTCCATTTTTTTGTTGTTGTTTTTATTTTCTGAATTCTGATACCTGTTTCTTCTTTGCGAGAGTAAAAAACTAAATGGTACTAAGATACAAAAGCAAATAAAATTTGTGAATGATGAAAAGTTAACAATTCGATTTTGCGTGGAACAATTAACACAGTAACTTTTGAGAAAGTACTAATAGTAACAAGCAAAGAAGGAAAATGGTGAAATGTGGTTAACCCTTTTTCATATTTAACTATTTTGCAGGTTGTCATTGTTCTTTTCGTCATTATTGCTGGTGCTTTCAAAGTTGACATAGATAATTGGTCTCCTTTTATTCCCAATGGCTTTAAAGAAGTATTGACGGGAGCCACCGTAGTATTCTTTGCATATGTTGGATTCGATGCGGTTGCTAATTCTGCCGAAGAATCAAAGAGGCCTCAGGTATTCTTTCTTTGAGATAAACTCTTATGCTACAAAGTATTATAATTTATGTTACTAATGTTTATCTTGTATTATATTTCTACGCAGTGTCCGCATATCATTTATAGTGTGATTCTTAATACTTCCGCTGTTTTAATTTTGATATTTCAGCGGGATTTGCCAATAGGAATCTTGGGAAGTCTGCTCATATGTGCTGCATTGTACATTTGTGTTTGCTTGGTGATCACTGGGATGGTACCATACAATCTCCTGGGAGAACATGCCCCATTAGCTGAAGCTTTTGCGTCCAAGGGTTTGAAATATGTTTCAATTCTAATTAGCATTGGAGCTGTTGCTGGGCTTATGACAACACTTCTAGTTGGTCTTTACGTCCAGGTAGATTAACTTGAAATTTCATTGTTTTTGTTATGTCCTTATTGAGTAACATGTTCCCAGTGTACATGATGGAATGTTTCTCTGAGCAGTCTCGATTGTATCTTGGACTTGGAAGGGATGGGTTACTGCCTTCAATATTTGCTAAAGTGCATCCAAAACGCCGCACACCTATTCATTCTCAAATCTGGGTCGGTACAATTGCTGCTATAATGGGAGGACTATTTAACGTGCGTGCCCTATCACACATTCTTTCGGTTGGCTCATTGGTATGACGTCACTGTTTTTGACCTTTTTGAAAAAGTCATTGCCCAATGTTTGTTTACATCATTATGGTTATTAAATTCTCCGAAACTATTGTGCATGCTTTTACTTCGTTCGAAGCTGTAGATACCAAATATGCATGACTCACAAATTTTCGTCGGTGTAATTTCCTCAGCATGCGGTGTTTTTCCTAATATCATGTTTAGGTTATTTAAGTATTGTATTATCGGCTCTGGATGGAAGCAAATATGCATCTTCAGAACTTATTACTGGCTAATATCACCTTAGAGTGCATCCCTTGGTGTTTTTTACAACATGCAGTAACTTATAGAAGTGCATCTATTGGTTGTTACATTGGATAGCCGTGAGGACAGGAAATTTTTCTGCGCATTGATCAAATAATTATCTGTTTTGAAGGAACGATTGCTTTAACTTGTACATCATTACGAAGGACAGGCAACTCATGTTATACTTTAATTCGTTTCAGACGAGCTATTCTGTAGTTGCAGCATGTGTTGTAACTCTTCGCTGGGAAAATAAGACAAGAAATCAAGTTTCTTCTAAATTCATGTCATCTTGGTCCGAAGGTGTCATATGCATTGTCTTAGTGGCATGCTGTGGTTTTGCTGTGGGAGTTCTTTGTCGTTTGGATGCTTCCTTTATTTTTATGGTTTTTGCAGCGGTGATGGCCGTAATTGCTTCTGCTGCTCTTTGTTGCCGTCAGGTGGGTGAATTTTATCAACATGTAATTTTGTTTTTTTCTGCTTTTCCATTTTAATGCCAGAAAAGTAAGCCTTTTAGGTATTATTGATATACACGTGCGTTACCGGGTTAGAGAATGATTGATAAATATTAGATATGATTATATAAATATGATATAAAAAATAATTAATATATAAATATTTTAAAATTTATATGATATAAATTAATTTTTATTAAAATTTATATAAATATTAAATATTTTAAAAATAATTATGATATAACAAATTATATAATACAACAGTAGATTGACAGTCTGAATATGGAAAAACTAGTCCTTTTGCAGCTGGTTTAGATTGATTGTGGTTTTGGCTAATATTTCAAGTGCAGACTTTTGCTTTCCGCTTGATCTAACACGGTCAACTGTTCAACATTTGCTGAACTTCTCAATGTCCTTTTTCTCAGGCTTATTCAGATCCTCCAGGATTCTCTTGTCCCTGGGTTCCTATTTTGCCATCTGTGTGCGTCTTTTTCAACATTTTCCTGATTGCTCAGGTTTTGCTTACAAAATGCCCTCACTACACTCTCTTTGGAATTACTGCACTGAATTTTGAAGCCAATTGATAAACGAGTTAAATTTTGAAGAATTTTTAGAACAAAGCTGGCCAGTGTTAATTTGCTTTTTTTTTTTTTTTGGGCACAGTTGCACTATGAAGCGTGGATCAGATTTGTGGTCCTCAGCATAATATCTGTTGGTATTTATGCATTTTATGGACAGTATCATGCTAATCCGTGTTCAGAAAACCCAATTACTTAAAATGCGACGCCCGAAGATGCATTCAACCATGTCAATGTTATCATTTCTTTTCCTTTTTTTTTTAATTAACTTATGGGGGTAATTTTTTTTAAGAGTATAAGATGAGGTTTTTTTTTTTTTTTTTTTTTTTAAACGTAGGAGAGGGAACAATTTTATCAAGACAAATATTAAAAATTATAAAAAGGCAAAAAATGCCCTTGTTTTTATATTTATTATTGTTAATAGTTTATTTAATTGTTTTATTTTCTAATTCAATTTTTTTACATAATTCTTATTATAAATATTAATTTACTTATTAATAAATATATTTTTTAATTTAATAATTTAATTATAGTTCATTATAAAGTAAATAAAATATTACTAATATTTTACAAATTATTATCTGTGAATAATTTTGAAATCATTAAAACTTGTGTAATCATTACCATAAATATGATTATTTTTTATAGTTTTTGAATAAAATAATATTTGATTTTTAGTAACATCTAATTTTTAATAATTAATGATTATTATCAAATAAAATGATTTCAAATTGTGTGATAAGATCATCCTAATAATAAAAATCACTTTGGTAATTAAATTATTATAATGATATTAAAAATAATACCAAACACTGCTTAAGAGGAACATCAACGATGACTTATTTTTTGTCCTTGAAAAGCAACTCCTCCGACATTTGGCTTATACCTTTTGGTGTACACAACAAATAATCCTAATTATATTAGTCCTTTTTCTCCCGTAATCTTTCTTACAATGACGATCCATTTATTTAAATATTATATCATAATTGTATTTAAATATAAATTGAACACTTGTAATTGATCTATATAAATTTTGACATATTCATAAATTCTTATTAAATTATAATTATTTATTATTTTCATATTTTATTCGTATCTGTAATTGTTTCATTTCCAGTTTTCCTGACAACTATTCTTGGAGCTCCTTTGCCATGATAATGACCTGATTTTAATCCAAATAATAATTTAATAATTTCCAAATGTATTCTTTTAGTTACTTTTTTTTTTAAGTAACACTGGAAACAAGCATGGCAATTAGTTCTTGAAAAAAAAAAAAAAGGAAAAAAACATGATATATTACAAAATAAACTTTTCAAGTAAGGCCTGTGTTTAAGGACTTGATTTCCCAGTCACTTAATTGCATACAACATCAGAATAAAAAGCTATGGTTCTCCTTTCACAGTTCTGTATGCCAAGTAATTCTATATCGAAAACTTCAAACTGTTTCGAGCTGAAAAATGTCGAAGGTCCCACCTGCAGATGAAATATAATTTCCAATGAATCAAGTTAATCAAAGTTGATTTAATCCAAGGCAGAACAGGGAAATGAACATTATACTAGCATTGGTGATTAGTTTTAGGTGGCAAGAACTTCGATGCTGCATTACATAACAATTTAATCAGCCGATATTGTTCTTTCTACTAATTTACCATCAGGATTTAAGCCAAAAATAAAGATCCAGGTAGATTTTTTCACCCGTCATGACCTTAAGGCCTATGGGTGTTCTAGAAGATGCCCGCATCAAAGAGGGAAAGGAAAGACCAACTAAGACCTGGGTTGAAACTCTCGAAAAGGACCTCACTTTATCGAGCTTATTGAGAATATGATCCTAACATAATACAACAACCTATGCAGCTGACCCTGCACCTCTGAAAAGACTACACATCATCACATCATCATAGGCTGCTTTTGTAAGTAACATGTTGGACTATCAGTTGCTGATTAAATTTCAATTAATCAACAAGAAGCGTCATATAGAATCCTGGTCAAAATAAGAGCTTTGGAAATTGTCTTCCTTTTTCGAAATCGAGAGAAATAATTCCTTTAGATTTACATTAATCAACAAAGAAATTTTACTTTCATGTCTGTCCTGACCGAAGTGCAGAAGGATATTGAATGAATAATCTTGGTACTGGTCAGAAGTTATTGTAACGTTAGAAACACAAAGAAAACATGAAAACAAGAAATTATGCTAAAATTAACAGAAATAATCCATGGGAATCACTAACCGGTGGTCCAAGCTCTGGAGGAATGATTATCCTTCTCTTCCCCCCTGGCCTCATGTCTCGAATACCTTCCTCAAATCCTGCAGATTTCATCTATTTCAGTCATTTCTACATGCGTATTTCGTTGTACTGTTTATTGTTTATGTTTTCACGGAAAGAACTTCCGATATGAGCTAGTCACAAAGGAAGGAATACCAGATTTATAATCTTTTCACCTGGAACCACTGCATTAGTTCCCATACGGATTCTGGCAGGAGCACCCTGTAAATAGGTGCTATCTATGCGCCGTCCGGACTCATTATAACCAATATAGTGAAAGGTGACCTGAAAAACCTTTTTCTGGTTAGAAGGAGGCATAAAAGGATATAGCAGTAATATATGATGTAGCTGTAATAGTCAGCAAGACAGACTTTAAGAAGACAATATAAAATTTTCAATTTCATAGCTTTAAGGCCATATTTTGTGTAAGTAAATGTGTAATTGTGATTTTATGCCTTTAGTAAGGTTTGTTATCGTCTTTGAATCCTCAACAATAACATGTTCTTACTTAAAGTATCCTAAATGGTACAGCCAGAAAAGATTATCTGGTCAGCAAAGTGAAGCCAAGATAAATCATGGTGAGATTCATAACAATTCCATCAAATAGTACAAATTTATAGTAACAACCTAGAGCAAATAATTTCTTTATTTGATATTGACAAAAAATGTCAAACATGTCCCGCAAATTGCACTCATTTTCACAAAATAACTTTTATATTACGTTTTTTTTTTTCAAAAAAAAAATCTACAAAGAATCCACACCGAAAAGGAAAGGAACAGATTGTTCGAAGACAATGAAAGAAAAAACCTGTTGACCAGCCTTTGGGCAATCACCTTTACCAACTTCGTAATCCCGGTATATAAGCCCTGAATCACTCTTTACATAATCCTCTGAAGTTACAACCTTAACCTCAAAACCTTAATCAAATGTTTAAAAATTAGAGGTGGTCAGAGATAATTTGCTAAACAAAAAGAAAGAATGATAGATGAAGCAAAAATCACAAATATGCAGATCAGAAAGATAATCAGTCTTCAGAATGGGTTAGATTATTTGTAGATGGAGTTCATCCTGATAGATATTACAAGATAGTTTGACTTTCTATCATTGCAACACAAACCTTCTCTAATGAAATTTGGAAAGTCTTCGGGAGCATTGTTCTCTTTCTGTCTCCGTTTGTTCTGTTCTAGCAAGCGTTTTTCATCATAGGGGTTCTTACTCTTGGTCTTTCCAGAAGAAGACAAGGTCGGAGACAAGCCTGACGAGACCAAAAGGAAAAGAAGAAACCTACGCCTCAGGTTTTCCTTCTGATGCAACACATACCTGTTCTGCACTCTGACTCTATACAAAATGTTGAAGGTAAGGACCTAAGCAATCTTTAAAAACAGGAAAGAAAAAGATGATAACAAATGTCTCACCTATCATCTTTTAAGCTGTCACTCAAGCAGAAAAATGCATTTTTCTTCCTTTGAGCGGAAAAAATTCCTAGCCTGGAATATGCTGAAATGTAATATGTCAAAAAGTACGAACTAGATATACAAAAATTTGAGAGGTATGGAATAGAACACATCTGAGTTCATTGTTTGATTGAGAAAAGAAATACTTGAAATATACGACAAGCATCTTAATGCAAGGGTTGTCAAAATCCAATATAGTTTACACTTTAAAGTTCAAAATGAACTGAAAAGGTTCAAATAGGGACCATTCAATTATCTGTCAAGGAGGTCACTAATTATGCTCTAATTTCTTATGGATTGGATAAGAGGGTTCGGCAAAAGGGGCTCGAGTCAGTGGGAAATGTATCTGTCATCCCAAGTCTGAAGGGGATAGGGGCTCAAGGATTTATTAGTCTGGAACGAAGCTTGCATATTGAGGAACCTTTGGATAGTTTACATACAAGCAGTGTCTATTTCGTGGCATGGACACGTTCTTATGTTTTAAAGGATAGAAGTATTTGGCAAGTTTCACCAACTCAAGATACCAGCTAGGGGTGGAGTGACCAAAGTGGGGTATAGCTATTGCCAAGGAAAGATGTGTGTTTTGTGACCAAGAGTTGAAACCAAAGATCATTTTTTTTTTTGTCCTTATTCAAAATCACTCTGGTCTAGAGCATTGAACAATTATGGCATTCAAAGAAGGATAGATGCTAGTGGAGTTTCAGTGGGCTCAAGTTAAGTTGACAGCTAAAGCATTATTGGCTGTAATTCTTCTCATCGCATGGAGTGCTTCCATCTACTTTATCTGGAAGAATAGTAATACCCGATTATATCAAGGGCAAGATAGCACTAGTGCTTTGTTTTTCTATTTTGTTTCTGAAGTTGTTAGATTCAGGCTCTATGGAATTAGGAATATTGCTGGGGACTTAGGTTAATAGGGATCTCAGTCATGCTACTTGCAGGGTGTTTCCCTTCAGCAGCGTGGCTGCTTCTTTTGGATAAATGAAAAAAAAAAAATGCAATTATCACCAGCAGAAACTAGTAGTATGCTAAATAAATAAGAAATTCATTCCAATAAACTCAGTAATATAATTTGGACCGACCAATCATTTGTCCGTTCGGAAAAGAATCTGATTGCCAAAAGGTTAATCAAAATACACAGATTTTCTAAGCAATTAAGGAATAGAGTCCAAGAGTAACGCCAATTGCAAATATATATATATATATATATAGAAGTTGCCTTGCCTAACTAATTTCCCTGTTAAAAATTTGCTTCTCCGACTACAGAGTTGTTTACAGACACGTTGAGGGGTTAAGTAATTATCAACAGACAAAAGATTTTCTTTCAAGAATCAATTTACAAGGTCAAAGTATTTTCCCACTTAACTCGCCAACCCAAGTTCTTCTAAATCCATTTGAAGGTGAGAAAGAACAAAGAATGAAGGTAGAAGATATTTTAAAAGGACAAATTAGAAACACACAGAAGAAGGAAAGCAAAATCTGCTGGAAGAACAACATTTTCAATCTCATCTTTCAAAGACATGTTTTAAAGATAATGAAAATACATGTCCGAGAAAAAAAAAAAAAAAGAAAGGATACTTACAGAGGAACGATGGTTCAGACAGAAGAGGTGTTGAGAGAATCATGGGCATGGTCTTTTTTCCAGGAAGGAGTAGCTGTTTGCCTGTAGCACTCATCTCATGTTATCTTCATTCGTGTGTAAAATGTCAAAATATCAAATCACCCCCTACACTTTCTTAATATTTCTCTTATTTCCCAAGAAGGTTTATAACATGCTCGATTTAGTACGCTTTCTCGTTTTTATCCTTTTTCCATTATGAAAAATTTGGACTTTCCATGCATATTTTGAGTCTCGACGTTTAATCAATCAATCGAATTCACCAACAACAGCACGTCCAAAGCAGCAAGCCAAAGCAACGCAGGAGAATTTTTATTAACTAAAAACAAGTATCTGCATGTTCCAAGCACTTCCCAACAATTAGATGGTCTTCTCCAGTAAGCTCCCTTACAAGAGGAACGTGATACTATCATCTTACAGACTTACACCCAAGACCGAGTGGCTGAAACCGGATCCCTCCTTATTTGAAGTAAGGCTGTTTAATTGCTAAGGAACATGGCAATTTGGTAACAATTCTCCATACATAAGTATGCATGTGCAGGGAGGAGCAGATTGATGAATATGAAAACATCTTGCAGAAAGCAGGTATGAATTTGGAAGTCTCCCTACGTCTGAACAGCTTAACTTGCAATAGATTTGAATCCTTACATGAAATACAACGCCTGCCAATGTACACATGCTTCCTCAATCTCTATGCTTGTATCTGTTCCTTAAGCTCTCAACTCGAGTTAAACAGCAATGAATATACATATATATATATATATATTCATTCTCTTTCTATTGCGACCAAAAATGAAGTAACACAAAAAACAATGCGCTCCCGGAAATAATTTTAGAAAAGTTGAAAAATGAAATTCTCGAATTAACATCTTGAATTGATACCGACAAATCAATAAACTCGGATGTCAATACCAACACTGCTAAATGGACCAGGCTTCCTGGATGTCTTCTTATCTGAGTGGCAACGAAGCCATAGCATGAAAGTCTGGCAATAGCTGCCTGACTAGCAAAGTGAAACCTGCCAGCCAGGCTACCCTCTCCTGACATCTCTTTAGCTGACAACCCTTCGTCAAAACTAGGATCGTATCCAGCAATGTCTGATTCTGTTACAACAACTACAGAGCCATCATCAAAGGCTGCCGTATCCTGTTTTGCTGGGAGAACTAGGGCTTTCTTTACCATCGTGCAGCAAGAATTTCCAGGGATTCCATTATTTTTCACCTTGTGAACATAGTAGTCTTGAACAGCCTACATTAAAAGAATTAGATGATATGAGCCTAGGAAGAACATCAAATTCATACCAGAAGAAGTAACCAAAAAAAAAAAAAAAAAAACTATGGGGTAAAAAAAATTTGTCAGAAGTCAAAACAATGGCCAAAGGATTTGTTTGTAAGTTTAGAGCTTGAATCTTGAACGTTGAATCGTTAATTGACGGCATTTTCAATTCACCTTCTCTTTCAGCTGAATGATTTAGCTTTTTCAATCCACCCTGCATGCATGCCTCTGCACATGGTGGCATTCACCAGTAGGAAGAATCAATTTGTAACTGCTCCCAATTGTTGTTTCAATTCATAGAAAGGTTTAGTTGGTCATTTAAACAGATGAAGATTTTTTACGTTGGAAAAAAAAAAAAACCACGCAAATCCATGTTCATGTGGCGTTTTAACCAGAATATAACTGTTCTTTTTTCTGTGTTCCAGTATGCATATTCAACTCCGTTGAAAAGTTGACCAGACATTTCTGAATTTGTTAATTTCTTAACCACAAAATCACCAGTTCCTACACGCATAATGGTTGAGACATGTTTATGGCTATAGCATCAATCTCATATTAATTCATAAATCAAAGGAAATATGGAAAGGCAGATAAAGCAAGAAGTCAATGAATTATCCCGCTTTTGAATGAATTATCCAAAACATGTTATCATTATTGAATATGGTTCTGCAGAAACTTGATTCTACTAGAAAGAAAACAAAAAGAAAAAAAAAATTACTATTTTCGACTATATATTATAATAGACATGACAGAATTACAAATAAGAGGAAGGCTACTATGACAGGACTATGAGGATGAAGAATCCTCTCAACTTCTGAATAACAATTGCCTTTTCAATGATGTTGATCCCTCTTGGTGTATCAATTGGCGTTGTTCTCTGAAGCCTAATCTGCTCTCTGAACTTGGTTATAAACTCGCCAACCTTCCTATCAACCTTAGACCTATCACTTCCTGTGAAATTTCACACAGAGTTCTTCATTTGAGCTTACTTGAAAATTCTCATTCTCACTATCTGAGTCTTCTCCAGACACTACAGCAGAATTCTCAGAACATTGTTTTTGTCTCTTCTGGTTTTCAGAAGATGTTGGCTTTTGGCAGATAACAGTACCCTCCAAGATTCCGCCTATTGATCCCAACCAAGAGATATTATGTCCTTCAGTTTTGGCTTTACTTTGACCTGTGTAAGCCTCTTCAATTTCATAAGATCCCTTTGTATGATTTTCCTGCTTCACTCCAGGAATCCCTTCCTCCTATATATGGTATTGCCACTAGCTCTAAAATTCCTAAATGTCCGACCAGACTTTCCTCTTGAAGAAGCTTTAGAGGGAGCTGCAGGCTAAGCTTTGCATCAAATTTCAAGGAACCTGAAATCCACTCTTTACTACGTGCTTGATGAATCATCCTTTTTGCTGTCACAGAATTCCTCCAACTATTCCTCAAAAGCATTTTCCTTTCATGAATCCCTAACGAGGAGCCATCAGTAAAATGCCGAGAATGTGATGCATTCATTGAAGCTTTACTACTCGCTGGCTTTGGTATCGATACTTTGATACTGAGGTAGGATGAAAAGGACTCCTTCGCCCTTTCACTCATCTGGAACCAGAAGACTCACTTGATACAGTCTCAAATTTAACACTACCCAACTTCCAACCTTGGATTTTAAAGTTTCTCAACTCTAACAGGCAACCCCAAAGGTTTATGATCTATAAACGAAACCAATTCACCATACTTTTCAAGACCACAATGCAGCTGAGCCAACACAGTCATAGGTTCCCATTGAACATGCTTAGAACTCCAAGCTTGAACAACATTTTTCTTATAAGGGTTCTCAAAGCTAAAATTTTTAACATTAAAAAATCTAGCTTTATCATGTCCACTATAGTACATTGAATGATCGAAACCATCTTCAACAATGGACGAAACATGAAACATTCCAGAAACATCCTACTGAAAATCATCAAGATTGCCATTATCAACATTTCTACGATCAAACAATCTACATTAATAAACAAATGCCAATGAACATAAGATGAATTTCCCGAAACTTGTTGAGTATTGTTTGGCTGATGAAATCAGAAGCTTGGGAAAGGAACAATGGGATTGCATTGAGAAAGAAAGCAAAAGAAAAAAAAGAAACTTACCAAGAAAGCTCGTGTAGTTATTGCTATTGTTTTTTGTGTGTATGTTGTTGGAACTTGTGAAGTGTCTGGTTGTAAAGGGAGGATATGAATCTGCCATTGATGAAGGGAGAACGTTAGTGAGCTTCTTTGCTTAGCTTGATTGAAAAAAAGTAAGACTTTGAAACTACTAAGAATCATTGTCGTGATTGTTAAATTAAATGACCAAATTAACCTTCCACGAGGACGTTGCCTTGTAGTTCCACCTCCACGATTGGTTAGAAAAGAAGTAACAATTGCCCTTTTGGGTCAAAGGTCTTAAACGACACCGTTGAGCGAGAAAATAAACATTCCGAGAAAATTTAGTTTGGCAGGGCTTGGATCAGAGGAGTGAGTGGAATTAGCGACGATGGCAGGAGCAGGGAAATTTGTGGAAGCTGATAATGCAGAGGCTATAATAACAAGAATCGAGCAGAAATCTAGGAAGATCGAGAGCTTACTTAAACAGTAAGAATTTCTAATCGAATCAAACCCCTCTTTTTTTTTCCGCGAAAAAGGAAACCCTAGTAAGCAGGAATGATTTGTTCCTTCTCAGGAATAAACCCGTTGAAGCTCTTAAAACTGCACTTGAAGGCTCCCCTCCTATGACCCAAGACGAGCGATGCAAGGTTTCGAACAAATTTTTTTTTTTTCAAATTCTTTTTATTCAATTATGAAAGAATCAAACTTTTTTGGTTTTTGGATTTGGCATTTGCAGTCAGCGAATTGGATAGTTGTGCATAGAGCATTAATGGCTATAAAAGACGTTGAAGGAATGTTCTCTTCTTTGGATCCCGAGTACTATGACATTCTTATGAAGTGAGTCTTTCATTTCTTATTTAGTTTGAATGCAATTCCATTGTTTATAAGGTTTTTGCTAATGAATGCCTGTAGGTCGCTCTTTTAAGGGTTAGTTAATATACTATTTATGGTAATAACATTGTCTTACATACAATATTTCAATTTTGTTCATCGTTTCCAATGTATTGATAGAAGTTAAGCTTAAAGAGTGTCTTAGCAAAATCCTTCTTTATATTGCATCTTGAATTTAGGAATTGATAGTTACGGCATGTTAATGTCATTCCCAATTCTGCTTGATCTTTATGATCTCTGTCTGAAAGTATTTTCTAGTTCATCTTCTTAACTTTATTCAAGAATTTTTCGTAGTTTGCGCTCGCTTTGTTATGGTTTTACACTTATGCTAATCATACTGATAAGAAGTTTACCTTGTTTCTTAGTTTATGAAAGGGTTTTGCGTACGGCAGATTTGTATTCTGACCATTTCAAAGGATTTTTGGTTTTAAATCCTTCTGTTGGGAGTATGGTTCTTTGTTAGGAACTCTGAAGCTTGAGTAACATCACAATCTGATTTAAGTTATGCAGGATAGTTTTTTTTCCTTTGACTTTTTGAGCTTCTGACAAAATAGTTATATCTTAGCATAGCTGATCTTATAAATGTTTGATTATTGAAAATTACTGCATATTTGCTAGTGAATAGTGGCAAAGGAATGCCTAGATGTACTGGCAGCGCCAGCGAGGTGACTTTACCTGATAGTTTTTCTAGGAGTAAATAGAATATGGTTAGAATGTGAATGTTTTACAATGTTGGTAACTCTCAATGCTAAATGTTGCCTCACGAAATGTTATTAGCTCTGGGGAACAATTGCTTTCACTACAAGCACCTGCCATGTATTTGTGTTTTGGATATCGCAAATGAATTGGGTGATTTTTTATGTTATTTTTCAGGTACTTGTATAGAGGATTGTCAACGGGAGATCGTCCCACATGTGATCAGTGCCTTAGGATCCATGAGAAGCTGACAGAGAGAGCTGGTTTGGGATGCATTCTTCGTTCCCTTGCCGACACTGTGAATACCGTTTGACTCTAGTTGGCCTTTCCCTTTGAAAACTGTGTATTCTAGAAAAGGATTCCTCACTGCTGCAATCTTTTTCATATCGATACAGTAAATTCAAAATTTTATGCCTAAATTGCTCTGAGCAAAAACCAAGTTCTAATTAACATTCTTTTTCTTGCCAATTACACTAACCTTGCAACTCATGTGAGTTAAAGGTTTCTTAAACCGTTGATAAAAGCCCTTGACATGTTTTAGTGAAAGTAAAACTTCAAAGAGCGGCGTGGATTGTTCTCCCATTAACCCTTATTATTAAAAATCTTCATAGCCTCTGGCTATGACTTTGATTAACATGATTTATCCAATTCCCGAAAAATATTGCTCTGCAAAGTTTTTTCCTTACAGTTTCTTAGAGGCCAATCTGTCATTATAGATACATGAAACTTTGATCAATACGTGGTTGGCTAAATAGTTTTAAGGCTTCAACAAATCTCTAATTATGTCACTCAGATTAAAATGTATTGATTATTAATATATATCCAACACAAAAATATTCGATTTATTGCATGATTATATGATCTTTAAAGGATCGTATTTCCTTATCCATGAATATGTATCAAAGATGTGTCAAAACACCATTAAAAAAAATCAAGTCGTCAGAGCAGCTAGTGAATTATATATCAACCAATAGCTTAGGGTGTCATCCCTCCCACCAGGGCATAACTGACACATTCATATGCACCAAACCAGTAACGATGAACCATTCCAATTTACTAATCATGTTTGTTAATTTAGTTGTTATATCTTTCAACCTTCAAGCCACCGCTTCTAGCTTTAATCATTAGTAGAATACAAGCCTACTCTATATGTGAAAACAGCAAATTAAAATCTGGCGAATCACTTGTCAATCCAAGGAAAAACAAAGCTACCGAATATAATGACTCGCAGTTTTAGCTACAAGGCCATAAGACGAAACAAATCTTTAACGATCCCAAAGATATTTCCTAGCGGCTTCATTACATCTGCAAGCTGAGAGAAATGCATCTATGTTAGCTTAGCGAAGAACCTGAAGACATTAGGCCATGAATTTAGACGAGTGATATAACTCAACCAATCTTAAAGCTTTCACACGATAAGATCAGTTATCAAAGGAGACATGGTAAAGCATAATGATGAATAAGATAGCACATCAAAATTCATACAAGTATTTACTAAGTAAATTAGCAATTCCCAATTTACAGAGAGATTTTTGGTCCTGATATGGCAATTGTTACAACAATGATGGTAAGTGGTGCTTCTTTTCTTTTGGCCAGAAGGTAAGGGCTGTTGACTACAATTGTTATACCTAGTTAATGGGATCCTATAATGCCAAGTAACTTGTCTTAGATAAAGGCTCTACTCAAAAACCATGTTGAGATGAAATACTTGGTGCTGAATGGATTATCAGACAACATTACACCACTTGGGTTCTAAAAGCCTAAAACCCAGTTTTGAGCATTAATGTGATCATCATACACGACCGATTTTCATTAAGCGTGTATGGATATAGTAACAGAAACCAAACTAAATCTGTACGCTAGCAAGGATGTATACATGCACCAAAACAGAGTTTTACCAGATTATCATGTCAGAGATTGCTTCTTTGTGTTATTTGTTAAATATGTTTCCAACCAAATGGCAAGATGTATAGACAAATATGGCAGGAAAATTACCCTGGCGGTTGAGTACCAGCTTGTTGTATCATCTGAGAATATATGCATTCATCAACCCTCTGCTTTGCTAAGGCAACCTAAAAAGCATTAGTAAATGAAACATGAGGAAAGATAAGAAACTTGAAAAGACTACAATAAAGAATCCAGTTGAGCCAAGCTTCTTTTTTTCTTTTTTTTTTTCTCCAGTAAAACTTTTACTAGCTGTTTTTAAGATGCGATCTTAGTATATCAACAATCTGTCTGTATGTCATTATCAAACGCAGAAAGTGTTATTGAAAAGAACAAGAAAATCACAGAACGTTTAACATTGGTCAATGTCAACGGATCTTTAGAAAAAAAAAAAATACTGAATCTCCGGGCCTTTAATGAAAAAAATTACCTGCTGAGAACTACCACTGAACTGAATATGCCTCACGTTTTGTTCTCCTTTCCCACCATAAACCTGCAACAGTAAAACTAATGTATTTAGAAGTCTCTCCTAAGTTGTAAAGATGGAAATTTGACCTAAAAAACCTAAAAGTTAAATCCAAGAATAGCTAAAGTCTAAAAATTGAATCCACAGAGTAAATATGAACCAACAGTCTGTCTACCTTTATAGTTGCTCCAGACTCAATTCTGATTCTTGAAATATTGGAGCCACATCTGCCGATCAATCCACCAATAAATGTCTCCGAAACCACCATCTCGAAAGTTACATAATCAGCTGCAAGAGTGGTTGTCCTAAAGATGATGTGGTTATAAGAAAATATTAAAACTTGATAGCCACAGAATGTAGCAGTTGAAAGCTAAAAATAACTTATGAAAAATATTGAATAACCTGAAGTTGGGTCCACATATGGCTGAGGAGGAGCTGCTCGAAGCAAGTTAAAATTATATGATGGACTAATAGAAATCACTTGCCGTGGTGGGTTTTCCCTAAACAAGGATCAAACATAGAAGTTATACATATTTCATCTTCAAGTATGATAAATAACTCATTGTACTTAGGAATTAAGCTTGAGCTAAATTCAAGTTATACCTGAGTTGATAACCAATCTCAGCCAGAGCCTTCAATACTGCTGGAACATCACCTGATATCTGTGTTCAATAAGAATTTAATTATCATTAGCTATTGAAACAAACAAACAGCAGAAAACAAGATAAAGCTGAGGTTCAAAAATTAATAATTAAAATTATATGAAAGAAAAAAAAAAAAGGAACAATATTTGCAAGCCTGGACATCTTATTAAGCTTTAACCATGTAAAAGATCTAACCTGAACAACTCGATCAGATTCATGAGCAGATGCACACAAAGGCAGCTGGTTTGGAGCAAGAATTGTGATAGAGGCTCCTGATGAAGTCCTTAATTTCTCAATGTTTTGACCAGACACCCCAATTAGGCAGCCTGCTTGAGACCCTGCAATCAAAAGTCTTATCGTATTTGCAGCAACATGTCCCGCACTGACAGCACCTACCTTCGCTGCTTCTGTACTACTATCATCTTCCTATTAAGAAATACAATACAAAAACCATCCACCTTATTATTTTGCATCCACGGTTCAAAAACAACAATAAATCCCAGAAGAATAACAAGAAGACAGGATTTTGAGTGTTCTTATTTCATGAAATTCATCATCTTTGTTTACCAGCACAGTCAAACTTGCAATAAAATCAATAATTGAAAGATTATGGAGAAAATAAGAGGTCACCTTTAGGATTAAGGTAGCTATCTGCTGAAGTGCATTTTCCGCATCAGACAACATATTCTCGTTGTCTTTAGAGCTTATAATGATGACACGTTCTTCATGTCGCTGGGAGATATTTACAAATATTTTTTTAAAAAAATTGGTCAAATAATAATTATTTGGAAAACGTAATGTATAAAATTCATGACATTTCTCAACTTACAACGATGGCATCGGCAATCTTGATGGTGGCTTTGGTGTCTTCACGAATCTTTTGGATTCTATGACCTCCTCTGCCGATGACTTTACCGATCTGCCTTGAAGGGACAACGATACGGAAAATGACGTCCTGGGCTTTTGCCTGTCGTTTTGGAGCCGATTCTCCAGTATCCTCGGCAGCCGTAGGGTCTTCTTCCTCGCGGCGGCGCTTGGCCGTGGATACAAGTTCCTCTTGGGACAGAGGCCTGGATTGGCCTGGCGTTGAAGATTGAGCTCGGATTTGAGTGGCAGGTGGCTTTGAGGAGGGGTTTATAGGAATTTCGCCTGGTTGGGCCATCGCCAGTGTTTTTTGGCAAAAACCAGAGAAGAGCAGAGAAAGAGAGGAAGAAACTAATCCGTAAGAAACTTGGAAGTCAAGGGCTTTTTTTGTTTCAGAGTGTGGATTTACCTATATACCCCGCTTCAAAGGGCTTTTGGATTGCTGAGTCACGACTCGCAATACAAATCTTTGATAGCATGCATCCACTTATAGAGTTAAATAGTTTGAAAATGAACTGATAATATTCTGAAGATAGTTTGAGACTCCAGTTTGAATGGGATTTGCAAGACCTAAGATCCTGGATGAAATTCGTTGCGACTGCGAGCAAGGAAGAAAATGGACAAACATATTAACAAATTTGTTCGGCTAGTGGGCATTGGCAGCCCAGGAGCAAGTTCTTAGAAGATGTTTTGTCCCGTAATATTAGGTGTTTGGGCCTTTTGTCTATGTGTGAGACTGCAGAAGCAATGATATTGGGCTTTAGTTCCATGGATATTTTTAGTTGGTTTCAAAACAATCCTCGATCTAAATCTCGATTCAGTGATTACCGCGCTTGGGTGAATCTTACATGGGTTTTCTGTAATACGGGCCAATCTGATTTAGAATCAATATCCATTTAAAGATAATTTAAATTTAATTATAAAATAATATATAAATATTATTATATTTTTTAAATATTAAAATGAGTTTTAGAATTTAATCCAATTCAAACTTGAAAAATAAATAAATAAAATCTTTCAAACTTAAAACTAAATTGTTGACCTGTGGATACCTTTACGGTTCTACTATTGAGACCTTATTTTCTAAGATTATTGGGCAATATGAAAAGTAAAAAATAAATTCGTTTTTGACGTAGCACTACTTGGATTGGACCCTATATGCTCGACAGGGCCATTACTTTATATGATGTTAAAAAATGGTTGTATCGAAAATGATCAAATGGTTAACTCCTCTAAAGCGTACTTACTATATCCTCAGCCCAGATTATTCTGAAAAAAAAAGAAAAAGGCAGTGAGTGGCATTGCAAAAGCAAAACACTTCATTCGTGACTCGTAGAGTTAGTGGATAACAGGATTTATGGTTCACGTTATACTTGCTCGTGGGGCCAAACTATAGTCAGGTTATATTTTTTTCTTTATTTAAATTTACTTTGAGTCAAATTTTATTTAAATCAAATCTAATATAAATTAAATTTATTATATCGACTGAACTGTTCATGAGCATGTCTGGTTCACATTAGTGCTACAAACACAATTTTCAAGTGGGGCCATGAGTGCTTTAGAAAGGGAATCAAAATTGCAAAAAAGATTAGATAGCGGATCCAACCATCAATTCTTGAATATCAAGATTCACGTACCCATAAGAAAATTGCAAGCTTCAAGTTACACATGGTTTTGTCACTGCTTAATCAAATATGAACTGAAAAGCCACAGATAAATATAGAAGTTATTCTATCAAATTTTACAATCAATTTTAGGTACAAACATATATTTGATATAAATAAAATTAATTTTTTTAAAAATTTTATATATTTAAAAAAAATTATCGTATACTCATAATATATTAAAATATATATTGCACATACACAAACAAATTCTTAACATCATAAATGGAAAGTTGTCCGTATCAAGTAATAAAATCATGCGTTACTTCTTTCTACATAAGGAGAGAATCCAGGCATTATTATTATTATTATTATTATTATTATTTTAAATTTGCTGTGAAAAGATGGATATTTGCTTGCATTCCCTTTTAGGGACAGGACAGGAAAGGACCGTCCAAATATTTAATTTTCATGATATGCTTGATTGAGTGTACATAAGATAACTACAAACTTTTTGGGTATCTTGGATCCTCCCATGCAATACCCCTAATGCTAAAATTGGTAGCCATATAATTATTTACATTATCTTTTTTTCAAAATTATTTTTTTAACTTTTATTTTATTCGATAATCTTTTTTATAATCTTAAAAGATTTTTTTTATAATTATACTCTTAAACTTAGTTTTCTGATATTATATTTATAATGTTTTTAAAGAATGTGGCTAAATTAAGCAAATTATATAAGAATTGAATTAAAATTTTATTAATAAAATAAAGTTTGAGGTATTTTGGTATCTTAATTTTAAAAACAACAACTATCCATTAATAAATTATCTATTTTTTAATTCTTTTAATTTGAAAAATAACTAGCCACAAAAAAACTTACATTTTTTAAATTTATTATTTTTTAAAAATATAATATTATTTTTTTAAAAAAATTCATCTACCCATAGAATGAACGTGATAAATCTTAATTTAAAATTGAATTTCAATAATTAAAAAAAAAAAAAACAAAAACAAAAAACAAAGGGCCATTAAAATACAAAACCAAGCCGCAGAAATTCACCACCGCGGTGTACCTGCTCAGTATTTGCATAATATTGTTCTGCATGATACACACGTGTCGTCCTTTAAGATCCCCTTGGTTTGGATAGATTTGACTCCTTCCACAATCCACATTTTTCCTTTTTGGGATAAGCAATAAGTATCGTAGTTGTACTCCTGAAAATTTTATTGTCGGTCTGATTAGTTATTGTTTGTATGTATTTATTAATTTTTTAAAAATATATTATTTTTTTAATTTTTTAAAATATATTAATTATATAATTATATTAATTATAATTTTTTTATTAAAATTATATATGTTAATTTAATATTAAAAATTTTATTTAAAAATCAAAATAAACCCATAACAAATAAATATAATTAACTATATTAATTGTCTTTTAATTTTCTTAAATATAAAAACATTTAAAACAAAAACTATTCGGTAACTTTTATATTTTTCTTGAAAATTATCATATTTTTATTTTAAAACACATTTAAAAAAATCATATTTTTTACTCATATTTGTGGGTATATCAATCTAATATATTTTAAATATCATCTTCATTAATATCATTTTTATTAATAATATTATTTATATTATTAATATTTTTTTGGCTGGAATACTATTAAAAAGTTCCTTTTAAAACTTGGAGTCTAATTGAACTACTCACTATTATTTAATCTTTTGGTTAAAATGATTGCCGGATACTATTAGAGTTTCGAAAAAAAAAATTTGATAGGGTTGATTTTTTTATATAAAAAATTATACTTAAAAAATAAAAAAAAATTATTCGTATTAAATTTGAATCTTAAATATATTATATTATCTCTAAAAAAATATTATATAAATTAATTTAATTAAAGTCAAGTTTAATAAATTTGAAATTTGCATGACCATGAAAACACAAGATTCACTCACAACCCAGCTTCAATAATTACAGGGACCTAATGAGGGTAAAAAATATAAAGCCAGATTCTCAATAAATAATTACTCAACACGCACAAAAGGAAAAAAAAAAAACCAAAAAAATTTAAATTAAAAAAATTTGGGGTAAAAATAATAGTTACTAGTGTGAGTTTTGCACGTTGCTGTCGTTCTATTTTTAAATGTTTAAAGCAAATAATGTGAGAATTTTTGTAAGCCAATGCATATGTATGCATATTTAAATAAAATTGCTTTTACAATTTTTTGAAACTGAAATTAAAATGGCGTTTATATTACAATTTATTGTAAAAATATATTGTTAAAAAAGCTAAAAGTGTTTACGATGGAAAATTAAATATTATGTATGGATGTAGTATGCTCGGTGTTCTTCACAAAAGCTTTGTGAAAAGGTTATTATATATATATATATATATTATTTTTTTTCAAGAAGATAGGAGCCATAAACATTGTCGTAAATTAAATGTACAAGGTTATTATCCATATTTGAAACTTAAATGCATTTTATATTTTAA
>JBBYHK010000022.1:3773701-3786173 GCA_038382065.1 Adansonia grandidieri
AATAAACTAATCATCAAATGAAGGGAATGAATATTATAATTCCTTTTTTTTTCTTTTTTAATTTTTGCAGAAAGGAAGATACAAATAATTTGTATGTTTAGCATATCAAATCACACTTTGATTATATTGCAATTTAAAAGGCTGTAAAGCTAACTCAGTGTCTCCCATCATGGAGAAGTAGTAACTTAGAAACTCTTTGTATTGAAAAGCTCTGTATAACGGAGGCTCGCCTGCGTTGATTAGGGATTTTGCAGGTTCTATAATGCTATCATCAGAAGAACTGATGAATAAGCCAACAGTTGTTCGAGCAAACTTCGAGTTGGTCACAACGCGATGTTCAGCACTTTTCAGTTTGTTGTTGCTTACAATCTACACCAAATCAACAAACCATTAATCTACATACTAGAATAATTAGCAATTAATATGGATTCTCTTGTCTAAGTTAATGATAATTCTGGACGTCGAGAAAAATAATACTCTACTAATAAATCACAAGACTGTTGGTCACTTTTACCGCTTTGACATACCCGTAACTGGTGGCCTATGTTAACCACAAAAGCATTAGGCAGAGGCTCAACACCAATCCATTCACCATCCTTGAAGACTTGAAGTCCATAGACATTTCCTTGAAGTAGAATTGTAATGAGGTTAGGATCACAGTGCTTAGGCAATCCCAAGGTCAAGCTTGGATCTGGACATGCTGGGTAATGGTTAGCCACTATTAGCAGAGCTTCACTTAGATCCTCCTTGAAGTACCCAGATTCAAGACCTAAGCCTTCAGAAAGCAACTCCAGAATTCTTAAACCCAATTTCTTTGCTTCAACTGAAAATCTTCCTATAACATCTCTATAAGCAGAAGGGTTGAGAGGATTAAGATGGATAATGAAGAAAAGGCAAAAAGAAAAATAAAATGGTTGCATTGCATATTACCTGTATCTAGTTGGCTTTTCAGGCCAAAGTTTAATGCATTCCTCTAATGGATGACAAGGGTGTTTCAAAATGTCACGCCAAAAGTGAAACTTTTCAGTACCATAGTTTATATTGCTTGTATAAAGCCTGCAAACTTTATTTGTATCCTCCGAATAGAGGCTTGCCTTGTCCTCCATTGGCATCTCGAAGAACTCCTCGACGACGTTCATGGTGTCATTCAATACTTTTTCACAAACTCCATGGTTAACAACCTATTCGGAAAAAAACAGAAAGAAAAATGGAAACAGCTAAAAGAATGAAGAATACCAAACAACCTTCTTGAGCAGAAGCAACCTTTTTTTCCTTCTTTTTTAAATGAAATTATATGAAGTAAACAAATCAAACAAAAAAAGATCAACGAATCAGGATATAGATTAGAAATCTTCTGACATAAGATATTGGATTAAATTAAAGTTGTCTTTCTTTAATATATAAAGCATGAACCTGAAAAAATCCAAACTCTTGGCTAGCCTTCAAAACTTTTTGAATTGTATTACTTCGATTAGTCAATGCTTCCCCCAGGTTAACAACTGGAATGGTATCACCGCTAGCAATGCTGAGCTTTCCAGGTCTTGTTTCTGGTGGAATAATGTAAGACTCGGGCAAACGTTGATCATTGCACCAGTTTGAAACAAGCCTCTCCATTAATCTGATCTCTACTCTATCTTCCGAATTTATGCTATGAACTAATGAATCTGGTTAATGATGCAACTGGTGATCCAAACAAAGTGATATATATATATATATGTAATGCTGTAATAAATAAGAAATCAAAATAATAGGGCGGCTGAAAGTTGGATTAGTGATCCATCGTGGTCAGAGACAACTACAGGCTCATATTTATGATAATTTTCAAAACTTTATCCTATTACGAAAGTCATCCAAACTCGTAAAGTTTTAACAAAAAAAGGAAGTTGGAATTTGATTCTGCGGTAGCTGGATGACAATCCTTAACACATTTCACCTACGATATTAATTATATATAACCCATGATTATGACTGACACTTGATAGTTGTTACCGGATCATATATAATTCATTTTGAAAGCGAATGTCAGCTACCATGAGTGATCCATGGTTTTTGATGAAAACGAGGTTTGAAAAAGTTCCTTTGGATTCGATTGCGCAGTTTATGAAGTTTCTTTCTAACTTCAACCGTCGGGAAAATATAAATGTTGATATAGAAAAAGTGAAAAGGAGCTGATACATACATGTACAAATACACCCATATGTAACATAATATATTACCCAAGTGAAAATGAGTGAATGCCATGATTGGTTGACAGCTTAAAATGCGAGTTTATGGTTGACAGCCTAAATTATTTGGGCATTTCCCAAAACACATTCACAGTACATAGCAAAGTGTCTTTGCCATAATCATCGAATCACACTTTGATTCAATTATTACAAAAGTTGTGGGGTAGTCGAGAATGAACATACTAACAAAGAACTTATTAAATAAGTAACTGATGAGAAAGAAATTACTGAATCAATTTTTCAGCTAGGGGCCTAGGAAGCATCAGGTTCTGATGAGTTTAGTGGTATGTTTTTTTTCGTAAGTTTTGTTATATAGTGAAAGAGGTGGTTGGAAAGGTTAGAAGCTGCTTTTTTTTTCTCCTGGAATTGAAGAATGTTAAAAGGAGAATAACAACCCAAAAGTTAAAAGGCGTCGTAAATTGCAGGATTGCAAGCATTGATCAAAGCTACAAAGCTTGGTTCGGTAAGATGAACCAAGTGAGAAATACTAGTCCTAGCATCTCTCGAATTCATCACCACTCGATGTTCTGCTCCTCTGAGGTTTCCTATTGACGGTTATCTAATATTATTCACCATAAAATTCCTCCAACTATGCAACGAACATAATACTAAACTAGTTGTTTTAAAAAAGAGACCTAAACCTGGAGATAAAGAAAAAAGACTGCAAATGCTGAGATTTGAACTCTTAAACCCTATTTCTTAAAGGTGACTACATGAACAAAGAAATTCATAGAATTGAAAGAAAATTTAAAATGATCAAAATATGTTTGTAATTGTTTGTTTATACACTAATTGGAGGCATTCTAGAAGCTAACCTCATGATGAATCTATATGCAACAAAGAATTACAGAGTTTCCTTCATAAAACCTTAGTCCAACAACGGAAACCAAGTGCTTGTTGATCAATCGAAGCTCAGGGGCCTCAAATTTACAGTGGGAGTCTCAGGAGGTCTGCTATATATATCATCAAAATGAAGATTTACATCTTCGGTTTGAAGATCATCCATGTAAATTGTCTGGGATAACCTCCGAGAATCCCTCCAATCAAGGAACGGATCTTGCTCTTCTACACTTTTCTCAGATAAGTTATCATACTGATGGTCTAAAGAATAGCGGTTGAAATCAGGAGGCTCAAGAAAGCTTGATTGGGGCTGTGTACCATGCGAACCACTTCTAGCCCACCAATGGCTCCTTGTATGGTGCGGCAGTTCGTTTGGATCAAGATGAGGAAGTACACTCTCACGGAAGAAAGGAGCTGATGTTGAAGCTTCAGGATGTGATTGCGACCGTGACCGGTCATCATAATGGTGTCGCCAGTAATCATCATCTCCTGCTTCATCATGTGTCATGTTGGTCGGCACCCAATAATCTCCAAGCTGTTGCTCAGCCAGTTCAAATGGCCTTGTTTTAGTAGTGTCCCTCCTATCACTGGTCAATTGGTGAGGTCGAGAGGTATAATACCAATCTAGAAGATATGGGTGATTCTTTTGATCAGCATCGATTAGCCATAAAGAACCTAAATTGCAGCCAGTGTTCGGAATATTCTGTTGCATTTCCATTGAAAAAAGCCCATTTCTATCTCCGTAAGCTCTCAGTGGGCTACCTCGCAACAATCTACCCAGAGAATATGCATGTCTAGCTCCCTGGCCTAGCAATTTTTGCTCCCTGAAAGTTCTAATATTTGACAGGAACTGCTTACCCTGAGCATCTGGTTCCCATGAAGGGTAGCTACTCTGGAAACTGCAATCGGGATAAAATAATTCGAGGTGAAATTATGCACGAGACTAAAAAAACAGAAAGGATATTCAGCCAATAAAAAGGGTTGAAAATACATCATAACCAAGATTATTGCTAACATAAACTTTAAAAACGGAAAAATAAATTATCAGAGTAGGGAGATAAAATGACTCTAAAAGGATAGGAAGGCATCCGAAACAATCAGCCAACAAATGAGTGCAAGTTATAGATAAATGGCATTTTGCACATAGCAATAGCGTATTATGTCTCATCAGACACATTTTAAAACGAAACTTGGAACTTGGTGTCAGTTTTATCACAGAGAACATTAGCATAAGAGCTTTTGGTGATTTCGGATTTTCCAAACTATGTTCAACTAGCAAATAGCAAGAACGATATGTGCAGGTTTAGGATAAAGCAAGCATATAAATCTGATTAATATTTGCTATGATCAAACCTCAAGAATGATTTCTCCATTTTCCCTTGGGAACTCCTCTGTGCACGAGGTGCATTGTGCGGAGAGCCATAATTGCTATTTCCGTGGTTTTGGAAATCAAAGAAACTAAAACTGCAAAATGGAAAGGGAACAATCAAACACATCATTGCATTTAATAGGCACATGACACAGCTAGTAATTAAGTGGAATTAAAAAGTTAAAAAGAAAAAGAACAGTCTACCTGCAAACATGTCCAACACCTTCAACATCCACAGTAAAATCTGCAATGAACTGTAAAATGTCATCCACCCGCTGCAACATAAACATGAAACATTTTAGTTCAAAAGCAAAGATCTACGGCATAAGAAGTGACAATAGAAAAAATTTCGAGAAAACAAAACCTTTGGAACAACAAATAGAAGCAATAATGGAGTGAGGAAAATTGAGGCCATCTCCTCTAGCAATATCATTCCAGTGTACTGCATCAGAAAATTAAAAAAAAAAAAAACAAAAAATCAAAAAGTCTAAAGAGAAAAGAATAAAGAACATTCCTCGTATGAATGTTAATTTCAATTGTATTCCAATCAGAAAGTTACAATGGCTGAAGAAAACTAGGCTTTGATTGCTAGTAGTTGATGTAGCAAACTGGTCAGAAATGATTTTTGTTACTTCAACATCCAGAATTCTGCCTGTTTTATAACTAAATCTTAAAAGTTATCTGTCGTTTCATCCAGAGTGTTGAGACAACTAGGAAAAGCAATGAAAAATGCAAACTATCCAAATGGCCATATGGCAGTTCAAACATCTTATCTTCCCAGATTTTTACAATTGAACACGAATGCAATTCCAAGATTACAGGTAAAACAAAAATAGGAACTAAGCAGGATTACTTGAAATAGAGTTTCAAACTCTATCCGGACTTTTTCGGTGTTTTCTTTACCACGCCATCCCTTTGGCATGTAATGTGTATGTTGAACCACCATTGACATTGCTCCTTCTGGATCAAGGACCAGAAGTTCATCTGTAATAGCAGCCCTGCTAATAGCTGTTATGGTTCCAAAAACAGCTGCGTACCAAAACAAATTCCGACCAAATATCTACAAATTTCAAAAAAAAAAAAAAAAGAAAAAGTTAAATGCCAAAAATGAAATATACAAGAGTTGAAAAGAAAATAGAAGAATCTGAAATGGTGGAAGTTCAAAAATATTACATGGCCCTCTAGCAAAGATTCCTCCAGAAAGGCAATGATGATCAAGATAGCTGCAAAGCCACCAGATACAAACGAGATAAACTTTGCAATGATAGAAATAATTGGTGAGGGGAATCGCTTTAGGTACTCAATAGCATGCATTACGCTACTATTAATCCGATGCTTGAATAAATGGTCAACCTGTAGGACAAAGACAACAATATATGTACAAATACAAAATTACAGTACGTAAAGACAAGAAAATCTAAAATTATAATTTTCCATCTAAGAAACAATTGTTCTCATTTTATTTTCACAGTAGGTTCTAAACAACTTTTCTTTATTATGATAAATTTAAATTTTTTTACATAAAACATAAGTAACACTTACAATTACTACATAAAGATAATAACACAAGCTTGTGAGGATAGGGAGTGGATCAATCCTTCTTGACTTGACAGCGCAAAAAAATAGCTTACAATGAAGCAGAGAGGAGGGGGCATGACAATACCTCATTGAATTCCCTAAACATCCACTTTGATAAATTTGACCATCTACGGGATGAAGCTGTGCTTGGATGATTATAGAATTGTTCAGCATGCCTTAAGAAGAGATAAACCAGCATGAAAATAACAAGAAATGGCGAGAGAAGAAGCATAGCAAGCCCGACGACCATGAGTCTCTTCTTCAATGTCCTAGGATTAGAAATGAAGTCTCTTCTAATACAAAAGTTTCTGCATCCCAAAAAGAAGTTGGGCATAAACCTCTAGAATTTAGTTGTTTTATATTTTTGCAAATAATAATAAATAATAGCATGTTGCATTTGAAACTTGAAGTACTTAATAAGCTATTTTCTCCCTAAACATAGAAGGAACATGGATCAGTAAAACCTCTGAAGAATTTTGACATATTTCAAACAGGTGGAAGTCGAGAAGGCACAGAAAAGCAGCAGTAGAAAAGAAAAACGCAATGAAACATTATTTTAAGCAACTCTTTTCTAGCTACTTTATGAATTGACTATTGAAGACCAAACTAAGCAGGACTATCAAAAGTTGATACTTTATAAGAAAAATGAAAAAATCTATGAATTTCTTAGAGCTTCAGCGCCCAAAGTCAGCTGGCAGGTTACCAAACCATTTTAGAGATGCTGCAAAGAAAAAACTCGTTGTCTCATGATTACAAAAATGTAAAGTCTCAGACAAATCCTTTCCCAGAATTACAACAGCTCCTCTCAACATACGTAGAAAAACGCAATAACAATTAAATGGAAGAACTAATTTTCGTTCTTCAACACCAAAAATGCACCTTATTATACCCCTCTTCAGACAGTAAGAATTATACAATATTCTTAAAATTGAAATATTATGCATTAAAAATGAAGAAATAAGAAATTTAATCATTAGTCTATGCAACCTGCTTCTATAGATTGTTTGCCAAAATATACATGCCGGAACCATACCAATAATAGTGTTTATCAGAGGAAGTAACGTACATACAGCAGAAAGTCAGATGGTAATGTACAATTAAACAATACCGGTCAAACATGCTCTGCAGTATACACCAATTTAAGGTCCATTCAAGTGTCTTTGTTAGTATTAGACGATGTCGCGTTCCATGAGGGCCAAATTTGACAGTTGGACCAGCACCTGGGACCCAGGGTGAGATAGGAAAAGCAAGAACTCCTTTATTAAGCATTCCAATCAAGTAGTTCTCCTTCCGCATCAATCGCATAACCACATCATGAGCAGAAAGATCTTTGACCACACAAAGCTGCTGTGAACTTTGTAACTGGACAACCCTTTCAAGGATCGTTGCCCATGACATGGTCTGAATCTCATTGTCAGTAACATGGAGACTGCAAAATAAATTATAAAAAATAATAATAAAATCATTAAACATTTTATAAGATACTGCTACCATAAATGCTTTACCCAAATGAAAAATTAAAGCTTCCAGTGCATCTTGTAACTTATCAATATTAACTTACCTGTTATAATAGAAATGACGTATTCCAAGGGTATCCTTTAATTGCGCAAAAAACCTAAAAAAACAGAATATCCAATAGATGGAAAATAGCCCCAAATATCCAACAATAATAGCTTTTGAAAGTGTTAAAGGTGTTATTGGATGCTGGTGAAGAGCTTCCTTAGCAAGATCACATGGCTTAATTCCAGACTTAAATGCATCCATCCCACACTTCGCATTGCGTAGACCATTCCAATCAACAAATAATAAGAAAAACCCTGAGAAACATATGGCAAAGCCCAGGCTCAGAAGTTCAACAATCCATTTTATAATTATGCACCAAAGCCCTTTCTCACAATAGTAGCTATAGAGCCGTTCGAAGAACAAGTCCAAGTCAGCAATGGGTTCCACATTCAGAGTCTCACCATTCAGAAGCCCCGAAGGGCTCTCACTACCCCGGCTTGATGGTACTCTTCCATAGTCAGACAACTCAATCTCAGGAGGTGCATCACCTAGTAACCCTGTCGTCAAAGAGGATTCACCACCCCATCTCCACTTAAATATGCCAAGAGTATTTGCAGCTTTTTGGCCTCTGAACATCATTCATAAAGCTTGATGGCAGAGAAAAAAATGCCAGTCCATTACCCAAAATACACAAATGTTTAGGCAATATTCTGCCAACAAGAACAAAATTAGACAAATTCCCTTTTATGATGTATGCATATACATGCTCTCAGGAACAAAAAGATGCGAAATAGAGGCAAAACAGAAACTAGTCGATCGTAATGTGCATCAGAACAGCAAGACACTAAGCAGCATAATAGACAGCACAAAACTTAAGACCAGTATCATTCTGAAACAACAAATAAAACAAGAAATGAAAGAAACACATCATCACAAAATATTTCTCCTATATTCCTACGCTAATTAATTAAGTTCAAATACCTGCAAATAGTAACTTGGGACAAAACCACAATCTTTTCCTCAATGAACCAGCAGGCAACAAGCTAAAAGATAAAATAATTTGAACCTAGAAACTTAAATTGCAGATTCTTCAACAGAAATAGAAGCAACTGTATGCAAAACCGTAATATATAAGGCATGAAACATGAATAACATCAAACCTAGATTAAATTTGCGCAGATAAAGAGGTGCCATTCTTACTTCAACTGAAGTACTCTTAAATTACTCAATCAACTTAGCAGCAAAATATGCTAGTAAAGAAGAAGGTGATTCTTGGCGAATTTCAAGTCAACCAAAGACTCCAACATCAATAATAATAATAATAATAACAATAATAATAAAAACTATTTAGAAACTAAACGTTAACCCAAATTTTATCCACATAAATTCTAAAAAAAAAAAAGTAGCTGAAACAAATAGCATGCCAAGACTGCCCATTTATTACAATAAACAAAGAAAAAATTTTCCATTTTATCTTCGACCTACCAACGAGCAGCCCGATATCACCGAAACGAATGAATAAATAGTCAAAAACAGCGAATTACCGATACCCACAAATAATTGCTGCGCAAAAACGACGCAAAAGCCAAGAAGGAGATTTAAGTGCCCAAGGCCTTGGTTGAGCAGCAGAAAATGAAGGACTTTTGTTTTTGTTTTGGTAGTGGCAGAACTTTTCCTCGAATGAAAAACTTCATCTCTAAGGTTTTTAATTTGAATTACCAAAAAATAAAATATTTAATAATAATTATAAATTTATGAATATTTGTATCTTTAAAAGCATTTTCCTTGTATTCTTATATTACAAAAAATGCTCATATTTAAAAAAAAAACACATATGACTTTTTCTTTTTAATGGTACAGCAATGTGTCAGATTCGGATTCTACTTCAATTAACTTTCCTAGTCATAATTGAGTTGTAATTTAACCGACCGCTGAAGACCAGATGTCAGATGCCGACCAAAACAAGAGACCAGATGTCAACTGATTCATAAAACAACGGGCCTTCCACCAACAAATTTGGAACTCACTTAATTTTTTGTTGGGCCCCAAATTCTTCTCTCTCTTTGTTGGGTTCTTGATCATATCATTTCGGCCTTCTGGGTTAACATGAGTTTTTTTCAGTCATATGGGCTGGTTTTAATAAGCCCATCTCCATTTTTATATGCTAGATTTCGTTACATAACGTGTTTTTTTTTTTAATAATAGAAAAAAAAATATTATTTGAATAATTTCATTTTAGAAATAGATAGTTTTTATGACTTTTAAATAATAAAAATTTTAAAAGATGTAATTATTTCAGTTTCGATTTTTTGATAATTTTTTAATCGAGTTGATTTACTTTATTTATAACATTAAACTCGATAAAAAACTTTAATAATAATTAAATTTTTACACACTTATTAATATTACACGGATGAAAAAAAATATCAAAAGATAATTTATTTTTAATTTTTATAATTAAATTGATGTCTATTATTATTTAATTTAATAATAATAATTACTGAAAAGAAGTCAAAGAAGCAAATGATTTGTAATCGAAGATGATGTAAAAGGAATTAAAATAGTGGACCTTTTTTTGGCGGTTTTGATATCTGGTTTGGTAAGGATGCAAAGGTTAACTGAAAACGGATGGTGCAAAGTGCATTTGATTGAGTGGCCTATGTAACCTTTTAAACAGGGTTCCCTCACTGGATTGTTAGGTCACCGCTTATGCAAGACTTTCAGCACCATCCAATTTCAAGCAACTTCTCTGCAATTTCGAAGCATGTATTCTCACTTTTTCCTGCAGATTAATTCCAGGAACGACAAAGCTGATAGATAGTGACAACCAGATATTTAAATAGATGTATAAACACGGTATTATCATTTTTATTTTTAATTTTTTTTTACTATCGATATTTATTTATTCACTGTAATTAATTACAACAACATTAATTACATGCATCAATCAAAAAAACTTGATGCAGTAAAAAAGTTTATCCCAACCACAAAGTTGGGACAAACACAAACTATGTTACTTAACTTTTGATTTTTCCAAGAAAAGAAATTATATCAAATAATTATTTTTTATATATATTTGATAAGAATATAAAAATACGATTTTATATATATATAACAAATTTTAAAAAATTGGCCATGTTCTATACAACACTCATCTCAACATAGAACACATGTCTTGGCAAGGACAACAATTGATGGGTGGCTCATCCCTCTGCAAATGCTTGGTCCAGTCTGTCTGTTGGGCACAGATCTGCAAACGTGGTAGCTATGGAGCCGGCCTTGTCGAGACGAACATTCACCCATTCAGTCTGTGTTTAAAAATTTTTAGTTTGGAATAAATTGATCCCTTTAGGACTTCTTTTCTTTTGATGTGCGCACAACTGAGTACTTATTTTGTGATGTCATTTCAAGGAAAAGTAATGGTTGGTTAAAAAAGAATGTCTTCCAATATAGTGAAAAAAAAAGGAAAAAAAAAGACATTATAGTTGCTGCTAACTGATTAAATGAGAATTGAAGGCTCTTCTGAAATGGCCTTTGTTCACTTGAGATCCCCAACAAGGCTACATCTTTGCTGTTTGGTTGATGTGGAAAGTTTCCTACCAGGGAATTGACAGGATTTTTCTCCATAAGTTAAGAATTTTATTTATTCAAAAGAATAGAATAATCCATTGTAAATGTCACAACAATCTCGGGTTTAATCTAGTTTAATCTACGTAATTAATTTTAAAAAGTTTAGGGTTTAAATAATTTTTTTTTTATATAAATTTAAATTAAACTATCCTGAATTATTATTTTTATTTAGACTTAAGTATAAAATAATATTTCAATAATGCATGAATGGTAAAATAAGCTTTGGGAAGATTCCAAACTCAGTCCAATGCAAACCTAAACAATGACATTTTAAAATTTTCCATGCACAAATTTAACCAAGACTTTTATCTTCTAAGTGTACTTTCACATGGGATCAAGCACATAATCTTACCCGAATGGCAAGTGGTTTCCAAGCATCTTTTACCTTCCATGGTGGTGGGCCGGAAATCAATACCCTTTTTTTCCAGAAAATTTATAAATTATTCGTAAAACAATAATCACCTTTGACTTTGCCTACCAATGTATCTCATAATTGATTATATACTGATTTCTTATCAAAAGGGTTCCCACCCCTTTTGCCCTGATATTTACCTTCCTTCCCTGAAAGTTTTAACCTATAGCTTTTACTTTTTATCTTTCAACCATCGGAGTAAAAACCTTGCGGCTTAAACATAATCCAATCGAATAACTACATTCCAAATTAACATAATGGAAAGTTTACTGCTAGTCTTGACTTTGATTATAGTTTCTTAATGTCAAGAAATGCATTTTTATTGAAAGATAAGCTATTTTCGCTTGTAAAAATTCAGTTTCAATCACACTAATCATGAATCCTGCGTAAAATTATATTATATTAATGCCAAAAGAGATCTTACTCACACATGCTAATCATCATTAGATTCCCCCATCCATAGATTTGTTGGGCCACCACCAGCCATTAACTAAGTTTGAGTTGAGTAATTGAGCTGAAAAGCTGTAAAAAATACACCTATTGTGGCACCAACTAAGCAATGACACTTTCTTTTTTCTCTATAGGGTTGGAGGTTAGGGTTGGGATTATACTAAAGGTTAATTTCGAATTGAAACTCCGAATGAAATATCATTTTATAATTGAATTAAAACACAAGTGTTTGAAATAATTGAAAATATCTTGATCCAAATTAACTTATATTTACATTTGGCTTGAAAGTAACCGTACTTTAGCAAAGTAAGCAAAAACCCTTAAGTTCTACGCTGAATTGACTCTCATGCATGTTAGAGCTAGCTTTAAAGCAAAACTTTTCTGCTTTATTAAAAATAAAAAAAGGGAATTAAAAAGTAGTATTCCTCTAAAATCCTAAGAAGGGATCATTTTTAATTGCCAGTA
>JBBYHK010000022.1:3816704-3848418 GCA_038382065.1 Adansonia grandidieri
TTAATAAAAGGGAAGATAAAGCTGTACAAATTAAAATAATAGACGCAATGAAATACAAGTAACAAGTTAGATGATAGGTGGATGGAATGTTTATCTTCAATTGCATATATATATATATATGTATATATCCCATTGCCGATCTCTCTCTCTCTCTCCCTCTCTCTCTCTCTCTATATATATATATATATATGTCCCAGTGCTGTTCTATCTTTATATACAAGAAAATTAATTTGCCTTTATAAACTTAAAACACCGAATAGTTAAAAGGAAAAGTCAAGACAGGAAAGAAACAAATAACTAGGCAAATTAATAGATCAATTTGTTTATGGTAACTATAGTTCTCATGTTATAATTAGAAGGAAACAAATTGATTTGGAATCACTTAGGGTGAAAAATACCAATAGTTATTTAAAACTGTACGTTTTCAACAACCTCCTATTGGAGTTCAGCGCTAGACCGAGTCGGGCCTTACTTGAAATTTTATTTTTTAAGTCGGTTGATCCTTATTTCATTATTTAAAATAATATTAAAAAAAATTTAAAAAAAATTTATATTAATATTTGTTAATAAATTTTAATAAAAATATTTTTTATTGTCTAAATAATAATTTGAGCTTATCCAAATTAAAAAAAAATTATATTCAAACTCGATTTAATACAAATCGAATAGACTGTCCAACCCATGAATACTTCTTTGTTCCATTTTAACTATAAATTTATAATGTCCGACAATTAGCTAGGTACCCTGGAACTAATCTTCATTGTTAATTAGATCAGGGTATATTAATATCCAAGAAAATAAAAGTAGTTTCAGATAAAATTACACATGTATAAGAAGAAAGATCAAAAGCATAAAAGAAGTTGTAATAAATCCAATTATCAAGCAAAATAGAATTGGCTTTGGTTTGATGCCAGTTCTTTTGTCGTATAAGGATACGAAATTGAATCTTATTTTGAGAGTATAAAAAAATTTAGAATGAAAGGTTGCGAGAGGGGGATTTTTAAAAGAGGAATAAAAAATAATGAAAAATGTAGCCCAATAAGGGGACCAATTGGAATTAACAATTGATTATTAAATGATCCACCTCCCTCTTCCTCTGGTGTTTATAATCCCCTTTTGATGATAATGCTTAGCTCAAACCTGTCCTCTTTGTCTCTCTAAGAACCAAAAAAACCAAAAAAAAAGAAAGGAAAGGAATTATTAAACCATCAAAAATACCATCTACCCACCAAAAACAAAGGATCAGGATGACTGGTTCTGGTTCACCTTGTGGTGCCTGCAAATTCTTGAGAAGAAAATGTGTTAGAGGCTGTGTTTTTGCACCTTATTTCTGCCATGAACAAGGTGCAACCCATTTTGCCGCCATCCACAAGGTTTTTGGTGCAAGCAATGTGTCTAAGTTGCTTGCTCACCTCCCTGTAAGCGATCGCTGTGAAGCTGCCCTCACCATCTCATATGAAGCTCAAGCTAGGCTTCAGGACCCTATTTATGGCTGTGTTTCTCATATCTTTGCACTCCAACAGCAGGTTTTGTGATACACCCCTTTGACCTTTGTTTGGATGTAAACTGATGATCTGAAACCCTAGCTTGAGTTTTTAAGTAGAGATCTAATTTTCTTCTTGTTTATCATTTCTACAGGTTGTCAATCTACAGGCACAACTTGCTTCTCTCAAGGAACAAGTAGCCCAGAGCTTTGTAAATGGCTCTGTTACTGCAAACCCTAATGATAAATGCCAAGGAAAGCTTCCTTCTCAGCTCCAAGATCATGTTCAAAGTTGGTTTCAACCAGATAATTCAAGCGTGGCACCAAATTTTAATCCAAACTTCTTAAATCATCCCAGCACAAATTCGTACTATGAGAATGGGTTGTTGAATCCAACCTCTTTAGGGAATTTCGAGAATTCAGTCATCTCATCAGGATCAGAAGTCGATTATGTCTCATTTACTACTACTTTTGGGGAGGCTCCTCATGATTCCATGTCTTCCTTTGACATGCACACAAACAAACAACAATGGGCTAATTTCAAGGATGTTGATGACCTTCAAGCAATGGCCTTTGGCTATGCTCAATATTCATGATGAAGGGGGGATCCGTGGTCTTCAAACCGGTGAAAGACACCATCCACCTTCCAGTTTTGAATTGAATATGATGCATATTTTGAAACATATATGCACTTTTTTTTTTTACTATAAATAAAAGCTAGGAACCCTAGAAAAAAATTAATGTGCATACAACCAGAAACCCTAAAATCTACCCTACTATTTGTTGTCTATAATCTAGTGTAACCTTTGAATATATTGATAGAATTAATAATAGTATATTTCCCCTCTCTGACAAATTAAACTGGTGAAATTAAATTTATCTGGTTTTTGTTGAGCTAATTTACCTTGTCTATGGACCTATACATGAGGGACCTCAAGTTTTGACCTAGATAAATTACAGTTATCTCTAGCTCCTTTTCTAACACTCAATTTTCCCTTTATAAAACTTGTTATTATGTGGTTTAAAATAATTCTAACTAATGGATTCAAGCATTGATCTAATAATTCATAAATCTTGCTCAGTAAAATGTTTATGATTTAGCCAAGTTTAATTATTTACTCTGTTTATTTGCAAGAAAATGACTGAGGTATTTAATTGTTCTTAAATGGTGCAACTGGCTAATTTACTCATAGAGCATACCGTCATGAAACATTGAACTTTTGCAGTTTAATTCTATATATATCCAAATACTTGCCTTCTATCAAGGAAACACTCCTTTTTTTTTTTTCTTTTCAAGAATATATATGTGTGTGTATATACATACATACATATATATATATATATATCTAGAGACAATCAATATTATCAAAGGTTTAAAGATCTAAAATTATTCATTGTGGTTGGAGTTTGGAGAATAAACATTAGGAAGAGTACTTACATCATTTTCTTTAAAATACTCCTAATTATGATCCCAAGAAAAATTTATATTATTCATGGGAACATAACTTAATTTGATCTTTGGATAACCCAAGTTTTCAACTTTTTTATAAAGAATATCTTAATTTGTGGCAGGAAAAGAGTTAAAAATGTTGATATTCAAATATCAAACCTATTGTATACTACCTTTTGCATGAATTGAACTAAGCCCAGATTTTATATTGTTTCGCTTTTGATTCTTCATTTCCCTGCCGTTCCCACTATTGCTGATTTTTAGGAAACAATTCATAATATGAAAACTCGTTTTTCAAAAGAAAACCCAATTGAATGTTGATTTTACCTTCTAGTAAATTGTATGCTATATTATCTAAATCTCTTCACCGTTGCTTCTTTAATGCAACTTCTGTGTTATGAACATAAGTCTATATCTATATCTTAATGTTTTTTTTTCTGGGTAGAGATTTGTAATTAGTAATATTCTTTGCATAGCATTTTTCAGATCAAAGCAGATTTTTTTTTTGACTTGTCATATGGAATAAATTATGCAATTATTAGTGAAATTTATGTAATTCTTTCTTCCACTATATAGCAGCAAAGAAGGTAAAACTGTGAAAAACCTCTAATTAAGCTTACTCCTTGGATTACTTACACTTGCAGGTTTATTTGCCATATTTAGATAAGTTTTTGGTGAGTATTGTTCCTTGTTCGGGATTGGTGAATATAAAAAATTAAAAGTCTCAAGTATGAAATTCCGATCTCGATATATGTATTTCTCCCATTATTTTCAAGCTGTGACTTCTTTTGTATAAAAGAAATTATAAAGAAGACATAACTTGTTCTTGACTTTCCTGCCCGATAAACACAGATAACATCATATGTATGGGCAGATTATGTATGTATCTATTTCTTTTAATATTCTTCTTTTCTTTATTGGTTGGTCAAATTAAAAGGATCAATATATGCACTTGGAAAAACAACACCGAGGCGTAGACCATTTTTTTATATAGATTTTAATTCATAAAATTCGATGTTCATCAACATGCCGATGCCACTTATAATTGAAAGAATAATTATTACTGTTTTAGTCGAAGGCTAAGCTCTAAGATTCACGAGCACTTTCATTAGTTTATGATCAAAGGCCACAATGTGTATTTATGGACATAAAACAAAAATTGCTAAGCCAATAACTCATTCCTAATAATACATATTCACTATTGTGAGACTTGATTAATTTCCTCTTATTTTCTTCCTCCCATCTTACCATATGTGTGCGTGTGTGTGTGTTTTTTTTCTTTAATTCTCCATGTTGATTCCCATATTACTTTTGGGTTTTTTTACCATTTGTTCTCCTAAAAAAGGCCCAAACAAATTGATGTAATTACCTAAGTAGGGCCCATTTGATATGGCTCTCTTTTAACCCATTTAAGTAACTCATGTCTTTGATTAATTTCAGGCTATAAATTCATTGATAACAAAATTTACAACTTTTTTTAAAATAATTTTTCTCTGTTCCATGACTACGAGGATTGAAGGGAAATTGCATGAGATGGATTTTAAAACAGCTCTACACCTCTTAAATAATTGATGGATTTATATCATTTTAAGAACAGGCAAAACACTGTATAATTGAAAGTTTCCATATCTAATGCAGTATTTTCATTAAATTCTAGAAAATATAATACATTAATTATATTTTTTAAATATTTATATAGTTATTTTTAAGAAATGATATTTAATAAATTTAAAATTTAAATCTTAATATCTGTAATTTTTATTTGATATCAAATATTAATTCTATTTTTTAAATATTATTTTAATATGTATTCTTAAATATTTATTAATATTTTTAAAATATATTTATTTTATCATTTCAAAAAAAAAAGGAGAAAAAAAAGTGGAAAGTGGATTTAAAGACAAAACTGTCCATATGATATGATGTACTACTGGAGCCCACAATCAACGGTTGGGATTTCACACACACGTGCATCGCTAATCAATAATAAAAATTTGTGTTAAAAGTAAATTCGAACCCCAAGAACATGTGCAAGCTGTTATCCCACACGCTTTTGTTAATATTTTTTTATTTGGTTAAGTTATTTCATTAACCGATAATTAATTTTATTAAAAAAAGAATTTAATGTTTAATTTTCAAATAAAACAGTAATTCATGTTTATTAATTATATTTTAACAATCATGTACATATATAATATAATAAAAATTGAAATTATTAAAGTTCAAAATAATTAGTAACAACCTCATTATTCATCATATAGTACGCATTAATTACATTAATTAATACTTAATAATTAAAATAAAGAATTAAACCCAATAATCTACAAACTTTCCACTGATCTTTTGACAAAGATTGGAGTTGGAAATCTTTGTCGCGGTTCTAACATTTAACATAAATATAATTATTAATTATATTTATTTATAACATGGGCTCTTGTCCTTTAGGAATAAGACTTTGCCAAACAAACAGACCATGCTCTCTTTTTTTTAATATATATATATATATATATATCTTTTGAAACTCTTTTTAAGCATATTTTATTACAGTTTTCAGCTCTTTCTTTAGTCTTTTTATTTTATCTTTAATGTGGCAGCTTTTAATTTCAATAATGATCACTCATATCCAATTTAATTTATTTCTTGGGAATTATTACTTCTTTTTTCAAGAGCAAGTAATGGAGTCCAATATGTGCCTTCTAGAGCTTAATATTCTTTAATTTTTCTTTTCTTTCAGTTTGTCTGATGTAAGAATAGGCAAAGCATGAAAGTGATTACTGTCTCTTGGGTGTTTTTGTTTTTAATTAATTAAATCATTATAAAGATTTTTATGGCACAAAGGGTAAGGGGCTTGAAGAACTTGACATTTGATTAATTCTAAAGTGTAGCTCGACTAATGTTACTTATTTTCTTACGTATTTTATAAAAGATTCGTTATTTGAGAATAAGAAAAGAGATTATAAATACTGAAATTCAAATTTAAATTTATCGTATATCATAACTTAAAAGTGACTATATAAATAAAGTGAACTAAATTCAATTTTATTTATTTATTTATTTTGGTTATGAAAGGTTTTAGTTCTGGTCCATGACTACGCTGGCAGTTATGGCTTCAATGGTAGCAGATGCCAACGAGGATATCACCTCTTGCTGTTGCAACCAGATTAGCCCATATAATCAACAATTCAATACAGAATGATTATCAAAATTTATTAATAAAAATATCTCTATGCCAACTTAGCTAACATGTTTTATTTTTATTTTGCTTAGTGGATGAATCAGGAATGTCTACAAACGTTGGACAGGTTGTAACCATAAAGATCAGTGGGTTGAAGCTTAATTTTTTGTTCCATTTGATTTGATATCGGGGGAATATCTAGAAGCAAAGCTATTGGTTATAAAAGAGAATGATAGTTCATTACTTGAACATCGAGCTAAAATGGCTGTCAGAACTTCTATTTTTTTTTTTTTTAACTTTTTCTCCATATTTTGGTCTATGATCAAGCCCTCCAAGAATTTAATTTAGGATTCTATAGTGTCTTAACCATATCTAAACATAAATATTATTAAAAATAACGTTATCTTATATCTGCCATAAGTTTTAAGTTTTTATAATTTTTATATTCATATTATGTCTTTCCATTTATTGTCTATTGATTTTAAATTGAACGTTTAAAATAGTATCCGAACTCAAATTTTATTTTGTTACTTACAAATAATCTTCTCTATTAACCCTTTCAAATTTGTCAAATAATATATTTTTCTATCTACTAAGTTTTGAAATTTTTATAATCTTAAAATCAATTATTGTTGGATGAAGAGAACATTAATCAAATTTGATTATACGTATTCTCCGCTTTGATAGATAAACAAGACTTTCAAAATATAGTAGGAGGATTAATTTATATGTTTAAATGGTATATCTATGGAGCTTAAACAGATAAGTTTAATTATAATATCCTCAAATAAGATTAACAGTTAGCTTAATTGACTAAATAAAAAGTTGGCCAAGCCCTCTTAGCTCATAATGTAGCCTTGTGCATTCAATCAAGGGAACATTTTGTCTATAAATATGAATACAAAGACCATAGTTTAATGGTATTAAAATTAGAAAGAAATACTTTATGTTAGGTAAACCTGTTAATTTGAACTTAAAAACCCTAGGTAAAGTGGGTCCCAAGGGTTACTTCGTCAAGGTCAAGGACCTTCCTGCCTCTAATCACCATGATAGCACTCACCGCATTTTCCCAGATATCCATTCTATTTTATTTTATTTTTTTTGGGGAATTTTGTCATAATTCTATCATTCCAGGTGATCTGCATTTGGCCCAAAGAGATGTTGGAAAGGAATCCTTTGGTACCTTTTGCTTAATCAGTTCTTCCCCTTTCATTTTTATCTTCTGTTTTGTTTATGGGTGTAAAGTATTTAGAGTACTCATTGAAAGAGAACCAATCTAAGATAAAGATCATCCAGATCCTGGATTATAACCCGACAGCTCAACTAATCAATTTATATCTAACGTATATTTAAATACAAGTAAAAAAGTATGATATCTCAAATATATAAAAAAAAATTTAATAAAAATTAGTACATACACTCATTTTAAATCTAAATAACATATATCATAATACCGATATTAAATTCCTACATTATTTTAAAAAAAAATGGAAAAACACAGTGAAGCAATGCCGTGGTAGAGATTTCTTAGAAGCCAGAACTTTTTACATGTTTATTAAACTAAGCGATGATGATGAGGATAGTTGGAGGCAATCGTCGCGGTTTTGGAAAACATAGATATTGACCCTGCTGCTTGCTGTTATTGCAGGCTGATAATAATGATAATAATATAAGAATGTCATCTAGAAAATCCCCTGACAACCGTTTTCTTAGTTTAATATCCGATATTCGTCGGTAAAGGACACCATAGGGTTCAAATTTGCATGTATATGTGTAATCCATCATTGATCTTGATAGGTATGAAAGAAGAATTAATGTAAACAATTCAGGATTACCCGGATTTCAATGCCTTTTATCAGATTGTCAAAATGAAGTTTTTCTATTATTGTAGCTCAGGAAACATTAAACTATCTTGAGAAAAACTTACTATAGCTATACATGTAGTCGACGCTTTATTCACTCTTAGGTCGTATTGTTAGCGATGATGGTGAATATCTACGACGACGAAAAAAATTGAAACCGTAAAATAGCCACAACCATTAATTTTATTGCACTAGACAGATATGATTGAAGAGCTGAAGATAGAGCTGAATTCCAAGTCTGATAAAAATTTTTGATTGAAACAAGAGGAAAATGCCAACCTTAGGCCGATCAAAAAGTTATGGTACCAAGTTTTCTTGAGAACGGTTTAGGTATATACAACAATCTTTGGAAAAAGATCATCAGCATCAGATCAGAAGCAAGGATCATACTCCTTTAAGAAAAAACAAAAGGATGATTCAGTTTAGTTCCTCATCATTCTAAGGGCAAGCTCTTGAAGCTCGCCCAAATCACTGTTATATGATCTCTTCTTAGGATAATTACCCCGGAAACAAAACTCCTCTCTGCTTTGTATTTCTTGCATATTCATGCTGCTATCAGCACTGTTGAGTTCAACAGATTCAAGTGAGCTTTGTGGGGAGATTGGATTCATGTAGCTTGGATAAGTTGGGATTGAAGGGACCCCAGAAAGGTTTCCTTGCCACTGACTCTCCGTCTTATTATGTGATGACGAATTCATAACATTTTGAACTAGTTGAGCTTTGACTTGCATTAGTTGAGCTTGCAGGCATGCCAACTATGAAATCAAGAAAAGAGAATATAAATAAATGCAACAAGATTTGAATGAATCTTGGCCGACAAGTAAAAACTTTTAGAAATGTTCAAATTATAGCATGGAAAAAAAAAATTAAACCTGTTGTTGTAAGGCGAAAATATGAGCAACGCAACCATAGACCGGATCTCTAATCCTGGCTTCAGCCTCGTAAGCAATGGTGACAACCGCCTCGCAACGATCATGAGCTGGGATTTGTAACAATAATTTGGAAACGTTGCTAGCACCAAAAACTTTATGAATAGCTGCAAACCTTGCAGGGCCTTGTTCTGAACAAAAATAAGGTGCAAAAATGCAGTCGGAGGCGCATTTTCGTCTCAGAAACTTGCATGCACCACAAGGGGAGCCAGTTCCAGCGGCAGTGCTAGAACCAGAGCCAGATGATGCCATTGCAGAAACAAAAGAAAAAAAAATAAAGAGAGATAAAGAGCTTTGAGTAGCAGCAGATCAGGAATAAGAGAGAAATGATAATCTTAAAAAATTTCAAAGCACACGAGTACACTAGGAAATGGTGCTAGAAAAATAGGGTTTGGGGCTTGGGGGAAGGGGGGAGGATGGTTGGCCGGCTAGGTCACAGTGGGGCTGTTGGGAGGGTCCTAGGGGGCACAAACAAAAGGGGGTAGTCTTATAAGAAGTGTGAATGGGGAGACATTGAAGGCCTTAATGTAGGGTTCTAAGGGAACATTTATTAATGGTTTATGCAATATGGGGATTGTTTTTTTAATGTGTTAAGACCAAATTTCTAAATCATATAGAATATGGTTTCATTATTTGAACTTTTTTTTATTACAAATAGTTAGATTTTTGGTGGTGCTTTCAGGTTTTCTTTTTGGAGAAAATTTAATTTTTTTCTTTCCGCCGATCGCCGCACCTTGAAACTGGTGCTCTTTGTCCCTTTGTGGGCGCTGCTTCTACTGCCACCTGCCGTTGAAGCCTACCGACAACCACTTAAGTGAGTTACGACACTTTTTTAGTGCATTTGGTTAATGTTTTGGTTGTGTTAAAGTCTAATTAAAAAAAAAAAATTGAAAAAAGCACTTCCATAATACCAGTGAGACTCAACATCAATGTCTGAACTAAGGTAATTAAGAAAACTAAGAAGTAAAACTCATTAATAGTCAGCTATTCACTTTTTTATTCAAATGATGTTAAAATTCCAAGAATAAAAAAAATTTGAATATCCAAAATAAAAATAATTATTTAATTATATAAATAAATTGAATTAAATCCAGATCAAACAATGAGCCTTTGAACTTTTAGGGAAGGTGAAGCAAAGCAGATAACTTTTGCTTTTGTTGGGTATATATGGACTTTTTGAAACATGGATATTGACTTGGTTTAATCTGCTCTTTGCCTAAAAGGAGTCTTTAAAATTTGGTAGCTACTGCTAAATAAAGTTTGAGTTTTGCGACCCCTCGTGCATTTAGCACACGAGAGACTTAAGAAAAAGGAGAAAAGCCTAACTTAAAGTAGAAACAAACCAAAGGGTGTGAATAACCTAGTTGGAAGTGACAGTGAGGTGAGGCCATCATTTTTCCTCAAAGAGTGTAAAAGACAAAGTGCATGACTAAGCCGATAGAGTCCTTAACAACTAGAGCACTGTGCACGGCTTTATTTGAGTTTACTGCACAAATCTTCTCTGGTATTCGCAGATATATATATATATATATAAGAAAACCATAATTGTTGCAGGGCATTATTCGGGACAGATATATTTTTCGTATCTTTTTGTTTGATCATTTTGGCCCCTTATTGAAGTAAATCTGTCGACCAAAGGCATCGAAAACTTGTCACTTTTAGCTTAACATGATCAATGATCAGGTAGATTCACTTCATTCCCTTTGGCATTTCCTGTTAACTCTAATTGCAACCACCCCTACCTTAACTTTTCTTTTCTTGTCCCCCATGGTCGGTAAGGTTTGTTCGATTCAATGTTTTCTTGTCGCCAATGCACTTTTACTCCCCTCCCCTACCCTTTGCTCCATTTATATCAAAAATAATTTCTTTTAAGTACATCCAATAAAACTCTAACTCCGATAGTATATACGTTATTGATAGATTCGTAGAAGTTATGAGTTTAAAACGGTTCAAACATATCACATCATTTTTAAATTAATTAATTAGTAAAATCAAAGGATTATGATTAGCTTAGAAAACTTCGAAAAAGAAATTATAACGAAACAAGTACTGAACAAAGCAGTGGCATGTTACGTATTGCAAAAATCCAATGATATGACATAGGACAAAATTGGCAAAACCAGTTAATTAATTTGTAATTAAGAATTAAATTCCACTTGAGTAAAATGTTCAAATAATGTTCTTTTTGTTTTTTTATTTTTTTTTTACGTATTTGCTAAATTGGAGATCTTATTTCATTGTGAATTTTCAGCTTCTGAAAAATTTTCTACTCCGGAAAACCGATGTAGATAATAATGATATAACAACTCATAACAATATATATCAGATGATCGACTCATATGCTAACAAAAGGGAAAACTTAAATGCTGAGAATACGCAAATATGTATTACATATTACTGCATCAGTCATCAGCAACCCTGGAAATATATGAATCAACCCAGAACAGCTGCAACCAGAGCAAAAATGGCGTGGCGTATTGCCACTAGAACAGCAATCTAGCTGGCCGAGGAAAACTAAGGCAGCCAAGGTTAAAGGGTCGTCACTCCCTAACGGAGGAAATTGGCGGTTTGCAACAAAAAAGGCACATTTCCAATGTCATAGTTCTGACTCCAGATTCCTGGCTAATAGGGCTGTGCCAAGCGTACCAGCCTCAGAAATATGGGATAAATGCAAATCATTTCTAGCCACACTCAGCATTACCAGCATTTATGGTTGGACTTGGCAAGTCAAGTTACAGCGTCATCCATGCATATGGCTCACATGCACATGAAAACTAGCAAATCCTACATCAGTGATTAAGTAACCTCTCGCTGAGGAGGTGAGACTGATAAAGCATTTATTGTTGAGATACCCTTTTGTTATCTTTTATTTATGTTACTTTAATTTTTTATTTTCTTTTAAATAATCATATCTGATATATTTTTGTACATTCTTGAAATAATCATATTTAATATATTTTTAGATACGAATAAAAATATGACTCTTCAAATACTTTTAAATTTATAAAAAAATTCGAAAAAAATTTATATATATCCATGTTAAAGATATATTCGTATTTAACAATTCCATCTTAATAAATGAAAGATAGTCTCCAATGGTCTAACTTTCAACTCTTGGTATTTTTCGTAAGTGCTAGAATAATGGGCGGAGAATTCAGGTTAGACTGACTTCAAGTACTTAAAGTTAGGGAGGGATCAAGTGCTAAATGTGGTATGAAATATGGCTTAAACTCCAGGCTCTTTAAAGTGAAGCAATCAGTGCTGGTTATATGACTAAAGCTTTAACTTCATAAACACAATGCATATCGAATTTGCTTTTATTTGCAAATTAAGATTCCGTATAAGCATTAGGGGAATAAGCTGGTAGGTTCATTACCATTTAATCCCACCATGTAGAGGAAGAAGACAACGGAATCTTAAGAGAAAAGATTAAAGCAGCAACTGATTTTCCATTATTTACAAACAGCATTCTCATGGATAGTAAGCACAAGTTAGAAGATCTCCAAGGTAACCCCAAAACGAGATCTTACAAAGACAGAAACCTTGCTTCAGAAAATCCAAAATGGGACAAACTTCATTGTTATTTTACATTTATAGATCTGACCTTCATCAGAGTACCACATATAAGCATCCATCACCTCCCCTCATCCCTTGTGATGAAACCTCACTTTCAACAGGAACTGCATCTTAAGCTGTCCAAAAGAACAATATGCTGATGGTAAGTGCAAAATCACGTTAAGATCATCAACTGGGTTCAACAATAATAGCAATCATATATTTACGCGCAGGTGCAGCAGCAGCAGTCATAAACTGGTAGTAATAACCATAACAAGTCCGATAAGGTTCAATCAAGGCCACTTAAGTATGCCGATAAGGAAACAGTTCAATCAAGGCCATTTAGTCTCTCCTTGAACAATGCCAACAATTTCTTAGCCCTCAAATGTAGTCAGGCATCTTCTAAACCTCATTCCAAATATTAAATGCATTGTCCATTTAACTTGATCGACTTCTTTAGTAAAAAATAAAACCCTCAAAGCACTAAAAAAGGGATAGGATGACGGCATCTTTACAAAGGGAGATAGAGAGAATTTGGTAGATTAATTGAGAAAATGTACCTTTCACTTCACAACAATCATGCACAGATGGATAGTATAATGCACATTTTAATAGAACCAAAGTTGTAATTCATTCTCATACGGCAAAGATAGACAACACATCAAGAGCAAACTGTCACAAATCGCTAGTTAGCTACAAGGGCGGCAAAAGTCTTTTAACTTACTTGAGCTGAGTTATATACAATGTACTCATTATACATGAGCTCAGATGCCTTCACATCGGATGGAAATGGTTTCCCACAAGGAACAATAATGTCATCCTTCCACTTTGCAAAGTCAGACTCCCGAGGTACTTTCTTGCCAAGCCCTTTTGTAGAATGCTTTCCTTTTGGTAGTTTTTCTATATACTGAATGAGATGAGGAAAATTAAGCAATAAAAGTATTTAAAATGGCCAAGTTCTCCATCTAGACATTGGCAAAAAAGGGAGAACAAACCTTGGCTTTTGTTAGTGCATAGACTTCCCCTAAAGCAACTTCACTGAGAAGCATTAGGCCCACAGGATTTTTCCTATCGGTAAAGCAGTACTGTGCACTCTTACTGACCAAATCAGCAAAGTAAATTCCCTTGCCAAACTGGAATGCAAAAGGGTTGCAACTGTTAGTCTCACAAAAGAATTGGTATATCCTATATGGAATGATGTACAAGTAATTATAAAAAAGATAATTTAAGAGAACCATATAGCCAGTTGCTGGAGCTTCTGGAGGAGCTATTCTTAGTCCCTGGCTAAGTATTCCTACAAAATTTGTCAACCGAGAACCTGCATAGCAGAATATTTCATAATGGTTCAATAGTTTCCAACAAACTGTAGCATCAGCCAAACTGCCACAAATTACTTCTAGCAATTTGCATCAGAGCAATCAATCTCTCCTATCTAATCAACCTACCATGCCAGAGAAGCATTCTATTATTAAGCTTTTCTCGATAAGGAGCAAACTTATCAGATTCTCCTTCTCTTTCAAGTGAGAATACTTCCTCCAGTTCAAGAGTCCATTCCTGATGGTAACATATAGTTACAGTAATTATATATTGCCACATGAACATATTTTATAGAGGGAGAAAGAGAAAGGAAAAACAACAAGAAGCCCACAACTGGTGCAGTCGGAGCTTGTCACTCATGCAATAAAGCAGACTCACAGTATGAGTAGGGGCATGAGTGGTAAGGAGATTTTTCTCAATCAACCGAAAATCTTCACTATCATGAGAAAGGGGAGCAATATCACAATTGAGTTTCTTGTATTTCTCATCAAGGGAGTCATCACTGTCAACATCAAATCCTACTAATCTTGAGGCTATTTCCATTTCTTGAAGAGCTTCCAAAATTTTCACCTACATTTCAAGCACAAAAGGAGGACAACGGATTGTTCATTACACAATAAGCTTAGCAAGACCGTTTAAAGCTTTAAGAAAAGTAACAGTTTTCCAGCAATATTAGAGCAAGTTGACTCCAACTTCCTGCCTTCCACATACAACGTATTTATGAGTCACAGTGAGGCAGTACCATCATTCTACACAAAGGAAATAACATGTAGAATCTGTACCTTTGACTTAAAATCATCTTCATCCCTGATGACATGTGGATGGATGGAAGGAATAACAGTAAAAAATCTATTACTGGCATCAATAGTCAAGCTTTCTTTGATAGAAGCATCATAAGGATTGCTATTTAATAGATTTTGTATCTCTGTCAAAGCCTCAAAACCTGGGCCAAGGAGATGTGGTTACTAAAATTTCTACTCTACATATGCAACAAAAATTAACTCCTAGAATGCAACATCTAAGGTTGTTTAGCACAATATAGAAAAATGAACGAGATTTTTACAATTACGCACCCCTCTGAATATTATTTTTGCTCAGCTTTCCAAGTGGCATTTCAGACACGTTAATCTCAAACTCCATCATTGCAGCCCTGCAATCAAGATGCATCTTTCAGACACCTAATGATTTCAGAAAGAATAAGAGAACGGGAAGACTTTGGTTGGAAAATGGGTCATTTCCTGTATGTCTCAACATTAAAAAGCATCTTCATCAATTCATGTAATGGAGGAGGAAGTCGACTCTCTGCATCAGTGTGCTTGTTTTTTGAGAGTGGTTTGTTAACTCCATAATCCTACAAATCCAGCACGTAAAAGAGACTATAAAAAATGAGAATCCACCCTCCAAGCAAGAGGCATAGAAAAGGAAATAAGCATACAATATCCAATGGGAAAAATCTGCCAGGCCGTTTCTGGAAATTTTGTTTCTGTTCCCATGCCTCCCATGCGTTTCCAGTCTTCCCAAGAAATAAACGTTTGAATTCAGAGATTGCATCTGATTTTGGCATCGCTTCCAATTTCTTTCCACCAATTTTTTCAGTCCCAACACGACCCCATTTACGGAAAATGTAACAATCTGACCCTTAATCTTCTTGGATTATTTGGAGGATGTAATAACTTCAGATGCCAACAAGTTGAAGTTAATATTCATTTAGACGGCAAAATAATCAAAAGAGAGTGTAAAAACAGGAAATTAAAAGAGAGAGAGAGAGAGAGAGAGAGAGAGAGAGAGAGTACTGTGGCAATAAATTGACATACAAAACAGTAAAAAAAATTAATTGGGAGGAAGCAAAGTTTCTATAGAAGCATGTATGTTACTGTGTCTTAAAAGAAGATGGGAGCCAGGAGAATGCCCCTCAACACAAGTTTCAAAGCAGGAGGGTCACTGTCAGCCATAAAATAACAAATTAAAGAATCAACCAAAGAGGCAGATGTGCATCTGCACCTGTTAACACCAGTTGATAAGTCAGACATGTTCAAAGTCGTGTTATATATGCTTCCCCCAGCCTCAAGTATGTGACATGAATCTTGCAGACCAGAAGCTTCATGCACAGCACTTTGTCCTTTTACTTTGACAGACACCATGCTAGAGGCCTCACCAATGGCTTCAACTTTGTACAAATCAAATGGAAGCTTCTTCTGTCTTTTAAAACAGTCAATGAGGTAGCCCTCCCTAACAATTGGCAATTTCATCCTCCTGAAAACAGAAACACTTGAAATGAGTCTTAACATGAATGAAACAACTCAAGACCAGAAAAATGAAAACAGCTTTACCTTGCCTTCCTCAACTCAGCATCATGACCATCCAATTCCCCACTCACAACAAAGCAGTTAGTATCTGCAACATTATTTGTTAGGTACTAAGAGGTCAACGAAAGCAACTATTTAAAAATACAATCCAGCCCATACCTTTCTTGATCTTGGCATGAATGACACCACCTACTTCATTGATTTTGCCCTTCCACTCTTCCTGAGAAGCAAATATCATCAAGAAATGAACACAATTTCACATTTATTCTGAACGAACAGAATATAGCTTCACTAACTTATAAAAAAATAATGGACAAGATTTTTACCAAGAACTCGTTACATAATCCAGCAATAGAAACTTTCAAATCTGCCAAGCTTTCAACCTTCGAAGTTCGAGATTGGCCATTAGCAGCTTGACTCAAAGAAGCAGATGGTGGAGGCAGGACACGAATGGGTTTTTCCAATTTTTGGGATTTGAACCACTGAAAAATTGAGTCAGTGAAATATTAAAGTTTATATATTTTTATATATCATGTGAATCTTAGCCGAATACCTTGCTAAGAAATTCATTTTTTGTTTCATCTGGGACTTTCCATTTCCCTTTAAGACGTTCGGGTTCACAAGTGGAGTAAGAACACTTGCTCCATGCTGAAAGGTAGCCATGGCAACAGTAGATGCCTCCAGAAAAGCGAAGATAACTAGAACAAATGGGGCATTTGCCAAGTGCTCCAAACATCATCCCATCAGCACTGGACAAAATCATACCAAAATTATTTCAATATTGAGTGTAGATAATTTGATGTTTATGTTCATTGCATGGTGCTAATCATTAGGCAATTCATCATGAAAATTGCATCTAAATACACAAAAATGAAAAGAAAAAAACATAGAAACAACGGATTCCATTATAAAGTGTTTGATATATGGGTACAACATATTTGCATCCATTGACAGATCAAGCTGAGGTAACTGGAAAATCATACGTTATAGTTACAAATTCACGAAAGATTAAGTGCTCAGCTAGATGATTTATATAAAAGGAAAAAAAACACAAGTTCAAAAATCATTGCATAGGAAACATCTTACCAACAATCACGCAAATTGAGTTCTGATCCTGCTGCATCTTGATCATTGGCTTCAAGCATTTTACGCAGTTCTACAGTTGTAACATGCTTCTTCAACCCATCCCTCAAAGCCCACAGTTCTTTAGTCTGGGCCTCCATTTTACTTTCCAGATCAGAATCTTTTGGCTTTTTATCGGACAAATTGGTGTTCTTCGTAGACCCAGCCCTACTAGTTGGCACATCTCCTTCAAACTTGGTGAGTTTTGACTTCTGATCATCACCAACGTCCTTGTTTCGTTTTGTGCCAGCTATGGAGGTTGATTGTGGCTGTTTATTCTCTCGTATCTCAGTCCCTTTGCCTGAAAAGGACAATAATGATACAAAGAGAAAGCAACTCAAATCAAAATTTACAGTCCCTTATGATATCAAAATGAGAAAACCTAGGATGGTAAACCGCATACTATTATCAGCAGCAGGAACCTTATTAACCAATGCAGAAACAGCTGCCTGATTGGAACATAAAAGGTTTTCCCATCCAGGCAACTTCTCCACTTGAATAGCAGAAGACAATTCCATGAAACACTGGACATGTTTCCATACCAGTCCCCTAGATCCCTTACCCTCAGGCTTGGAGGATATACGAACCTAACAATATTAGAAATATCAATGCACAAAAATGTTAAACCTCATTTTTGCAGAACTAGGATCAACAATGCTGTCCTAAAAAAACAATACTTAAAACGCTAAACATACCTAAAACTTCAGCAACAGCATAAAAGCTGTCAGCAGGCTCCATAAGTAAATTTCAAAATTTCCCTCCTGCATCTACTTTGTTTTTTTATGTACTAATTTTATAAAGATAAATTTCATTATTAGGAATTAACTAATAAACCAACTGTCATATTGCTATACAAGGACTATCTAATTCCCAAAAGAATGGAATTATTAAAATTAAAATGTACATGTTTAAGGTGGGGACACCAAAAATATAAAACAGCATCCTAATTTGTTTGAAAACAATTTTATCTTACCATTGGGAATCTAATAATTCATTTCGCTACCAAACGGGAAAAAAATCTTCTATCAATCCTCACACATGAAGAAGTTCATCGTCATCAAATATTTACCAATTTTCGGATGTCAACGCAAGAACCAAAATAAGCGTATGTTTACTGGGTCCTTCAAGCATACTTTCGACCTTATACACAGTTCATATATCCATGTTACCAAACCACAAATTTAGTAACTAAAGTCAAACTAAGTACATAAAACATAATTTGATAAAGAAAAACATTAAACATAAAAATCCACCTCTCCTTTCATGATCTTTTGGCTACAATGCTCGCAAGTAGCACGAGAAGTGTTTGAAACTTCAATGGCATATTCCATGGCTGCAGGAATGTCGGCTTTAGTATTTGAAGGTCCAGCTTCCTCCACATATTTCCTGATTCTTTGTTGGTCTTCCCATCGAAGCGATTCTATGCCTTCAACATCATCCACACTAAACAATAAAAAGAAATATAAGTTAAAAGTTAACCTCTGCATCTGACGCAGACTATCTTTCGGAAATGACAACAGAAAATTAGTAAAATACGTACGACTTTATCTGGTTTGCTTTCCTTAGTATACAATTGGCATGATTCCACGTCTAAAACAAAAACAGACAAACATAAGTTAAAAAGGTTAGAAGATTTAAGCATACACAATAATACAATAAGTAAAAGGTAACAAATTACAACAGAAATACGGAGACTTTGAGTTTTAGATGAACATGGGACTGAACGTTAATGCCTAAGACTTAAAAGATTGAAATTGGAAAATATGAAGATTAAGAAGCAATTTACCCCCAAAAACCCAAATGAAAACTTCAGTTGCATGTACGTAAGATTCCACGAATTCTCAAAAGAAAAAAAAAAAAAAAAAGAAAAAAAGAATGAACGAAATGTACGGGCATGAAGCCATCGAACTTAGTGGCTGTGACCATTTTGCCGAGCCTGAACTCCTCCTTGTCGATGATGCTTCTGCAAGTTTTGCAAGAGGATCGAGCCGACTTGGCATACTCCGCTTTCCATGGCTTTGGCGGGTTCGCCGTTTTGCTCTCTCTTTTCTTTCCCTTGAGAATCAGCAACGAATGAATGAAGAAAATGGGTTTTTCTAAAGTATTTTATAGGGTACTGAATAAGTGAAGAAAATGAAAGTGAATCTTCGGAAATACCCGATTAAGAGAATCTGTTTGCTTGGCTTTTAGGTGTCTTCTCTATAATACCTTCCTTCTCAACGGGTAAAAATGAAGAAAAAAAAAAACCGTTTTTTTAATCTCTACCCAGAACTGAGCTGAGATCCCACTTTAGTTCAGGGGCTTAATATATAAATATATATATATATATATATATATAGTATTTGGGTGGGTGGATTCAATTATTTTTCGTTGTTCTATATCGCGCTATTTGATTCTTTTTTCTTTGGGGAAAGACTGTAAATCCTCAAGTCTTGAGTTTTATAAATATTTTATTTTGTTAATGAAAGTTTAAATCTTTTAATTGAAAAGAATAAATGGAATGATCAAAAATCAAATCTTTTAACTTCCACTTCTCCTTATTTTGCATCTACAAAAGTTTTTCATTCTCTTTAGTAGGAGTTTTAGTTATGTCGGATGAAATTTGACTCCAACAAATGTCACATATGCTTCGATTGCTGCTTAGTTGCAATTGTCGTTTAACCGTTTAAAAGTTGAATATGCTTAAGCAAATATTATTGGGTTGTTTGTTGTTACATTTCATTAATGTTACTAAACAAAGGTTTGCTACTTCCAACTGCTGTTTTTTCTTTTTTTTTTGACAATACCATCGTCAGCTGCAACGAACAAATTGTTATTTGCAGCAAAACACAGAGACAAAACACTCAAATACAAAAAATCCTGACATATCATTGTCCTTCTGTCTTTTGCCAGCTCTTTTTTTCTTTTAACCAGTTCTAATGCATCACAGGAGTTTGCATGAAGAGGAACTGCAAATAAGATGATTGCTATTGTCATCACTCTAGAAAATACATAACAAACTTTAAATTATAATTATATTTGATTTTGAGTACAAAGACTAAATTAATTACCTCAAATGATTTCCCAGCTCTCTCGAATTCCAGCATGCTAAGAGCTACTTCGCAGCTCTGTGAGACGATAGGCTCGGGATCTCCAGCAAATTCCTCAAGCAGCGCTACACTTTGATCATCTACAACATGGGCACAATTTGAAATTCAATTAGACTAAACCAAGAGGTCAAAACAGTTAAGAGGTAAGATTCATAAGCTACGTTACTCAAACTCCGATATAAGTATCGGATACAAGTATGTGGCTAACACGAATATGTTCAAAATTTTTAAGTGTTTCATGTATTTAGATGGTTCTTGGAAGGTCATATCCCCATACTCATATTCGAACATGTGTCAGACACAAGTACTTCAAGAAAAATGAAAAATCGAAGCAACATAGTTCATAAGCCGTAGTCATCCAAGAATCTCTGTGTGTGTGTGAGAGAGAGAAATCAGGTCTCATGGCTCAGAAGGACTTGCTGCCTACTCCTTTTGGAAACAATAAAAAGAAATAGTTTCAGAAAGTCTCATTAGCAGCCCTAATAAAAAGGGCACATTATGCGGGAGTATTGGCATCGTATGGTCCTACCTGCAATGGAACCAAGAGCTTCAGCAGCTTCATGTCTAACCATTGGATGTTCACTCACATTCCTGAGTATATCGCTAAGTGCAGCTGAAGCAGCTTCATTTTGCAATTGACCCAAGACATAAGCAACCTGTATTTCAGCAAGGTAACAAACATAAAAATCCATCCGGTTGTAAAAGAAACACGATCATTGCACAAGGGATAAGACAATTATTAAAAAGAACATCATCAAACCTCATGCTTCAACAAAGCACTTTTAGCTCCCAAAGAATCAATAATCGCAGAAACAGCTTCCTCTCCACCACGGTTTCTGAGAGCAAATAGAGCTGAATACCTTTCATACATGCGTCTTTCTTCATCCAACAGCACCTCCCTTAATATTAGATGACACCAGTAAATATCTAAAAATAATAAACATTTTAAACGGAAAGCTTGATCCATTACCAATAATGAGAAATACCTCAGTTCATCAACAGATGCATTAGATGAAGCTGGTGCAGCAGGGTCAACAGACAAAAAAGGTGACTTTTCTGCCATGGACGATTTATCATCACTACGAACAGAAGTTAACTCCTCGATTCGCTGAAGAGCCAGTTCACATGTTTCCCGGACCTCATGAGCAGGATCTAGATCCAAACTATTCTTCAAAAGAGGGATATTACTCTCTAAACCGATCGCACCAAGAGCTTCGGCTGCCTGAGGAACAATAACATACCGACCATTTAAGGCAAACAGTCATCATATAAAAGAGATAAACAAAACATTACCTAATACTATAAGAACAGCTTGACATGAACTAACCTCGTGCCGAACAATGGGATGCAAAGAAAGATCGTTGAGAACCGCTTCCAGAGCAGGGATAGCTTCAGCATCTTGCATTTGACCCAATGCAAATGCAGCTTCATGAGCCAACAAATTAGATGAATCTCTTGTCGCTACAAGAAGATAGATGGAAGCAAAGATTAAATTGTTGCAGTAGGGAAAGAGAGCAAGTTTATACTAATAATTCATTGATAAAATCAACATTTAATACTTCTTTTGTAGGATTTTCCACATAATAGAATTTTATCCCAGATTAAGAGACTTTAACGCCCATCTATACATTTCCCACATTGGTTTGGCTTCAAAGGAAAATGATGCACAATGAAATTACAAAAACTATTCTAAAAAATTAAAAGTAATTACTGATCTATTTAACATTAATTAGTTATATACTAAAAGAACATATCTTCAGACAGTAATTATAAGAAAAAAGAAAAAGAAGACAGAAATTTGATATGTAAAATTATGAAGCGTAGGAACCTTGAATAAGAGCGTTGCGAGGGCCAGGGCCTTTGAGGTTGCGAAGGGAGAAGAGCGCCCGGAAGCGCTCCGATATTGGTTGGGAAGGGTCGACTAAACGGTCGCACAGAAATTTCTCCATGTTGTTACCCAAGGAGGACCCCGCTACTGATTCGCTGCCTTCCAATGAAGCCATGAGTCGCGATAGCAAAGCAGACGGCGGCCCCTTTGAGCTAGTGGCTCTTAAACGACACGGGTCGGGGGCCTGGGGAATTGAATTCCCGATTAAGAAGAAGGTTAAATAAAAAAAAACTATAAATGGAAGAGAGGAAAGGTGCTTGAAGTCAGCAAGCAAATAGAAGACAAGACCGCTTCCAGTGTTGGGCCTTAACTTACCTCGTCACAAAACACAACCTTTTGTTGGGTTTTTCTTTTGTTTGGCCCATTCAGTTTTGGTGGTTTATCCAATGGTTCTAATCTTCTTTATTATTAAAATTTATTTTTGTTTTTTATTTTTTTTTAAATGGAGGAAAATCCGAGTAATAGAATAGAAGGGAAATCAGCTCCATCTTGATCTTCCCTCCAAAGGTAGTCTTCTCCTCCACATTTTCTTCACTTTCGATTGCCCTTTGTACTTTCCTGGCTCTCAGTCTCTTTTTCTTTAATTTTTGATAATTCTTGAACCAATTTCTCTAAATTCTTGAATGGTACAGATTCTACAAGTACCCAAAGGGCTAAAAGACTTCGGATTGTACTTCAAGCAGCGAAAAAGGGCTTTTGAAACATGAATCCAAGACGGTCAGTTCAATCTGTATTGTGGGAATTGTAATAACCAATTGTTTTGTCTCGTTATATTGCTTGCTTTGGTCTGTTTGTAAATTGTTTGCATCTGATCAGTTATTTTAAAGGCTTCACTAGTTGCCTTGCTCTCATATTTTACTCGTTTCTCTGATAATTCCAGCAAAATTTTCTTTTATTCAGAGAGGGTTAATTTCTTGGATATGGTTATGTACACTTACGGCTTATGTTCTTGTATCAAAATTTTTAATCTTTCTTTTCGAAAGCTGAACTTCCAATACATCTAAAGTGACGGAATGCTCTTTGATTATTAATTTTCATTCTGGCCTCGGTTTTTGGATTCTGCGCCTCATCTGAAGGAAGTTATTGTCATGTTTTTTACTTATTGTGGCAGTCTAATTACTAATAGGCTCCGCTTGCATTCAGGGACATGCGTAACAACAAAGTTGCACTTTTTGATGGCATTGAGGAAAGTGGCATAAGAGCCTCCTCTTCTTACTCGCATGAAATTGATGAGCTTGATAATGAAAAAGCAATGGAAGGATTGCAAGATAGAGTCAATCTTTTGAAGAGAGTAAGTCTGGTCTTGGCTCCTGAGCGGAACCCACATGTCTCATCCATAGGAAGCCACATAATGAATAAGAGCTTCTAGGTGTTTTAGGTTAGTAGTCCTTAGGACAATTTTGTATTAGAACTGTTGAGAAGCCGGATAAATGGGATTTTAGAATCTTGTCATTATCTGTATTAGAATGATTCTTTTATATTCTCCTGTAAGTTAGTAGTCCTTAGGACAAATTTGTCTCTTATTTCACTGGAGTTTTTTTCTATTATTCTGGTTTTAAATCTCCAGCAAGTTTTGGGGTAGATTTTAAGCTTGAACATGCTTTATGAAAAATATAAAATGTTTTGCTACAATGTTGTGGAAGTCATAACACATAAAATGTGTATAATATACCGTGAAACTTTTGTCTCCGTTTACACAAATATAATACAAGTGTATTCTGATACATTGTCACTTCAATAGTTGTCAGGCGATATACATGAGAAGGTGGATAGCCACAATCTCATGCTGGATCGAATGGCAAGTATTCAGCTGCAATAGAGCTATCTTCTTCTGAATGTTATTGGTTTTCCTGCTGATGATGTTGGTATATGGCACATGGTTTGTGTTTAGGGAAATGATATGGATGCATCAAGGGGAATACTCTCTGGAACCATGGACAAGTTTAAGATGGTATGTGAACTAGGTATCTTTTGCTCTTCATGACTTTGTGTAGCTTCTCTTACTTGCAGCTTTCGTTTCTTCTTCATATGGTTGTATGGATGCCTGTCTCTGTCTGCTATATCAAGTGTTCCGTGTCAAAACAACGAATTTTTTATTTGCCTGTCAGGTTTTCGAGACCAAATCAAGCAGGAGAATGTTTACGCTGGTGGCATCTTTTGTGGTTGTTTTCCTTGTCGTTTACTATCTTACTAGGTAACTGGTCTATGATGTATTTGATACAGTTGAAAGCTTTATATGAGAACTTGGAGGACCATCTCAATACATGGTTATTGTAAACAATGTGCTTCCTACGTGTAAGATAATTTGGCATGTTCGTGTAAAGATGTTATGGCATATCAAACGGGCCTTTTGCACCTATAACATAAGCAATTTGCATAATCTTTCTTCTATTCCTATTGATGGCTAATACTGCAAAATTCTTACTTAGAACTGAGCCAATGACTGGCTACTAAAAGTTCACCATGGTTAAACATTGTTTACTCACAGTTTTTTTTTTTTAACGATTTGTTTAGTTTGATATAGTATTATTAATTTGCATGGATGGATGAGTTCCTTCTTTGGATGGATATTGCTACCATTCTTGCTGATGTTTCCCTTCGAGTTTTCAGTTTTTAGGACCGAAAAGCGTTGATCACTCTCTCAGGTCAAGTCTCAACTTTCACGCAATCACTTCGTACCGTAAATTTGTTTATAAGTTGTAGACCCAGAATCACATCATGCAAATTTGAGACCTTTAATTGCGGCCGTTAAGGTGGATTTAGTTTTCAATTTCAAAGCATTGCCTTCCCAATAAATCCGCAAGGATTATCGCCTAAGTTTTCCAGTTCTACGCCTACTAGTCACTGATACTGCGTCATTTACGTAATGATTTATTCTAGTTTACGCATTCATAAGCGAAGTTAAGATTAAAAATTTATCACATGTTTCAAATAATTTCTCTATATGTATTCAATGTAACTGAGAAATACTTACCTAAGTAAATAACAATTAACAACATTTTCTATTTTTTATGGGTTCAATTTTCGAAAGAAGCAGTGAAGCTGCAATGAAGAGATATGCAGACAAACTGCATGTTTCTGAACATTCCGGCAATATCTTTGCAAAGTATTATACTTTGCTACAGTATCAGATATTCTACGCTATATTTTATGAAGTTAATTTTCCCCTTTTTATACAACGTCCAATTTAAAGCAATATTTGTAGTTTCTTCCAATTAACCGTCCACTTTACTGGACCTTCCTAGAAATTTCTATTTGCTAATTTTAGTCATACTTTTATCCAGAGTTTTAGTCCCACTTCCCTAATTAAACTCCCAATTCAGTAAGATATTTAATTAGGGATATTGTTAGAATTGTATATATATGTGATACTGTGACATATCAAACTCTTAACAGACAAAGAATCATAAAGAATCATAGAAGATATTTTGCTCAACAATTTTGATCTTTTGATTGGAAATGCATATAAATACTGCCAATGGGTTAGAACTTTTGAGATAGTGTCATTGGTATCTGCAGATTTTGCTGCCAAACTGCTATTATAATGGGGCCTGCTTATGAGTAAAATGCATAAAACTTTTGCAAATTTTATCGTTGGAACTCAAAATAGCTCATAAACTTATTCCCCAAAAAACCAACAACTTTAGCCTCTGGAGGCTTGATCTCCACTGTTCACCCATTTGATATTCACCGGTATGCTATATTGCAAGGAATTTTCATTTTAAATATTAGTATTCAACACAAATTTAAACATTAAAATAAAAATAAAATATATATGTATCACATATTTATATCTGAGTCTGAATATCATAGCTGATATGACCAAACCGGCTTAAAGTTTTGATAACTTTTTATATCATGCAGATACAGTACCATGAACTGATCAATGACATAAAGTCGCCTTTAAAATAAAAATGACTTGCAGCTGTTAGCTTATGGTGTTGTTCTATCAAACATAGCTTCAGGAATCATATCATGCTTTTGGTAGCTTTACTCACAGATCAAACAGTAGCAATGCAAATTGGAGATTCAAATAGCAATCATAGTATAATATTAAAGTCGTTATTTAACAGTTTTGAAATTTTTATTATTAATATAACGATCGATGTTTGATCATAATTGATTGCGATAATACTTATTATGTTTATAATTACAATAAATGTGATGCGATCAAAAATCCGTCCTCGATCGCCTTTTGAATCATTGATGCAAACAGATGGCGTCGTTGTTCAATCACATTGAAATGCCATTCTTTTATTTTTCCCTGAATTGCATTGTCAGAACCAAACAAATTAACGAGACATTCTTGTTGTGTAGCCTACTGATCTCCCTGAATTTCAAAAGCTGACAAAGAAATGGTGACTTTTGTGGGATGCAACCAGTTTTGAAAATGTGACAATTTGTGACGGGAAAGCAGTGTCTTTAAAAAAGAAATCGTCTAGGAATTTGTCGTGAAAGACTTGGTTCACGACAGGATGGGAGTTAACCAAACCAACCACTAGCAAAAGTCTGCTTTAATATCTGCTTTATTCACCGGATTTGATTTAGTACCCCACTAAAATTTGATTAAGGCTAGTAATTTTAGCAGATTTCAACATGTTTTTTTTCTCAATAATATTCTATGCATCCAATGAGTGTAAAAATTTATTGAAAGTCTCCACATGTGTGTGCATATATATATATATATATATATATGTATGTATGTATGTTTATTCTTGCTTATTCTAGCAGCAAATTAACAATTTGAAGCACATCTTGAAAAAAATTATATATTTATAATCAGTGTTTGTATTTGTGTGTGTGTGTGTGTGTGTATATATATATATATTCATTTACGACCTAACTAGCTTGTACCGTCCCAATATACTATATCAATAAAAGAAAAAGGAAAAATCTTCTATCAAGGTAATATAAGGAGGACAGCAAATTACATCATGAATGTACATATGCATGAGGAGGTGAAAGAGAGCTAGATTAAAACTCGAACTTAATTTAATTGATTCATATAATTACCTTTAAAAAAATAGTATTTAACAAGTACAATATTCAAATTTTAGCATCTGCAATGGTACAATACTTTTCATATTTTAGATTACGATTTTCTTTATATCAAAGAAAAAGTAGATTGTGAATCAGCTGAGCAATCAGATGATCCTTCAGCTTTACATCTTTTATAACCAGTCAAGTGCGAAATGCATGTCCCAATATTATTAATCTGTTTCATTGTTTATAACTTCATAGAGAAGCATAACAAAATACAAAGGCACGAAAGCTTCTAAACTGCAAATCTAAAAAGAAGTTAATGTACTGAATTTAGGTAACTATTAACTAGATGACATACCATATGATCAATTATTTTCAAAAAAAAAAAAAAAATTCTGATGATCAATCTAAAGTATTTATCTAATTCAATGAGCATCTGCCTAACTAAAGGCTATTGGATCATCTTACAAAAACATTAAAAAAGAAGGGTTTGAAATGGGTTTCATGCAGAAGAATGAATGCTTTTGCTATTACTTATGGAAAAGAAAATATGCTAGTGTTGAAAGTTTGAAACTCATGAAAGAATTGAAAATCTTGAACCAGAAAACCACATATAGATGAACAGTATTAGAAACCTAAACATTAGAATTCTTCATCCTTCATCGAAGTTCAGACAACAAAAAATTTGTGAATCAGAGATCGCATGTTAGGTAACATCAAGTAATTTACTTTGATGAACATTGGAACCCATTTGAGGGGGAAAAAAGTATTAGGAACTTGGACCATCTGATCTTTCATAAAAATACTGATAACTGCCATATATATTCTTTAAAATTATTTTTAGTACAAAGGAAACATTGATTTGAAGATAGGTTAAAGAATTGCAAATATTAATACTTTAAATATAAACTTTTTAAATATCATATTTTAAAAGTAATTATATAAATTAATTGAATTAAATTTTGAATTCATTCTTTGAAGGTTTTTATAGCTATTTATATATACAAGTATATATAGTCCAATACTTCAACGCTAGGGAAGTGTTTATTTTTTGTTTGGAAGAATAACAACGAAGGGAAATAGTATAATATATATATATATATATATATATATATATATATATATATAAAGGTTTTGAAATGAAAGGCATTTTAGCAGATATTGGTCCTGCAGCCTACCTAGGTTTTAATTCAGTGAAGCGTGAAACAAGCTTAACAGACCCAAAGGAAGACCCCAAATTCATGAAAAGAGGGTGTAATATAACGTAATTGAGAACCCTACTGAGAGAAATCCCATTGTATGTCAAAATTTTTACAACCAGGCATGTAATCTTAGAACATATAAAAGTTGTATTTAGCAACAAAAAAAAAAAAAAATCAATTGTATTCACTAATTGGGTCTGCAAATTTTCCTAAAAGAAATACATCAATACATAATGTATATTGAAAATTAGATATTTATATTTGTTTGAACCATGAGATTATTGTTATCATATTCAACCAAATTTACATGAATGATCTATTGAGCAAGCATAAAGAAAATTGTTAGGGTTGATCTCTTTGTCCATTGTTTTATTATTATTATTATGCAAAGCAATTAGGGTTTTCCAGTAAATTCAAAAACTTTACAAAGAAAATAGCTGAAAGTAGAATTTAATAAGCAAGCTCCTAGCTCCATGTCTACCTATAATTAATTTCTCACTCCATTAAATCACAGAAAAATATTTCAAGTTTTCGACTTCATTGAGACATAAAACAACTGACAATTCCTTCCTTTTCTTCTTCTGTCTGCTTATAATTATTCTTCTTATTTCGTCTCTTCTCACTCGAAATCGCCATAAATATGGACTAGTGCTTTGCAAAGAATATCCATTATCCACAACTACTGTAGATAGAGAAGGTTCTTAATCATTAGCATCCAATAGTATATAATAATATTATACATTACGGATCATGACCTAATCGAAGCTCCAAGTCTAATTCATCTTCTTGACTACTTCCATCAGCCTTCTTGTTTTCATGATCATCTACATGGGATGGACCGATTCGCAACCTAAGACTCCTAGGCCAATCCTCTTCTTCGCCAAATGGATTCAGATGCTGTGAATTGTCTACAAACAATTCGCTGTTCTTTTGTGTGTGTGGGAGTCTAAAACCCCAACCCGAAGCTGGGAGAAAAGCTTGATAACTTACATGATAATGATGATGTATCTCAGGAGCTATGGAGTAATGTGGCTGATGGTAGCTTTGGAACGGCGGATAGGAATAGGACCTAAGGCTTGCGTTATCCTCACCATCATCAACTTTATTGCCTGAAAGTATAGGAACTGAACTACGCCTGCTCTTGGCTCTATCTTTCCTGTGGATGTTCATGTGCCCTCCTAAGGCTTGTGCTGTGGTGAACCCTCTCTTGCAAAACACGCACTCGTAGGACCGGCGACTGCCCATATCACCGTTGCTTTGCTGATCTGATTTATCAGTCTCTTCACTCGAGCTCTTCGAGTCTTCAAGATGGTTGGCTTCCATGGAAAATTTTAAATTAACACCCAAAATCTCACCAGGAAATTAATTTGTCGGAGATTAAAGTGAGGAACAGAAAGAAGGGGCTATTATTATAGGGAGGAAAAGATGAGGTTAGACAAAAGACAAATATAAGACATAGGCATTAGTTGGGTGAGTTGTCTGAAGATGTGTTCTGAGAGAGAAGAGTCTTAGATGTTTGCTGGGAGAGATTTTCTGTTAGCCGGCTGTGGTAGTGGATCCATCTTTAGCTAACAGCTATATTTGTACTCAAAGCTTATTTGGACATTAATATAAAATTATATAAGGTCTTTTGAATATATGAGAATCTTAAAAAAAAAATTAAGAGGACACATATTTATATTCGAAATTCAATTAAATCTAAGTAACATAAGCCGACAGTAATTAGTGTATTTATCTGTTATTTGTTTGCCAATTTTAAGCTCTCTCTTCTTGCTTTCGTCTAACTTTTTGGTCTGCCTTTTGTCACCTCTCTCTTCCCCTCTGCGTATCTTTTTACCCATATGTATCCCTAATTATATATATACATAGATTAGCACGCACACATATATATATTTCTTAATTGATTGAAATATAATTCTTCCATTTCACTTTTCCAACTACTAATCTTTGTTGTCAAATAGGTTAATTACCCTATGAACCATTGAGAAATTCCTTTGAATCCCATTTCTTAAAAAATACAAAGGTAAGTATGAGAACTAACATTCGCAAAGTTAAAAGTACATCTTTCATTCATTAGTGAGCATGTAGTGTGTGTGTGTGTGTGTGTGTGTGTATATATATATATATATATATATACACACACACACACACACATTTGGAGTTTTCCTTTTGGAAAACTGTAAATGAAGCTTTGATTAAAAGTGGAGGCTCTTTCTACCGGGAAACTAATACTGCTATACAGATGTGGCCATCAGTCCATGCTTATGAATTCCAGCGGCAAAATTTTTCTTTAATACAGAAATAAAGTGGCCCTTCGATTAATGCTAATTGCCGCTTATATATATATATATATATATATGTTATACACTATATAATTAAGATAATGATGGTATAATGAAGCCTTGCTCATCAAACTGGATAGCAAAGACGTAGGAACCTTCCTGCACAAATCACAATAAATAATGAGGAAAGATCGTTTATTTTTGTATTTTGCACTTGTCCTTGAGCATAAGCTTTTTTCCACCATAATCAATGGGAAACACATCATCTTTTGTGTCATCGCAATCAGCTTCACAACCTCTCCCGATTAGTCTCCATGCCATCGGTTATTGATAACTTGGCCACATATTTGGTTTATTATAATAATTATTTTACTTTAGATTAATTTAATAAGTTAAAATAATATATTTATTTGATTGGTTAAGTGCACGTCTATTCTTTAAAATAGTTAATTTTGATTTTGTTCTGTATAAGATTAAAATAGTAATTCAGTGCCCTTCCAGTTGAATGGTTATTCCGGTCTTTGGCAGAATACAAAATTGCTTCAAAATACTTAAATCCTATAATGTTTCATTTGAGTTCTATTATATTTTCACAAAATAGTTATGCCATTCTAGTGAACCAGTTATAACATTAGATTATATACCAAGCTGGTCTCCATCATATGCTAATGCTAGCTCTACATTATCAATATGGTTTTATATATTAGCAAGCAGGCCAACAAGTTTATATTTGAGAGTTTGAGAGTAGGCTGATGTGCTAACTGGGCAGGTGAATCAAGGGAAAACAATGGCAGCTAACTCTACCAAGTTTCCACCAATATCTTTCATCTTTCTAATGACTAAATATTCGATTTTCAGGCCAGCAGAAATTTCTGATCAAACTCCATATATTTATAATACTGTTAAGGTCGGTGGTCCTGCAACACAAAAAAGGTCAGAAAGGTGTCGGAGTTGGTACTCCAGGGGCCTTTTCCGATGGTTAAGTTAGTATGCAGGTGTTTGGAGATATAGTAATGGAGATTCAGAAAATGGGAGAGAGTCCCTTACCTTTGGATTTGCTTACCTTTTTAT
>JBBYHK010000022.1:3848996-3860211 GCA_038382065.1 Adansonia grandidieri
GTTGCACGATCGCCCAAATGGTGAAAGCTGACTAGTAGCCATTCTGATCGCCCAATCTGATCGCCAGTTGTTTTGGCGGTCGCCAGATCGCGCAAATGCTATTTTGGCAGTCGCCAGTTGACTGGTAGCCATTTCGGTCTCCCAAATGCTAAAAGTTGACTAGTAGTCATCTTGGGCACCCGAATGCTAACAGTTGACTAGTAGCCATTTTGGTCGCCCAAATGCTAAAAATTGACTGGTAGCCATTTTGGGCGATTTGGTCGATCGCCCAAATGGTATAATAATTGTCCCCCTTTCATGTCCTAAAAGACAGTTATAAAGTGACTGTTGTTTTGGGACTTTTTGGGGAATGTTGATGTTTAGGGTGTTGGGTGGTCAGTCTTTTTTTTTTTTTTTTGAGAAGGGAAAATGCTAGTTGTTTTATCAGCTTATGCCTGGGCGATGAAGGGAATGATGCTCGGCGATCAAATTTGTTTAAGCAGAAAGAGGCCGGTCGATAATCTATTATGCAGCATGGATGGCTAGTGCTAAGAAATGATTGCAAGCGGTGCATTTTCAGACGACTTTATTATTTTTTATTTGTTTTTTAATGTAAATTTGCTGATTGTTGTATGATCACATTGCTATCCTTTCATGTTTTGGCGATCACAGGAATGGTTTAAAGGCTTTTTTGGTTTGTGGTACGATGAAGTATTTTAGTTGATCGCCAAAATGGTACAACATTGATTAAAGATGTTGTTGTATCGTACATGATTGATGTCTTTTAAGCGTTCCTTGTGCAATTGAGTCTTTGGTGGTGATCTGTGTGACTTGGAGTTACATTGTCGGGCATTTGTAGGCAGAAGGGCGATTAGGTGTCGCGTGCTTGAAATTTTATAAGTGACAAAGGGTCACTTAACGTCGCCTTGGTGGCGAACTGTGAGTCGAGGGTCACGTTGCTAGGCCCGGTGGCTAGTTTGGCCACTAAGCGTCGCGTGTTGAGATTTTATGAGCGATAGTGGGTCACTTGGCGTTGCCTTGGTTGCGAGTTTATGTGACTCAGAGTCACGTTGTCGAGCCGTGATGGCTAGTTGGGCGACTAGGCATCGCGCACTAAAATTTTATGAGTGATAGTGGGTCACTTGGCATCACCATGGTGGCGAGCTGTGATTATGAGTCATGTTGTCGAGCCATTGTGGCCAGAAAGGTGACTAGGCATCGTGTGTTGAGATTTTATGAGCGACGTAGGGTTACTTGGCGTGGATCTGGTGGCGAGCTGGTGTATGGTTGTCCTATTTGGGTGTCTTCGGAGTGCCGAGGACCAAGGCAGTCAAGCCTCCTGTTAGTCCATAATCCTTGGTTTCTCTTTCGCTCTCTGTCCCATTTTTTGGTTTGTCGATTTGCGATTTCGATTGCCTTAGCATCAGCAAATTTCTGTGCCTTTTCATAAAGTTGGTATAGCTTTGTGGGCTGTACATCGGTTAGGGCGTATTTCAAGTATTTGTGGCGGACGCCTGCCATGAAGGCTTGGATAGCCCATTCATCATTGAGGTCTTATACTTCCAGAATGGCAGGGTTAAAGTGCTTGATATAGTCTCGAATGGTTTCTTCAAGATTTTGTTTAATTGCCATTAAGCTAGCATAGGTTTTGACGACTGTCTTGTAGCTGCTGAAATTAGCAAGGAAGTGTTTGCCTAATTGGTCAAAGTTGGTGATGGAACTTGGGCTTAAAGAATACCACCATATGCGTGCCAGGCCTCGGAGTGTTATTGGAAAGATGCGACACTGTATGGCATCTAGGATGTTGTGCAGGCTGTAAAACGTACGAAAATGATTTAAGTGGTCGGCTGGGTCAGTCTTACCATCATATGTGTCGGGGGAAAGCTTAACTTTTCAAGGGACGGCTACTTGGCAGATGGTGGGTGACAGGGGATTGTGCTCATCAGCGAGCCATTCCCAATTGGTCCTTAGTGTACTCGGAGTTCTTTGATTTCTTGTTTGAAGGTAGCTATCTGTTGAGCAAGGTCTAAGGGCAGGGATGGTGGTCGATGGTAGCCAATGTGGCAGGAGGTCCCTGGTGGCATGTGTCGCCGAGCTGGCGTAGAACTTTCCTCTACCATTAGGCTAGTTGTATGGTCTGGTGCAATGGGCCGATCTTGTGGTCTTGGGTTTGGGTTGTTTTCAGCGTGTTGTATGTGACGATCAGTAGGTTGTGAGTTTTGGCGGTTGGTTTGGGAATTAACAAGTTGCACTAGTTGAAGCTGTGATTGCTGGATGGCGGCCAGCTGACTAGCGATGGCTTGGAATTTGGGCTTGGTAGTGGGCGTGATAGTCAAGTTGGCCTGGTGGCAACAATAAGATTGGCAACGTCATCGCATGGATTTGTGGTGGTATAGGAGTGTTGAGATGAGTAATTGGGGGGGCTGGGGCATCCAAAGGTATGTGAAGGGTGTTTATGACTTCTGGTGACGGTGAGAGGTTTTGTGGAACAGCGTTAGTGTGTTGGTTAGCCATGGTTTTTTGCTCTTTTCCCACATACTGCGCCAATTGTTGAGGTCGGTGGTCCTGCAACACAAATAAGGTCAGAAGGGTGCCGAAGTTAATACTCCAAGGGCCTCGGTGTTTGGAGATATAGTAATGGAGATTCAAAAAATGGGAGAGAGTCCATTACCTTTGGATTTGCTTACCCTTTTATAGGTGTTGTCTGAAGATATAGTGTCAGGTGATTTGATGGTGATGTGACTAGCGCCGAGCTAGTTGTCAGGCTATAGTGCCATGAGGTCGGCTCTGTCAGTCTGCCGCTATTTGAAAGGTGTTAGTCCTGAAATCATACTGCTTCGAGAGGTCACATTGTTGTCTGCTGTTGTTTTGGCGGTCGCCTAGTTGCACGATCGCCCAAATGGTGAAAGTTGACTAGTAGCCATTCTGATCGCCAGTTGTTTTGGCGGTCGCCAGTTCTCGCAAATGCTATTTTGGCAGTCGCTAGTTGACTGGTAGCCATTTTGGTCACTCAAATGCTAAAAGTTGACTGGTAGCCATCTTGGGCGCCCGAATGCTAACAGTTGACTAGTAGCCATTTTGGTCGCCCAAATGCTAAAAGTTGACTGGTAGCCATTTAGGGCGATCGACCAAATGGTATAATAAATACATTAAATAATACTGAAAACAGATTTTGTTGGTCTTACTGGGTGAACAATTAATATTTTTGAAAATTGTTTAGTTGTAAATTAATATTATGATCTATGGGGACATGAAAAAAGTGGTTCGAAAGAACAAGAACTACATTGAAAAAAAAAACCCTTAAAACGACAATGGCAAGAACTAGGACGACAATAACGTAACTGCTCTCACATGTTGTCTTTGTTGCCAAATCACTGATTTTGGCCTTTTAACCTCTTCCCATCCAATTAAATTTCATTCAATTATTTCTCGTATGTCAATTTTTGGTCATTAAAAGAGGGATACAAATTCCCTTTTTTTTTAAAAAAAAATGAAATTGATTTATTTTTTTAGTTTAATTTATATTTGACATTTAAGCTTATTAGAATGATAATATAATTTGTTCGATAAGGGCATGATTTGAGTAAGTGGGTAAATCCAAATGTTTATGTCGGATCAAATCGAATAAATTTATTTATTTAACATAATTTAAATATTTATGGTAATCATTTTATTATCTACCTAAGCTTAACTTGAATTCAACCTAATATATCAACAAGAATATTCTTATGAGAGAAGAAAAGTATTGTACATTTCTAGCAACATCATAATAGAGACTTTGTTAATGTTTGTATATTTGATCATGCAGGATGTTCAAATTAAATAATTTTATGCATATTACGTTTTCGGTAATTTCTTCTTCCTTTTGTTTAACAATAGACTTCTTTTTTTTTCTAACCCTTCTCCCTAACTAATTTAGGTGACAATGTGAGGACATCATGTTTCGAACCCAATCAAAGCCCTTCACAACCGCCCATCACATCTACATATAGCAGATGCTATTTGAATCAAAGTTTTTTACGTATAAATTTGTTAAATAATTTTTTTAAATCAAAGTAGATATTTTTTAAAAAAAAATTAAAAATATAAATTTTATTATTTTATTATTTGATATAATAAATTAATGTTGACATTAAATTCAATTAAAAAAAGCTTCATAAATAGTATAGCATAAATGATTCATTGATTCTTATAATCATGTTGTCACCATGAAATAAGTGATCATGATAAATAGTTGGAAATTTATTAAAGTTTTGCTTGATTGGTAATTTTATGATTTGATTCTGTTATTTAGCCTTTGTTTTATGATCTCGTTCTTATTTTATAATAATCGAATTATTAAAATTATAATAATAAAATAAAATTAAAAAAATTATATAACTTAAAAATTACTTATATATTTTTTAATTTTTTAAATTAAAAATATCTATCCATTAAAAAATTACTAATTTTTTTTAACTTAACAATTTTTAAATAATAATATCAAGTTTTTTTATTTTTCATGGTGTGATAAAGATGCTAACATATTCAACGGCCATTCCACGTGTCAACAAACCGTGCCCTTTTTGAGTTTAGACCTTTTGGTGCTTTTACTTTCCTGCATCTCTGGAAAATCCCTTTTTAATCCAGAAACCTTGACCTTAATCTTAATCTTAACCGTAACCTTAACCTGGACATTTACAATTTGAAGTAACCACAGACAGAATAAAAGTGTTGCCTTTACCAGATCAAAGATACAGCTGCTGGGAAATTTATTCAATTTTTACTCTCAGGAATAGAAATTGAAACTCGATCTTCGTGGAGGGAGCAGAGGACGACGGAAGAAATGCCATTCCTTCCATCATCATCAGCAGCAGCATCATCATCCACGTTTCTTCTCGAAATCGACGAAGCCCTAACCCTAATCCCTGGCCTTCCAAACGACGTCGCAGCCCATATCCTTTCTTTCCTCCCATACTCCCACCACTGCCGCCTCAAGCCCACCTGCAAGCCTTGGTACATCTTCCTTTCCTCTAAAACCCTCCTGTCCCTCCGCCGTCGCAACCGCCGCCGCTGCCTCTCTCACCTACTCTGCATCTTCCCCGAAGACCCTCACATCTCTTCCCCTTTCCTCTTCGACCCTGTACACCTGGCCTGGCGTCCTCTGCCTCCCTTGCCTTGTAACCCTCACGAGTACGGACTCTGCAATTTCACTTCAGTCTCTCTTGGCCCCCACATCTACGTCCTCGGTGGCTCCCTCTTCGACACCCGCTCCTTCCCTCTCGACCGTCCTTCCCCGTCTTCCTCGGCTTTCCGTTATAACTTCCTTACTTCGTCATGGGAACGTCTCGCCCCCATGCTTTCCCCACGCGGGAGCTTCGCCTGTGCTGCAATTCCCAGCGCCGATCAAATCATCGTAGCCGGGGGTGGTTCCAGGCACACCATGTTTAGGGCTGCAGGGAGTAGGATATGTTCGGTGGAGAGGTACGACGCGGAAAGAGATGAATGGGAAGCATTGGACGGGTTGCCTAGGTTTCGAGCTGGTTGCGTGGGGTTTACGGTTAGAGGAGATGGGGAAGAGAGGGAATTTTGGGTGATGGGAGGCTATGGAGATTCGAGGACTGTCTCGGGAGTGTTTCCAGTGGATGAGTACTATAAGGATGCTGTGGTGATGGAGTTGAAAAATGGGACTGGGAAGTGGAGGGAAGTTGGGGATATGTGGGGGGAAGGGGAGAGGCCTAGGCTTGGGAAAATCGTCGTGGTGGAGGATGAGGAAGGCGACAGCCCTGCTATTTTCATGCTTGACGATAATGATATCCTCAGGTAATTATATCTTTCTTTTTCAAGATAATTAGTTTTGACACATTTATGTTGGTATCGTTGATTGTTTTATTGGAAAAGTTATTTGTGGCATTCTGGAATATTGCAAAGTTGCTTTTCTTTGAGGATATTAGTGTTATAAGGTTGCCAAATGCTTCAATGAGTTGATAGTTTTGCCAGTGTTAAACATTATTGTTAGAAATAAAATTCTGTTTCAGTTTCTACCAAATGTGATGTGATCGATGTGGTGTATTCTTATGTCAATGTTTGATGCAATATAAATTTACCGCTAATAAAGAATCTTTATTCTAGTAAAAGCGTTTCTTTCTTTGTCAATCTTTGATAAATTTTTGTTCTTTTGAGTTGCGAATTTGCGTTAGCTCTCCAACATTGAAACATGCAGCAAAAGAACTCGTGGAGTTGAACCAAGACATGCAGTGGAAATCTAATTGAATTAATTTAGTAACTTGGGTCGAACCTGAAATATTGTTTGAATTGTATCTTCAGTTGCAGAATGAAACTATATTCTGTGGGTTTCAGAAATATCTATTGCAAGAAAATAACCCAAAACATTGATACATTATGCTTTTTTCCTTTTTGGGTGGCAACAATTAGAGCCATTCTTCCTCGCAAATGTATTTGTGAAGTTAGAATATTTCGCTTAATTTACTGGTGCTTATCTGATTAGTTACTAGTTCTGATTGAATATTGAATTGATTGATTTATTAAACAACTTTAGTGAGGATATGTCTGATCTGGGTTGCAAGATTTGAGGTTGTTAATTATAGTTAAAAGCACAACCGGTTCAAAGATTGGGTATTCGTGTATCTCTAGACTGAGGCAGACAATGAATGGTAAAATATTTTGGAGTGTCCTCTTCAATTTTAACTTGACTAGAATTTACAAAAGCCAGAATTTGAAGTAATTCGCCTTCATGTTTGTTCGAACTTCCAAGAACTTATTCTAGGATTTACATCTTGGGTATGAGAGGACACTCATCCTCACTTTATCTCTCTGCAGATACAACATGGCTTCAAATCGTTGGCAAAAGGAGTGCGGTGTACCAAGGAGAGCTTCTTGCGAGAGTTCATTTGGCTTTGTTGTTCTCAATGGGGAGTTACATGTAATGAGTATTGTAAATGGAATTGATTCAACTGAAACTCGAAGGTCACGGCAGCAGAAGAGGGTGGGGACATTGTTTATGCAGATCTATCATCCTAGGAAGAAGTCCTGGAGATTCCTTTTCACAAAGCCACCATTCCTACAACCTTTGGATTTCAGTACCACAGTTATGTGCACAATTCAACTGTAGATGTAAGAACATCTCCTGCTTATTGCAGTTAATAGTAAGTAAATAATCTGGCCATTCATATATGATGTCTGTTGATACTTATGTTTCTTCTTTATTTGTGTTGTACAGATTGATAAAGATTTTTTTTTCTCTCCTGTACAACTTTATGTATATGGTTATTGAAATAGATGTAAATGCCCATATGTATCAGAGATGCCATCTGGATAGAATAAACAATAGATTATGGAATTGAACTACTATAACCTATGTTAGGTCATGTTCCTTGTATCCTGTTCTTTTCATTTTATTTTCCAACATCAGTCGCATATTTCGTGGAGCCATATGAGTTGGGGAGTCCTTTCTAGGTCGTATTTCTTCATAGAGATTGTTTGAAAGGGTTCCAATCTGACTGGTTTTTGAAAATTGCTTATTGAAGAAACATAGGAAGAGCAATAGACTATTTCAGCTAATGCTGACTTCATATAATTCTGCACTTATTTATTGGTTTACTTATTTGTGGCACCTGTCTGCTCCTTTTATTTTGTTCCTTCTTCCAAATACTAGTGTATAAATGTCTGCATCCTGCAAAACTATTAGAGAAGAGCATATGCTTTAACGGTTGTTCTGCAGCTCTATGCTTGTTTAGTTTCACTTTCATTGTATATTTAAGTTGTAGAAGCAAGAGTTCCAAGTTATTTTCTGCTGGCTCTATTTTGGCGTACTTACTTTTGGTCCTAAGTCTGCTAGAATAGTATCTTTATATTCCCTTACAGATAAGATGCCACATTACTCTTGGTGAGTGTACCGAGTAGAGTTCATTCGGTTTTGTTCCTAGACTAGATTCAGCTGAAAACTAGACAATCACGAAAGCCGTAGCAGTGAGGAAATTATAACGATATTTCCCTGTTAGGGCAGTGAAGTATATGCTTCATTGGTTCTCCCATTTTCTGCGATATAGTCTACATTGAAACTCCTGATTCCTGGTTCTTTTCTGTTAGTACCCAGAAATTGCTTCAAATTGAAATGTGTTTTTTGCGTATGTAAGTATGAGGTTATTCCAAATGAATGTCAATCACCATTTGTCCTTGCAGTGCGTCTGATCTCTCTGATGAATGGGTGCTAGGGGATGGATATTCATTCTGTTTGCAGGCAGTGAAGGACTAGCTGTCTTCTTGCCCAATCCAAGTCTTCATTCTTATATATTTCTCTTCCATTAAACTCTACATCCAACCTGTAGGTCAAAGGATTAAAGATTTCAGACCATCCCAACCCCCTTTTGAATAAGCCATTTCTGGTTATGCCCCATTGGCTGGGAAAGGGTCTTAGTGACTCGTCTGTCTTCTTTTTCCCTTGTTGAAGCGTCAGAGTTCGGTCCCTAATGGTCTGAATTCTCACCCGAAATAAGAAAAAAACAATTTATATAATATGAAAGCTTACCTGAGAAAACCTGTGACTCAAAGGGGTTTTCAGTCATTGGAAGAATAAAGGCTTAGAGACTGAGTTACCTGGCCCAAGATTTCTCGTCTTCAAAATTGCCCGTAGAGGAAGCAATGGAGCCGACACTCTCCTCCAGTCAATAGTCCTACCACATAACACAACCAAATTTTATACACTATTCATAAATTAAAAATAAATCTAAATATTATTAATAAATCAAATCACACCATTTAATTAAAAATTATCGTACAAATAAAATAGCCAAATATTAAAGGAAAAGATAAAACGAAGAAAAAGTTAAACATTTTGGAAATAAATGAAATAAGATAGTTTACGACTGTGAGCAGAAATTTTTTTATTGAGTTTTGGGTAATTACAAAGCTCTCTTTTATAAACCACAATTAAAGAATATTTAATTATTTTTTTATATGATACACTACAATTTACAATCAATAAAAATATTACATTAATTGTATATATTTTTAACCAATCTCATTATTCGTTAAGCACGGTTTATCTTTTTCCAATTACGGATTCTTTTCTTCTGCCCCAAATGGTAATAAACAATTGCCAAATAAAAAAAAAAAAAACCTTCTTTCATGACATGACATTTGGTTTTACAATAGCACGTGATAGGATGAAATTGAAGAGATTTATAAATAGAGGGAAAGATGGTATGAAACGATTGTATATATATATTTTTTTTAAAATTTATATCATTATTAAAAAAATGAATTACTCATTATATATGACGTACAATTATTAAAATAAAAATTTTTATTTTAAAAGATTAAATAATGATTCAAATAATAAATAATTAATTTTTTAATAATATATAATTACATGACATAAATTAAATGAAAAAAAATATTAACGTGAAATAAACTTTTTATGTAATTTTATATTTAATAAATCTTGGAGATTTCACTATCATTGCCCTCAGGACGCCTGCTCTCGATTTCTAATCTAGGGTTCACAAGATAAAAAGTTAAAATAGACTTAAGGAAAAATAAACAAAATAATATATAAAGCGAAAGATCAACTCGACAAGTTGCAGCCGATGCAAATGAAAAAAAATCTTCTCTTTACGTGAAATTTCCTAACGAAATGAGGCACGTCTCTTTCCAGTCTCATGTGGTTATAAAATAGCAGGGCCCTAGAACAAATCACTTTGCCGATGCTAGATATATCTACACAGCAAAGATGGGTGCCAACTGATAAACCCTATATTATTCCAATTCAAATGTTAATGTTGACTATAAGTATATATTTGATACAGATATATTTAATTTTTTTTTAATTTTTTATGTATTTAAAAAATCTTTAAAAGATTAAATTTATATATCAATATTTGAATATGTAGAATTCGAATATCATATATAGGTACTTAAAAAAAGGAGTCAAATCAATATTGGATAAAACATCGACTTCCCGATGGTGTTTTGCTGTAATAAAAGCTTCCAGCTCGATATAAAACGTCGACCTGGTGATGGTCTTTTGCTGCAATAAAAGCTTCCAGATCGATAAGGCACAGGCGCTACTTGCTAACTAGCCCGTGACCAAAGATTCAGAGGCTGATCTAAAGGCCACCGGGGAATGTTCATCTTCAGATGACAAAGCAAAGCCTAAAAAGAAAACCTCCAAAGGCCAAAAAGTCCACATATACTTCTGTTTGATTATCAGCAAATTGCTGTAGCTTAATTAAACAACATTTTGCTGATGTAAGATTGCATGACATCACCTACTTGACATGCATCCATTTTTTTTACTGTCCGACCCTATGATTCCATTAAAGCTGAGCCATCATTCAACTTGCCATAAACAGGTATAAATACATGTACACCTATCTTACAATCTAATCTCGTATTCAGGGCTCATCGATCTTAGTTAATTTTGCTAGCTTTGTCGTCTCATATTATCATTATTATTATAATTATATACATTACAATGAGGTGTCTGCAACTTTTTCTTGTTACTGCAGCTTCGATTTTTCTTGTAAGAACCCATCAGTGCGAGGCTTCTCGGGTTCTAATAACTGAAGATGTTTCAGTCTCACAGTCTCTTCAAAGGGGACTTGTCCCTCCTTCTGGACACAATAGTTGCACCTACATTCCTGGCCGCGGTGGCCCTCCTTGCACCAGCCAGGGGACGGACGCTGATCACCATGTTATGTCTCCTCCTAGGCGCCTGCTACCAGACCCAATGGTGTTTCATTATTCTTCAGGGCGTCAGCTAATCTCAAATGAATGATCCAATCTTTTTTGAGGCAGCTGCTGATTAATTAGTTCTTTACAAACTTAGCTGTTTATACACTATATATGTGAAGAATGGGAACCTTTTTTTTTATTGCTATTAATTCTTCGCCTTTGTTTAGATAAAGCATTTGCTATTACACAGCATGAATTGTCAACAACACAATCAAATATTTTCTCCTTTAATTCATTTCTTTGGCATCTAGAGGCCTGTACAGCATAATTAATGATGAGACATAAACATTACTGTTTCAATATCTGATTCCATTTTTTTTTTCGAAAGTGGTATCTTTTCGTAGTTTATAATGTTAGTAGATAATTAATTTTATATTATTTAAAAAGTCAAGCTTACAAAATAGATTAAAAAATAATTTTTTTTTAGAATAATTAAAATACTTTTAGCTGTAGAGAATAATTAAATTTTAAAAATTTAAATTAATCTTAAAATTATAGTCAT
>JBBYHK010000022.1:3875925-3887569 GCA_038382065.1 Adansonia grandidieri
GTGCTGGATAACATGATGCATGATCGATAAGGAATATATATGTCTGTGAGTGTGTAATACATATATATATATATATATATATATATATATACACATCAAAGTTTTTGTTTTTTAATTATAGAAAAATATGCAAATCTTCTCATGTCAAATCATTATCAACTATTGTTAGAATTATATAACATCTTATCTCAACCTCCCAAGATTTTGTTTCTGCACAATTTCATTGCTTATTGAGAAATTAAAAAAAAAACTAGAATACTTTTTAACCATTTGGTTATCAAAGAAAAGTCGATCCTATATTTTAACCTTGTAAGGACATGAAATGAGTTACTGAACTATATCTGAATGGAAAAGGAAGAGATCAACCACGTTATTTCTGAATGGTGAAAGACAGCCTCTCTTTTCCTTATGATAGTTTGCTTGATTATACATTGCAATAAAAGAGAAAAAAGGGGGAAAAAAAAAAAGATGCTCATTTGCAATTTGACAGGTATCGATGCTTTATGGAAAATATAATTGATTGTAAAGCTCAACTATATATATATATAAATATATACTTTTTTGAGTAGAACATGCTTGAAATGTGGAAACAGAATGCTATTCCAAAAGGTTGGTTTGACTTTTAAGGCTATTTTTCTATGGTATAGTATTGGGATGCATGATATGTATAATCTGCATGGAGATCATGATGATTCCCTTTTCTTTTGAGTTTAATTGATTGCTGATGGAAGATTGATTAGTGTATGGATTTTTGGAACCTACTAAATTGAGAACCTTATTATGTTAGTAATTTTTTTTTTATAAAAGAAATCATAACTTAAAAATAAATTATTAATATTAATATTTAAATTATAATTTATGAATTATATGAATTAATTAAATTAAATTTTAATTCATCCCGACAATGTCTTCCGAAACAATAAAGGAGGCCCAAAAGGACCCCAAAATTTTCCGCTAAAGACTGAAATCGTCGTGCAAGTTTTTCTTCACAAAATGTAGAATTCTGGGCCAAGCAGGATTTGACCATATTACGGTGCTTTTCTTAGCAGGCAGATTCTTCAACTTTTCTTTGATGTTATATCATATGGTGGAAATCCACACTGACAATGTCCACAGGGTGGTGTGATAACACGGAGTTTCCTTAGCTGGATCTCATAATTGTTTAACTTGGATTGGATGATTGGCTTTGCTTTCTCATCTCATACATCCCATCCTTGTGGTAGTTCACAATTCATTTTTGATGTTACACTGTAAATTAATCAAAGTGTTGCCCAATAGTCTGCACTCCAAGAAATTACATATGTTTTCAGCCAAAATGGTTTAAATCAATAGATTCAGTTATAGCACCATCATATCTTTAGTACATCAATTAATTCAAAATTAACAGCAAAAGATGACAATGATTTGCATGCTTCACAATTATTTGCAGTTAAAAGTCCATCTTTCTTTCATAATCTAAGGAAATTATGCCTTTGGATATTGGTGGCAATTGCCTTATTGTGATCACCAATGTTTTATTGGGGTTATTGATGATAGAAGGAAGCTTTTGTTTCCAGTGATTCCTTACAGAAAAAGGTAGTAAAAAGTTTTTTTTTTTTTTTCCTTTTGTAAGTGTAGCTATCTTGATTGAAAAAAAATAATATATACATACATCTATATCATTTCTACTTTTTCTAATTCTACAAAATATCGATTCTTGGTAGTTACAATATTATATGCAAATACTTCGATATCAATCTAGAATTTAATCTAAAAAATTCATTTAATTATTTTTAAAAAGTGATATCAATAAATTTAAAATCAAATTTATAATTATTTTATTTTTGAATTATGGTTTTTTTTATAAAAAAGAATACTTTGAATGTGATTCAAGCAAGTTTGCGATATATATTTTTTTTTTGGGGTAATTGAAGGGAAAAACATCTGCAAAATCTCGTATCAATCAAGTGTGTTTTGAGATTTCCCGCATAAGATAACAATGTCTTCAGGTGTGTGGTTTTGGGAGCCATTTGACTTTGTATTTTAGACCTGATATTTGCTGCTTCACCTTAGTTTTCATGGATGCAATCATAAGTACCAGCAAAAAGTAGACAACATCATGATAGTCGGCCATGTCTACAGAATTTTAGTCCTTCACAGTAACTGGATAAGGGCATAAATTAAAGCTGTTTTGCAATTGGTAAACTTGCTCATGTAGATTGGGGGAGTGAAAATACACCTGCAAATTAATATAGCTTCCTTGTAACGTGACATTTAATGAAGGAACAAACCAACTTATCAAATATGTAAATGTAATTACTGTTTAAATATGTGTGTAGACATATCTGCTGACGAAAATCCACGGTTCTTCCATATTCCCAATAGGCTACGTATTACTTTTGTTTCTGACAAATTCAAGCTGTCGGCTGAAAACACAAGTGGTTTGATCTTTCATTTTTGCTTTACGAAAAGCAACTTTAATGGTTACTTCAAAACATCATGCTGAATATTTTTCTTTTCTTTTTCTTAGTTTATAATTTTATCAAAAATTCATGCCACCAACTGGTTGCCAAGGAAAAAAAAAGAAAGCAAACGAAATGAAAATATTATTTCAATTAATTAGCTTTGGTGACTTTATGTAATGCACTTTATTTCTTCTTTCTTCCAATTCCCTTTCTTCCTTTTTGTAGCTTTAATAGCTGATCTATGTTAAGCTTGGGATTCAAGCTTGGCATCATACTAGCTAGCTGCATATGCCATCATTTTTCATGAAGGTTCTTCACCAGCTTCCAGCATCCCTTTACCAATTAGTGGCAACCAAAAGACATATTTATGAAAATAAAATCTACAAACATGAACAACGTGGCTTGATTTGTTATGGATCTAATATTATTTCTAACTTTATTTTTACCAAAAATCAAATATTAATTCAAGTGAATATAAATCACAACCTTTTCAACCAGCAAGATAATTTTTTACCCTTTTTACTAACCAGCAGCTAACATAATATATATATATTTGCAAAATTCTTTACTAAAAGCAAGTAGTTGATACTAGAGTACTAATGGCGGTGCCAAAATCCTAAAGAGTCTAAAAGTGGTTGCTTTGAGTTGACCTTAAAATCATTAATAGAATATGTACCCAAGAGGGAAAGTCATAAAAAATAACATGTTGGACGAGAAAATTAAATCGGATTCTTGTGGAAATTGCAAGTCCATTTTTATTATGTTTATAAGTTCTAACTACCTCTCTCCCCTTATGTGTGAAAACACGGGGTTTTAGGATACTGCAGAAAGTGGACTCTCTCATGTGATCACTAAGTATATAAGGACCCCATAATGCATGGCAAAATCAAAAACACTAATCCCATCTTCATCTCTCTCTATCTATATCGATCTCTATCTTTCTCTAAAAGACTTTGCCATCTCCCAATTCTCCTTGATTCTCCTCGATTCTCCTCTACCACCATGCTACGCCTGCGCCTTGTCTCTTTCTTTTGCCCTTTGCCGATCTATTACATGAACTGTTGCGGGGAATGTTGTCTGGTTCGAAGTCATTCATATGAATCTTAAAAGTCTTTTGAATGATTTCGGACCAGGCTTCATTCCCCCCAACTTGGTTTAATAGCTTTGCGCTTCACTATCCTAAGGATCAAAAAGCATATGCATAACTTCATCTGATGCAAACGGAAAGTAGACATGCAAGAATTCAACTTTTCCCAGGCATTGGAAGCGGTGAAATTAATATAAAGGTAGAAGAAAATCCCATACCCTCTTTTTCAATTTTTTTTTTTCAACATGTTTTTACATACTGTTGTCTCAATGTGAACATCTACGTGAAAAAGTTGGGTCGTCGTCTACGGTCTATCTTTTTGGGATTTGGGATGTTGATTTTGGGATCTATCACTGTGGACTTTGCTTGCAAAGACTTGCAACTGTCACTTTAGTTTTATGTATGTGTGTAATATAAAAGTGACTTTAAATTTGCCCTATGTTTTCCCTTCATAGCTACTTTCTTTGTTCCATTCCAAGCTATTTCTACCGTGAGGGGCAGATTTATTAACTCCTGGTGGGTCAAATCCACTTGAAAAAGAAAACCCAAAACTTTTCCATGTGAAGTTCATAATTCTTTGTAGGTCAGAACTAAGATCTGCCCGCGGGTGTTAATACGTGGAGCAATTGTAGCTCCATGGCTGCAGTCTATTTCGAGTGTTTGTCAAAAGAGGGAAAAAAAATTGCAGAGGTTCATTCCTAGAGCTGATTGAAAAGAACATGCAGTGCTTTCAGTTTTGTAAAAGATGAGATGAAGACAAATATCAAACATCTCTTGGTGATATTATGTTTTCGTAAGGTAGGATACTCATGTTGAACATAGGGTTGAAAAATTGGAATCAGAGTACTTCCTTTGTTGGATTTGATAGGACTTGAGAGATGGAGACCGGAGATCAAAGACTACTAGGTGAAGAAAAAAAGGGGAGAAGGAAGCCACCATTGGACCTTGTCATGTTTCCCGTGTTGTGATAACTTTTCCCATGCATCGAAGGGGGGCTACTTCATTTTAATGTATCTACGGCTGTAAAGTAAATAAAGTCATGCACTTAACATTAAAACAGTGAAAATCTGTCTTTTTCCTTTTCCCTGTTAACTACTGTTCATGTTAGATTATGCTTCCATCGGCACCATTGCATCCTAAACAAGTAGATTTAGATTTATAATTAGATTTGATAATTTTAGGTAGATTATACGAATATAACGTATATAAAATAATAAAAATATGATATGATATGAATATATCTAAAAATTTTATAATATAAATTATTAATATATCAAAATTTATATAAATATAAAATATCATAATCACGATAATAACATGAAAAAAATATAATATAATATGAATATACGGATTACAAGATCTATTTATAATTATTTTTTATATCACTCTGATTGTGAGTATCTAATATAAATATATATTTAATACGAGTATATTTAATTTTTTAAATTTTTTATATATTTAAGGGTTATTGAAAAATTATATCTTTATATCAATGTCTAGCTAAAATGACGTAAAATATGAATATTTTATAAAAAAATAATAGTTCTAAGTACCGCAGATTATTTCACTTGGAAGGTCTGTGTACGATAAATGACTCTCTCCCTCACCTCTTGTAAAGCGGCCGGGAGTCTTTTGCACCGGGGACGATCTTATTTATCCATATTATTATATTATTATTCTAGTAGCTTTAGCATATACTGCAGCCTGCAGCACTGAATGAATTGTGGCAGGTGCTGTAGGAGCTTTGGTCCTTAGTTATCATCAATTATCTGCTCATCCTTTTGTTTTTTCTTTTAAAATGTTTTGAGGGTGCCCCAGGACAAGGTGATCTCAGTTGGAATAAGAACATCTACCATTTTCATACGTATTAAAAGTCAATTATTTTGCAGCTTGGCAACTAAAACTAATAATAATTAAGGCATTTCTATCAAAACACTAGGAAATTGAGGGATAGAGTTAAAGACACCTTCTCTCTTATGTAACTTCATCCAGTAATCTCGTATTAACATTCCTCTTGGATTGGTTTTGTAGAAAAAATAATAATAATCTTTCTAATCTAATTTCATGGCTCTTCCCAATCAATCATATATGTATTTGATTTCAGTTTCTTTTTCTTTCCAAAAACTGCCACCCATGAACTTATAATCTTTTTATGATTGTGCGTTTGATTACTTTATTTGCAGAATTGTGTTTAACAAATTAATATATATTCTAATAATTACACCTCGCTGGGAAAAAGTAATAGCATGTACATATACATATATATATATACATGTTATAAACAATGAAAAGCAAGAAATATTAATTTGAAACAATAATATACAGCTTTCCTATAGCATCATTCAATAGATTTGCATGTCTTTTTGTTGTTTTAGTTTTTCTATTTTTTGAATTATACAAATGCTGACCTTCCTTCTTTCATGCTGACAAATATACCAGTTTCAGGTGCTGCTGCAAGTACACTTTAAAGTTTGATATTTTTTGCACAGCAAGCTTCTTTTTTTTTTTTTTTGCAGGCTGCTAGCTTAGCCATCAATACACTTTGTTATGATCTTCAATGTGGGTATTCAATTCAATTATATATAAATTGGGTGGAACTTCATTCAACTTTTAAATATTTTCTATTATGGAATTGGTGCCAATAAGTGTGACTAACTTACATGTTTTCTAGGAGTGCTTCAAGTGTGTAAGATCCTCAAAGTCTTTAGACAAGTCTCGGGAGAAAAAGAAAAATAAATATATATATATATATACACTAGATCATGGCATATACTAGTAATTTTTATTAATAAGAAAAAGGCATTTATCCCTAAGTTTATATTATTGTTATTTTTTTTAAGTTTTTAAGTATTTTTTACAACTGAGTTGGTGCTCGATTAGTGGACCAACTCAATGATTCATTTTATAATAGTATAGATATCTAATTTACATTACTATAAAATTAATTAATTTTATACATTTTTATTACTTTATCTATGAATTTATATTCTAACAAATTGAAAACTTAAATTTAACAATATTAATCACATTCATCATATATATATGATACTTAATCATCCGATATTTACATCTTGCCAATCGAGAATAGCATCCTTTTATATGTACTAATTTATGCTGCACTTTCAAAAATATAGATGATGTAATAAGTTAATATTACTTATTTTAATTATATAATTTATTATTAGAAATTTTTTTTGTAGATATATATATAATTTTTTCTTTTAGTTTTATATAAAATTAAACAAAAGATATTAAAATTATATCAAAATTAATAAAACTATTAGAAAACTATATCAATGAATGCCAAAATTAGATCAGAAATCATCAAAATTATATTAAAAGTCACCAAATTATATTAACTTAGCTGCATGACGCTATTGACAGAGTTTTAGTAACTATGGATTCAACGTGGTATAGGCATGTTTTATACCGTTTGTTAACAAAATTATATCAGCAGTTAACATAAGAAAATTGAGCGAATCAGATTATAACATGTCCTAAAGCAATTGAAAAGGTTCTCATATAATTTGTATAACTTTTTGACTATATTTGGAAAAGCATTCAAATAAGAGACATAAAGTTCCTTTCAAAAGACAGATTTCGTTGGGCATCACAATCACAATGGCATTGCTATAAGAAAGAAACAACTAGCTAGACTGACCCCAATTAAGCTGTTTTCCAGTACAAGTTATCAAAGAAATCTCACATGGTCTGCATGATTGATAATGAGACTGTGTAATAATCTGCTGGTAAAACTCATGTGATATCTACTTTATCATTAGATCTGCCTCAGCAATAAACTTGATTATTCATGAGAGCGAGAACATGAAGATCAGAGAGAGAGAGAGAGAGAGAGAGAGAATTTATGATTAAGGATCTTGTCAAGGGGAGAGACATCATAATTCATGAAAGTCCATCTGATGGATCATGAAACGACAGTTTGTCATATATGTTGGAAATGGACATTCATGTTTTCCTGGTAAAAAAGATGCTCATTAATAGAAGAAATCTCCTAAGAAAAAAAAGCCACCAGCTATCTTGCCGGCAACATAATCATTCTCTTACTTTTATATCCTTCTTTTGCTCGTTTGGTTCTGTCAGCCTGCAGAGATTACATGTTTCTGAATTGCTGATCAGCTTGATGACCAATAACAAAATCAGTTCTAATTAAACGTGGAGTTCAACTCAATTCATGTAACCATTATTACGGGAGAAATCTAACAAATATTTTACAAGAGTAAAACATGTTAACTTATGATTCGACTGCATGAATAAGTAAACTAGATAGAGAACTAACAATCTGTTGAATCAAAAAGGACCCGATCAATTATCCCAACAAAAATGGACCCTCAACAGTGCACCCCCTCTGTTATGAAGAGCGTGCTGAACAATAAATATAGACCTGCCAAACCCCGGACCCTAGGCCTTAACAACAAGCCAACTTCAGATTGCAACAGGCACAAACCATTGAATTTGACAGGGTTTGAGAGCTGCAACCATGGCCCATGGGGTGTCCCCTCGAGTTAGCCTCTTGCAAACCATATATATTATATTAATTACTTGCAGGACAATTGGTAAATGATATATAAAAGAAAAAAAAAAGTTTGTAAGTGAATTGGATCCAAACTTCATTGGAGAGAGAATGGGGAAATGCAGAGGAGACTTGTAGGCAGTTAGGTAAAGGTAGGTTTTAGACTTTAGATTCTTTCGAAGATTTTGCTGTCCCACGCTCTTTATTGTAGCCTAATTTCCATCCAAATCTGTGAGAATACTCGCCCCACTTTCCATCGTCATTTGTCAAGAAATGTGTACGAACTACCAACACAAAAGCGCAATCATTGAAGTTTTACGTCATTTTTATTTGTTGGCGTAGAAAATTGCTTTATTGCAAGCTTCCCAATTTGCTACATTATTCTTTTCATTTTCGACACAATTCTGCATGTTGATTATTACAAACAGTAATAGGCCTCAACTTGATCAATGATCATTGATCAAATTATGTTCGATCTTTTGATTTAGCATCTGAAGCTTTTTTATTAAGAACATTAACTAACAAAAAAGAAGTTTTTCATTGTTCTTACTTCAGCAAAATAAAAATAGAAGAGGAATCTTTCGGTTGCCCTTGTCTTTTTCACTATCTCGATTGCTGCGGATATGCAAATACGGATAAGGTGGCTAGCTTTGACATGGATGGTTTTAGGATAACAGTACTAATTCTCCATTGCCGATCGAAATCAATGAAAAGAGATGCAAAATGGAAGCTCAGCACATTCAGTTTTGAGGTTCTGTCATGCATTATTAGTGCAATTAACCATGGCTCATACAGTTGGTAACAAAATGACATGAACCACAAAATTTGGATGGAATAAATTAATGTTTTTAAAATTATCCTAATAAATTTAAATTAAAAAAGGTAAGTAGAAAAAAAATATTTTTGACAAAATTAATTTTGTTTTTTTGAAAAAATAACATGGAAAATTAATGTAATGTTGCCATGCATTTAGGTGTAGCATGAAATCAGGTTATTACGTGTGTCAGTGGTGGAGATGTTGATCTCAATGAAGATCCATGAAACCATCTATCCTCCAAACAGATATAACGATTAACATGCGATACCTTCAAGGCCAAGAGTAATGGCAAATTTGTTTCTCTCGGATTCAGACAAACAACAAAACTCTAGTTTCTGGAATTCCAAGACATGCAGAGAGGTAAGCAATAGACTTGATTTCGATACAGACCAAATTCGTTTACAACTCTTAACGGAACCTCTCTCTCTCTCTCTCTCTCTCTCTCTCTCTATATATATATATATATATATGTATGTATGTGAATCTTTCATTCCATAGCTTTTCTCCATTTGTTTGTTCAGATCATAACAGCAAACCCACATCTTTCACACAGATCCTGGTGGCCTCATCGATTGGGTTCATCGTTGCAGCAGCGGTGCGGTATCATCTAAGGAAGCTAAGGGACCAAAAGATCATTCCACGACTAAGATCAAGGGAAGAAGCCCACGGCCGCATTGAAAAGCTCGAACGCTTCCCTCACTACGTAGGTAATAATAATAATATAATTGAAGTAAATTATGTGTATATATATATATATATTTATATATATGTGAATGATCCCATGTCTTCTCCTTACCTCATTTCATCATATCTATTTACGAACATATGAATGATCTTTCAAGCCCTTTGTGAGTGTATTTCAGCTAGGCTGATGGGATTTAAAGATAGAAGAGAATGCCCTTTGCTCTGCAAGTTATCAGCAGAATACATCAGGAAATCCGAAGGTTGCGAAGAGGATATATATACCTATTTCTCGAATGAACAAGATGTGGATTCGCTGTTTGTTAAGCTCGTGGAGGAGTTTGAGAGATGCATTCTTAGTTATTTTGCATTTCATTGGAGTCATGCAGATCTTATGATTAGTCAGGTAACCAATATATATATATATATATATGTTAGAAGACGTTAGAATTTGATGATCGCATATATTGTCAGGTAATAGTTGTTTTCTGCTACATTGTTTCAGGTATTAAGTTCTGATGCTGAACCCAAGAAAAAGCTGAAGCAGATTTTCATGGCAGCAACAAGGTTGAGCATTCTATTTATTAATGTCATATAACTATATGAAATATTGAAACAGGGCAGATCCCATCAGAGAATTGCAAAATCTAATTACAACAAAATGCAACTATATATCAACTTCAGCTATATCCATTTACAGCAAGAAACTTGGATTTAAAACATTAAACTAGCCCAGATATAGTCTCTTAGTACTGATTTCTATAAACGGAACTTTTGTTTTTCTAATACAGGGAACAAAGATTTGAGAGGGTGACAAAAAATCTGAAGGTGGCTAGAGTTTTTACTACATTGGTGGAAGAAATGAAAGCAATGGGGCTTACATCAACTGATGACTCTCAATGTACGGAGGTGATGGCTCCAGTGGCTCACTGTGACAGAAGTCCAGTGCTGCTTCTCATGGGAGGTGGGATGGGAGCTGGGAAGAGTACCGTCCTTAAGGACATTCTCAAAGAGTAAGCCCCTGTCTCGCACCTGTACTGAAAATCAGATAGTATTTAAGTACCAAAAAAGATTATATGTTTATAACAGAAAGTAAATCTATGTTACTCAAAATCATCATTTTTCTTGAAGTCCCTGTATCTGATACCTATATCTGATACATATTTAGACAAAGATAAGAGAGTATAATCTCCAAATATATGAAGAAACTTCAAAAAAATTGAGCATTACCCGTACCCAACACTCACCCCCAAGTAACTCAGGGGGCAACATGGCAGACAACTACTCTCTTTCTTTTGTTCCTGATCCAAGTTTTATGAATACACTATATTTCAGTCAAGTAGATGTTTTTTATAATTTGCTTTGAAATTAGTAGTAAATATGAGCAATTACAAGAACTAATGTCAAGTGTTTTGCATGAAATACGAGCAGACCATTCTGGGCAGGAGCAGCAGGGAACGCAGTTGTTATTGAGGCAGATGCATTCAAAGAATCAGATGTCATATACAGAGCCCTCAGCTCCAAAGGTCATGCGGACATGGTTCATACGGCAGAATTAGTAAGATTCACTATCTCAGCCTCACCAACTTTCGAAATATGTAGTTCCCCCCATCTTTTCTTTAGCAAACTGACTGAATTCAATGGCATAGGCCTAATGACTGAATACAATAGCAGCAAACTACGTTTTCTCCCAGTATGTACAGGTTATAACCTATCACACAAAGACTTTCAAGACATTTTCCCATTCATTCACCCCACTTGGATACCATGATTGGCATCCCTATCACAAAAGCTGGTTGCACTATTTTGAGACCAAACATCTCATAGATTAAATTTCCTTTATTTTTAGAAGTAATGCTAGCTTGCATTTCTGTCATATAGGTTTCAATAATTAACTATACTTAGAACTAGAACATAAAATCATGAAGCCTGAAGACAGATGATTGAGCTGCGTTATTTAACAAAAAATTTTAAATATTGACATTTTAGACAATGCATACCTGAATGGCATCTGATACAGGTAAGTTTCCTCCCTTCCCGTAATGCAAGAGCATCTGTAATTGCTTTGTGAGTTACCCTAAGTT
>JBBYHK010000022.1:3900869-3918617 GCA_038382065.1 Adansonia grandidieri
CTTAGCGCATTTTTTAAACCAACTCATTTTTCGAGCCTAATATCTTTCTTGAAACCCTCCCAAATATTAGGCAAATCGCCATTCTTGGGCAGGTAGCCCAACCTGTGTATATATTCATGTGGACATTTTAGTGTTTCCTTTGATTTATAATAAATTGCCCTTGAATTATTCCTTGCTGATGAGGACCAAAATAAATGTTGATTGTAACATATACTGAGAATGTTATTCTACTGTCTTGAAATAGAAACGGGAGGCTCCACCTGGTGAGAAACCTGAGCCTGTTAGGACACACCTCCGCAACATGATTATAGTTCCTGAAATGATTGGCAGTATTATCGGTGTTTACAATGGAAAGACCTTCAATCAAGTGGAAATCAAGCCTGAAATGATTAGTCATTATTTGGCTGAATTCTCAATCTCCTATAAACCTGTCAAGCACGGAAGGCCTGGTATCGGTGCTACCCATTCATCCAGGTTTATTCCTCTCAAGTGAAGATTCTGCATGTGCCTTCATTCTGGCCTTATTGGAATGCTTGTTTTGTTATTGAAGTTTGATCACTGTGTTTAGTGCCGCTGCCTTTCTGACAGTGAGTTCTCAAAAGTTAAAAACAGGACTTAGTTAAGCTTTGCATTTCTTTGAAGAATGAGATAACTATTTTGTTTTCCTTTCCCCTGGATGACTGATAAAGTTCTGAGTTCTAGCTTCAATCTTAGCTCTTCATTTGTGTAGTATAACTATTAACCTTAATCCCTTCATCGACAATACATTTGTTTTATAATAAGAAAACTGGGGAAATTTGGGGTTCCCTAACAATTTTAAATCTTTACTGTTTGAAAATGTTAATCTTAAGCCAAATCATTGTAAATTTGTAACCAAATATTAGACTAGGAAAGCCTACTTGCCCAGAGCGAAACTTCATTGAGCATGTTCCTTGTGTCGTGATGGTAGTTAACAGATTGACTCTCCTGATTGGATATCCCACATCCCAGTCTACAACTAACAAATTGTTAGCTAGCTCGTCCGAACCTGGTTACCTTTCAAGCCATCTTACTTATTACCTAAGGTTGCATCAATTATTAGGAGTTATTCGAAACATTTGAGTCTTTAACCCACCCAAATTCAACCATAATATTAAATACAAGACTGACAGACTTTTGACAACATTATCATATTCCTTTGATTATCAACTAGTAGAGAATTTCAAAGCACCCTCCACCAGTTCACCATAAACTTTTTCTCGAGGGTAGCAGCATATTTTTCTTTGAATCTATAAATAACAGCAAACTCACTCAACTCTTCCTTTCTTAAACTGAACCACTTTCGTACGCCTGTCATGTCATTCCAGAGTTTCAGGCGTTCTGTTAGACAAATAAACGACAATTTTGGTTTGATTCGAAACAAGTTCGCGCCCCCCCCCCCCTCTTCCCTCCACAAACCAATTTATCGCTATGCAGCAACCTCCTAAAGAATAAATCCCAATTAAAAGGCGTGTTACAGAGAAGAGATGCAGCCCCACCACCCTTGTTTTGGCCCATAAAAATGCACAAACCAAACACCAAATTCATTCTGCACCCCCCCCCCCCCAAAAAAAAAAAACCCAAATTCAACACCTTGAGAAGCATAGATGGCCATGTCATTCTATTCAAAAAGTTAAACCCCTTCCAAGCATTGATTGCCATGAAAGATGAAACAGTTCCTTACAATTTAAACCCCAATTCTACAATTTCTTTTGGTCCAGCATAGGCTTAATGCAGGCTGGCAAATTGTTGAAAAGGCTTGGAAAACCAACCTTCCCAAGCCACCCAAAAAAAAAAAAAACAAAAAACAAAAATAAGGAAACTGCTCTGATATATCCCATGCTTGAAACATGCGAAATATGTACAGGGAGCAAGTCAAGCCAATATTAAAGAGGGGTAACAGATTGAACATTGAAGGCTTGAAGCAATCTTCCGTTTCCAGTGAGACTACGTTGTTGTTGATTGTGACAGAAACCTTGGGTGGTTATGCTCACCTTCGTAGGTAACAATAAGCATGGATGGATCTTCCAAGCACCTCTCCACATGCTTCCTTGCAGGGCAACCTCTCATACTGCTACATTTATAATATCCCCTGCACCAGTAGAAGAAAATGCCTCCTAACTCAATAAATTTCAATAAATTCCACTAATTGCACATCATTTAACAACCTCCCTATAAACACTTTAAGCATGTAAACTAGAACTAGCACCTCCATTAATCACCATCTTAAACGCTAAACATAAAGATTTTAAATGCATCTCTATTCAGCTTGGTCCTGCTGAAAGTAAACATTAAAAAAGAATCAAAATATTAAAACACTATATGTGGTATGCTAGTTGGAACAGAGGAAGAGGTGAATTCCTATCCGTCATCTCAGCATCATCTAACTTTTCACCTCACCATAGGTGTAAATTTTCCAACAATTAACAGTTATCTTAAAATATCATCAACAACAAGGGACTCACCGATGTTTGATGCTCCTAAATATTTAAATATTAATGGTCTTGTTATACGCACGCGCGCGCGCAAACACAGAAAAAAAAACATTGTGCAAAAATGTTCCCTAAAAAGAGAGGAAGAAAACACTATTCATTTCTCCACGTCAAGTCCATAATACTTCCTCCTAACGGAAATGAAAATCGGATAAGACATACACCAAACTCTGATCATTGAGTTAAGAAGTTTCATTATTTGTCTGTTTCAATCTAAAAGTTCCTGTGTGCACTTAAATTTGTGATGTCACAAGCAAAACTGAGCAGGACAATACCAAAATTCGCATAACATATCAAATCTCAATGTGATACGTATAAAAGATGATGATCATTACCTAGGGTGAGGCGAACCCTTGATTGGCTTCTGCCCATATTTCCTCCATGAATAATCATCAGGAGGAATATCAGCAAGCTTGTTACTGATTGCAGGCACCTTGATTAATCTTTTTACTCTATGTTTCCTGCCAACAGTGTGCAACAGATTAAGTAAAAAGTAAAAACTAATCAAATCCCTTCTCCATAAAAGGGAAAAGAAGCAATTATGAGAATTAATATCAAAAGCATAATTCTATAAAGATACTAAAGAGGGAAAGACAGAAGCTAACCTCTTTTTCGAGCATTGGCATCGACTACTACTTCCACATTTGACACTCCCATCCTCTCCCCTACCGGAACACTTCTTCTTATGTTGGGAACCCTGATCAGAAGAAGGGGGTGCCCCGCTCACATGGAAGGCACTCCCACTATCCAACTTTGCTACACTACCATCTATACTCAAGGAAGAAATGAAAGACCTAGTTGATGACATGGTAGGTGTGCAGCTAGAGCTATCAAAACTCAAGTTAATTCCACTATTACTCTTCCTAAACATCATTTCGCCTCGATGTTTCATTTGCTCTTGCAGCTGCTGCTGCTGTTGGAGTTGTAACCTTTGTTGCACCTGTTGCTGTTGTTGTTGGAGGAAATGATAGTGCCCAGGTGGCGCCTGTTGCGAGACTTGATGAGGGTTTTTCCCACTTGACCTCAATTCCATAGATGGATTTCCCAAATAAAGAGAAGTCTTCGCATGTGAACTCAATCCTAGAACTGAGTTTTCATGGAAACTAAGCTGCAAAGTTTTGGATGGATAATCTGTTGCCTTGTGGTGTGGATTATCCAAAAGGATGCTCTGAGGAACAGGGGTTTGTAATTTCTTTATCTTCCTCACTCTTGCATGTCCCAAACCAGTGTTTAAAAGAGAAATTACTCTTTTGAACCTAAAAACAGCTTCCCCAGTTTCAGCCATTAAATCTCTATAGTGAACCTGATCTTGAGGCTGAGACAAAATACTCAAAACTCTATGGCAGCTCTCTACTGCTGCCTTGTTAGCTTCCTCAACTTCCTCCATCTTACCCCAACTCCCCCCCCCTCCCCTTAAAATAACCCTAATTCCCCAAAGCCGAAGTACCTAAAGCAAAACATACCACAAAAACAACAACTTTTACCAAAACATCATGTCTTTAAACCAAAAAAAAAAAAGGGACCCGTCAATCAAAATTCAATTTCTAGATATCCAAAAGACCCAACAATGACTTCTTCAACAGAATTTAAATCAAATTTAGCTTAAAAGGCCAAGGTTGTTTTTTTTTTTTTTTTTCCTTTTTCGAAACACAGAGGGCCGATAGGATAAGATGGAAACGGACCAAAAAAAAAAGGAAATAGAGAAGAGAGTAACCAGGCAAGTATCAAAGCAACAGATTTGAAAACAAAGGGAAAAGTACCCCAAAAACAAAAACAGACCTTGTTGGACTTGGTGTTGTCAAACCCTAGATTCTTCTTCCCATATTTTTTCTTGAGATTGAAAGGTGTGAAAGGGAAGACTTTGTTTTTGCCTTTTGATAGAATTCACAAACGGTCATAACAAAACAAAAGCTCTTCCCTTTCTACTATTATATTACTAGTAATTATATATAAAGAAATGAAAGAAACTCTAGAGAGAGAAAACCCAACAAAGAAATTTAATAGAGGGAGAGAAAAAAAAAACATTTTGAGAGACTTACATAAATAAAGGGAGGTTTTTTTGTGCAGGAGAATAGGAGGAACCGAAGAAATGAAACAGCCGTCTTTGTCACAGATTTGAAGATGGGTCCCAAGCAAAGACCTTGGTTTCTTACTTTTTTTTTTTTCTCTTCTTTTCTGACGCTAATTAGTGCATTCTTTTTCATTCTCTTTTTTCAATTAATCCTTTTTTTTTTAATTTTATAAGACAAGCATTTCAGCTCCATTTTTTTCACTTCTTCAAGAACCAGATGTTGTTCTTAGAGGGTTTCTTGTACAGTAAATTGCATAGTTGTTGAGAAGCTGGTCAAGAAAAGTTGGGGACTTTGAGGCTTACTTTGCACCTTTTTTATTTTCCCTTTTTTTTTGGGGGGGGGGGGGGTGTTAACATTTTTTTTCACTATTTACTCTAAGTTACTGTAAATTTTTCTTTGTTACCTAATTTTGGACAAGGGAGGTTAATTGTTAAAGCATATAAAGAATTTTGTAATAGATTTGTCTATTATTAACCTAAATGAATTGCATCATTTGGAATGGAATATGATTAATTCAAATTACAAGTTGATCAATGGATTCCACCATTTTTTTATTTTTAAATTTTGTTGATTTTATTTTCTTATAGATAACGATAATGAAGAGAAGTGAGCAAATTACTTTATTTTAAATAAAAAAATTTATTTTACATTTGAATGTTCAATCTCTGTTATTTATACCTAATAATTGTCTTTACCAATTTTAATGGATAAAAGAAATTACTACTACTACTACTACAAAGCAAAAAATAAATAAATAAATAAATGATACATAAATATTCATTGTTCATCAGACATTTACCTCTTTCTGAAATGACCTTCTATGGATTCACATGGATTTTGATAGCTTAATTATTTACATATAGAATCCCATAAAAAAGTGCCTTTCATACTACTTATTCCATTTACAGACATGGAGGAATGCATACAATGATGCAAACTTAAATATTTTTTGGGAGATTTTGTTGCCCTTTCTTTCTTTTTCCTTCTTTTAAATACATTTTGCTTTGTTAATATAAGCCCAATTTCCATCGCTTCACCATATGGTTTTTGAATTTTGTTAGCAAGTATTTTAGGAAGACTTTTTAAAGTTATTACATATAATAATATTTTTATTAAAAATGACAAATAAAATTATTAATTATTATATTTAATATAATATTATCATTATAAAAAATGTATTAAGTAGCCTTAAAAAACCCTTTAAAAACACTTAATTAACCAATCTCTTTTTAACTTTTAAGTAAAGTTTAGGTTAAAGTGATTATTAAAGGTTTAGGGAAAAAAAAAACAAAAGAAATTGTATTTTTAAATGAGAAATTCTGTGGAAATAGCAAAATAAAAAACTACATTTTTCTTACCCATTTAAAAAATAAAATAAATAAATTTGTTGTTAAAAAAAAATTCAAAAACAAAAACAAAAGCAAAAAGCAAAGAAGAGTAACGAAAGGGTCAAAAGCGAAGGAAACTACGTTTTACCTATTTACGTCGCTTTGAAGCGTTTTCCCTTTTTTTTAAAAAAAATTTTAATTCTTATTCTTACCAAAATATCCGCCTCAAAAGTAGGGTCCACATCCGCATAGCTGTTGTTGGACTGGCCCAATCAAGTCTTTCCACGTCTGCCAGCTCTCGCCCATAGTCGTGACACCTGCCGCCAGGTGCTGGTGCATTTGACCGCCAAAATGCCCATCGCAGACGCTAACTTTTGCCCGCGATTGACAGGCGCGTGGAAGTCTGAAGTGGGTCCCGCTGTCGTTGACTTACGTATAAGTTGCCCGTTCCCCGTTCCCCTGTGCTTCCTTTAGTAATCTTAACATATATTTTTTTAATTAAGGTACTCTTTAATTATCTTTTTATGGTGGTGTTATTCTTTCATGCGAAATATAAAATAGTCATCCCCAAGAAATGAATTATCTTTGTATGGTTCTGATTATAGAATGGCCATAGCCATTAAGCTCGGCATGCATGGTGACGGCGTTTTAAGTTCCAGACCAAGTGCCCAACAGATATTTTCCTCAAAGATTTCTGGTTTGTCTCACTAACAGATTAACTTTTGTCTTACTTGGGATTTTCGCCAACCCCCACCAACTCAGGTTTCCGGTCGGTGGCATGTTCTAATCGTTAGTTTCTTCTTTCTTTTTCCTCCTCCCATCAGTGTCAACTCAAAAACATGCTCCAATATTCAAAGAATATCCTACCAGTTCAAATCTGTCGCTAGCAAGTTCAATGACATGATTTCTAACCAGTCGGATAGATTATCCCATTACTGAGCCACATATGCTGCTCTATTGTAGGTAGAGAATGAAATAAAACTATCTGTAGAAGTGAAGAACCAACTCACTGCATAGATGCTTTTATAGAATACACGCCGTATCAGATCCTACTCTATCACCAATGAGATTCTAATAATGATAATATATATATATATATATATATGTTTATATAGATTATTGATGTGGTGGGGAAAGAATGAAAGAGGGCATCACTATTGTTCTGGGGCTTTTCGAGCATATGCCAACACCATGACAAAATCCTTTGCAGAAGAACCAACAGATGCTGGTACTCGCTGCGATATTGATGCTGTTTGTAGCCACAAATGTACTAGATTATTCAACTGCAATGTTGGAACCACTGCTTGCCCCATAAATTTGATCTCAACCTGCCAAAATTAACATACACCAAAATGTAAATAAAGACAATACACCTTGTTTATCATCAATAATAATTACTAAACTAAGTATAAGTATAACTATGGCTGAAACTACTTCTTTAGTGCAATATGTTTGCCTAAATTTACCTACCTATTTTCTTAAACTTCAGTGATTTCAGAAAATTTTTGCAGAATATTCGAAATGTAATAAAATCAGCAGAATTTATCAAATGATAGGAACTAAGATACGGATCCCATCAAGGAGATGATTATACACTTCAACTCCACTGTTCTTCACTGGTTTCAAAGCAGACTTTGGAGCATTGTAGAGTTTGCTGCAATTTATTTGTCACAGATTGGGATAAAAACATAAAGCTACTTTCTTCTCAAGTTTAGTTGGAAACTTGAGGCACTCACACTTCTAAACTCTAAATTATTTATAGTTTCTGAGAAAACAAACTTAAACACAACAAATTGATACGATGATTCAGTGCAAACAACAAGCGACCAAGAAATTCTGGTAGTTCAATGAAGGTAGTTGTGAAATTTGTTCAGGTAATGCGAGGAGTCTGGACTTGCTATACAATATATACATGCTTTCACAAAATGGACAATGAGGCTTGAAACTCTCTTTTCCAACCAGATTTCAAAATATCCATGTATAAGATGAAAGCGTCCCCATCACATTTTAGAAATGACCATCATTGGTAAAATAGAGGTTAAAAAACCAAGAAGGAAGCTAAAAATCTTTTTGGCCAAATTTCTTCTTTGTATATCATTAGACAACATTCAGGGAGAGATTAACTCACCTCAGCTTCATCGGTGAGGTCCAGTTTCTTCATCAGGTATTTTTGAATACAAGAAACAGGTATATTTCCATCCCTGTCACAGAATGAAAGAAGAACGATAACTATCTCCTATAATTATAGAAATTTTTAATAATAACTGAATATGGATCATTCTACCAATTCAAAAGTCAGAGATGAGTTCAGTTTTTAGGTTTTTGTAGCAACACTCAATGAAAGAAAACATTTAAACATTTAGGTTTTCTTCATCAGGTATTTTTGAATACAAGAAACAGGTATATTTCCATCCCTGTCACAGAATAAAAGAAGAACAATAACGATCTCCTATAATTATAGAAATTTTTAATAATAACTGAATATGGATCATTCTACCAATTCAAAAGTCAGAGATGAGTTCAGTTTTTAGGTTTTTGTAGCAACACTCAATGAAAATAAACATTTAAGCATTTAGGTTTTCTTCATCAGGTATTTTTGAACACAAGAAACAGGTACATTTCCATCCCTGTCACAGAATAAAAGAAGAACAATAACTATCTCCTATAATTATAGAAATTTTTAATAATAACTGAATATGGATCATTCTACCAATTCAAAAGTCGGAGATGAGTTCAACTTTTAGGTTTTTGTAGCAACACTCAATGAAAATAAACATTTAAACCAACTTGGGTATGGAACCATGTCCTAAGTGACTCTGACTAAGAACCATCATTAAGTTTTAAATTTTCAGTGAAAACATGATCATAAACACATATGGCTGATCCAAAATGTACACCTGCCATGGAGTAGAGAGAAGAAGGAAAAAAGCACGAAAACAGGCAGGAGTAAGCACCTTTAGTTGAAACAAATTGATAGCAGCGGTTTAGCTAGTTACAACAGACCAAAGCAAATAAAAAAAATCATCAAATTAACAGTCTTAATTGGCAAAAGAAACAAAATTGCAAATTTGTTTTTTTCAGCATTCATCTCACAATAAAGTGGCCATACCATTTATCATGTCGAGTTGTTCAGTTTTTGAGTTTAAACTATGCATAGCTCTCAAGCATAACCACAAAAGCTGCAACTGCTTGCAGCATTGCCATGACTGCTTAAGGATTCCACTATGGACTCTAATGCGATGTTGGTCAGGACAAGCCTCACTCCTCATATTATAGGAATTAATCAGCTACAGAAAGAGGGATCATAATGCCATTTGTAACTTAAATGATCTGCTCAACATTAATTTGACCATTACATACCTAATAACTTAAGCAAAGATCTGGATGTCCAGAAGGCATTCCCTAATGATTTAGGTTAAACTTGAAAGTGGGAGTAAATGCCCATGAAGTCATAAAATGATTCATTAAAGTAAAATAAACACCTTTCAAGAGAGAGTTTAAAAAGGGAAAAAATCATCTATAACGAGGGGATAAGACCTTTGATTGCATTTTGCCTTTTTATCCTAAGCTTACCAGATCTTTATATAACCATCCACATGTTAGCTAAATGCTTTCATGAAAAGAATTGACGAACATTAACAGTAACAAAGATGGCTAACAAAAAGCTGTGTAAATAGGTGAAACTTGACTACCAATAATGGTTGTTGATCACAATAGTGCAATATTTCCAGTTAACACTAGGTCAAACCGATATATGGCCTTCTTATGTCATGACTCTTGTTTATAAGCATCAGTTGCCATAAATATTTGGCAGTACTCACTATATCAAGTTCCTTAGTTAAATCCTGCTGTAACAAAGGCATAAACGGCTGTAGGTCATCCTGTAAGCATTTCCATTCATAATTGGTAAGTAAGTTAAGCCATGATCTACTTGAATGCCCATGTATCATTAGAAAATTCAGTAGTTACCACAGCCCCTGCTTTCATAAGTGAAACTCTTGGTGCAGAGTTATGCAGAATATTGCCAAGATATTAATATAACTTTGCCTTCACTCGTCTCCTCCTGCTCTTATATAGTCCATTAAACATTTCCTTTACAGCTCCAAGTTATCCATGACCTTATAGACTCCAGCATATATTATTTACTGAGTTCCTTTAATAGGTCTCTGGATTGGTAACATCCCAAATGTCTGTTCTCCTTTCCGTATGCCAAGCCAAATATTAGGAGATTATGGTACAGAAAAAAAAAAAAAAAAAAAAAAAAAAAAGGACAGCCAACAGGTCACAATAACTGTGGTTACAAGCAACAGATAAAAATTTTCGATCTTCAGCCAAAAGGAAGAATATTTATAATGAGCTATTATAAGACTCATGCAAAAGGAACTTACTTTATCCTTAGGTAATTTGCAGGAATTTGAGGGAGGGGTGCATCTCCTTCCCTGAAAGCATTGACATTTGAATCAGTTCATGACCAAGACAAAATAATCTTAAGATAACTCTGTTTTCAATCCATTTTGGTTTGAAGGCTGAAATCAGTTCTTACTGGTCTTCAGAGGCCACTAATGAGAACCACACGGGACAGATTCTTTTTTCATGCTTTGGACCAGCAGCATCTAGCACAGTTTGTAGAGGAATGCCAGAATCCCCAAATCCAGAAAAACTTTTTTGACGGACCCTGCATAACTTTTTAGGGGTTACAGTTTGTGACGTTGCATGACCAGCATTATTATTTTTATCCTCAAGTTTTGTTTTGCATTTGTCTTCTCCAAGTTTGCTTTTGCAAATTTGAGCTCCCATGGGGCCACAGGTAGATTCTAAGTTAGAATCAGAACCTTTTGAATTAGACTTTACGGACTTGGTCCTACTTGCAACCTCCACCAAACAATCCAAAGGTTTCCAGAGATCCAACTTACCATCCAATGTTTTGCCACCATTGTCTCCCCCTTTATTCGTGTGTTGGCTAGGTTCAGCAGAAGAAGTACGCTGTGTTGCTCAATTTTATAAAGACAAAAGATATTATCAGTCTAATCTAAAACATTAGTTCTTTTCAAGCAAATGGATGTTTGAGAAACAGAGAACTATTAACCAATATTGGACCCTACAAGAAAAAAAAGAGTCATCAGATACTTAAAAAAAAATATGTAGGATTCAATGTACCTGTCTTTTATTCTGAGTGAATTTATTTAGCGTCTCAGGTGAGCTTGCACTCTCTTGGTGATCGTCCACAGAGTCTTCCTCTCTTTTAACGGGCTTCTCTGCTGAAAAACTGGAAACTCGTAAAACACCAGCCTTTCTGGCAACAGCTTTTGTTCTCCTTCCAGTCATGGTAGTTTGTGTTGATACTTTGGGGGCATTAACCACCAACGAAGAGAGTGATCTCTCCTTTCTTCTAGTCGGCATTGTCACTGTGGGCAGAACATCGGGTGCCTTCACTTTTCTTCTTTTAAGAGGGAAGATTTTGGCCCTCAAATCTTGCAAATTATGGTCTGGCCTGATTATCAAAAGCACAGATGCATCTCAATACACATTAATTTTTCCAAAATTTTGAATAACAAACATAATGCATACATGCGGAGCGTCTACCAAGAAAATACAGAATGATTATTCAAGAAAGCCAAAAACTGCATGCAATAACATGAATCTCCCAGTGTAAGGTCTTTTTTTCACTTCAACATATTACACTGCCAGATTCTGGCTAGATATTTCACTTGAAATTAGCTAAGTTACATTTACATCACTTGGAAAGAGAAGGGAGGGGGGCGGAAGAAACCTCAGGGAATAGAAGAGAGTTTAAGCAATATTGGCTGCTTCTAAAAATATCCATGCTTTTCTATCTACTTCTTTAAAAGCTTATAATCCTCCAACTTTCACTTCAAAATTTTTTTTCGATGCCTTTAAATCTGAAATTTATAGCATCAATGAGAAGATGAATGGCATGTAGGGGAAGCCACTGTCAAACCTAAAAAGGATGGAATGGCCCCTAATTTGAAAAGATTAATGATCCTAAGGCAAACAGAAGAAATCAATAACCACTTGAAAAAATCCTTTGCAGCGTTTGACAATCATAAAAGTTAAAACTAGACGTGATTATTTTACAGGTCAAAAAAAAATTGTGTCATCAAGGAAGCAATTAACATATTAGTTTTGAGTAATTACTACATAAGAGACGAAGAGAAGGTGGTATGTGAGAATATAAGTAAATGAAGGATACCTTAATTTCTCCAAAGGAACAGAACCCAAATCAATGTTGCATATTGGACAGCATTCTAGTTCTTCGTCTTGTATCTTATCATATATGCACTTTCTGCAAACTACATAAAACTCAAAAGACAAATCAATCATAAATTTGGATTTATTGACTTAACAGACTAGCAAGGCACAGAAACAAAGATCACACACATCAATCTTAGAAAAGATTTCAATGGAAACAAGCAGAGAAAGTTAAGTAATTAAAGCAATTGAAACACTTCTGTAACTTCGACAAGAGGTTGATTCCATTTCAAAAACAATAAAATCGTCTTAAAGTTTGAATCTTGTTATGGACTTGCCAAACAAACATGGAAAAGCTCCAATCTTGGAAAAGACCCTTGAATTGGAAGTAAAGTACGTGACATTAAGAAGCCTTAGCTTAATGTGGAAAATAATAACTGTGTGCAATAAATTTTAAGGTTTTGCTAACAACTACCCTAAAACACTAGATTAGTTAATATACCATTTATATTAATAATACTAAATGTAATACTTGACAACTTTATTCATCATTTATAATACAGCGAAGATATTACTTTATATAAGTAACCTAAAGAAGCGCAGTCGTTAGTCGTTAGCAAAATCCTAAATTTTAAACAGATGAATTCATAAACGAATAAAGAGAAGTCATGAATGAACAAACCAATTCACTTCCCAATAACCAAACTCTGTTGCCAAAAGTAGACACTAGACATCAACAAAGCAATATAACTTTTTTCCTCCTGTTTTATTAAACTAATCCGTACGAGCTAATCTTATGTTAATTTTGCTATTCTACCAGGATGCCTTAAACATCAACTAGAAAGAAACAGAGGGAAACTAAACAAAACGGCAATACCATAACCATAGGCTATTAAGGTATGGTAATGGTAACATTAAGCAGCAGAGAAGGTAAGAAGAGAAACCAAGACCAAACCCAGGTAAGAAGACGGGGAAAACAAGAGCAACTCAGATCAGAAGAGGAGCAGAACGTAAAGATAAACCGAAAATTCAAAGAATTGTGAATGAATGAGCTCCAAAAAGGAAGGAAATTTGAAAGGAAAAAAAGGAGAGAAAAATCTCGAGGAGAGAGACTCACACGTGTGTAGACATTCAGATATGGTACTGGCATCTCTAAGAAGCTTATCGCAAAGAGGACACGTCATGCATGCCACAATCGCTTCTCTCCTCACTTTCACGGCCTGATTCGCCATCCCCTCTTTTCTTTCACCTTCTGGCTTCTCTTTCTCTGTTTCAATCTAAATAACACAACCCCTTTCAACGTATCCCTCTCACTGCATGTCAGCGGCAAGCAAAAAGCAAAAGAAATTTTACGTGCATATCTTCATTAAAACCTGCATTAAAACCCATGATAGAAATACTAATAAGACGCAGGATTATAAACAAAGAGGTCGATAGGAAAAGGGAAAAACGAAAGGTAAGAGAAGAGGGTGCATAAGCAGATATGCAGAGAAAGTTTTTTGATCCGAAAGGAAAGGAGAAGGGGATTGAAAATTTAAGGAAAAGGGGAAGATTATGGGACGAGACAATGGTGATTTTTTTACGTGGATGTTCTCAACAGAAGAGGAACCAACGATGATCTGAATCAGTGAATCTAAACATTAACGAAAACAAAACAATAGAAAGAGTTTTCTTTTCTTCCTTTTTTTTATTTTATTAATTTACAGATCTTACGGCCAAAGGCCTACATACGGCGTCGTTTAATGGGTTCCTTGAAAGATAAATATTTGAAAAGATAAACTTTTAATCATTGTTGTAATGATAGTACCTTTGTTGGAGTCGAAAAGGCATTGCCAACTTTGCTTTGGTGGGCTTTAGTTCTTCCATAATATCTAATTCACGCATATTTTAAAGTTTCCAAGTGGTAAATTTTATCATAACATGTTTGTTTTGCCAAATTAATAATAGATCAGCAGCAAAAAAAAAAAAAATTAATAATAGATAACTATATTTTTGCATTATAAGTCTCATCTCGTCCTCCTTAAGATTTAAATTTTGGATTGGACAGCTTACTCCTCAAGTTCCGTCTAAAAATATATAACACAATGACACCAAACTTAAACATGATATTATATAATTAAATGATACAAAAAAAATATAATATAATATAAATATGACATAAATAAATAAATAAATTAAAATTTTAATAATATAAATTATTAATTTATTAAAATTTATATAAATATATAATTATTAAATACGATTATAATATAAAAAATACATTAACACAACACTCGTATATTAATTACCATATGAAACTTGGCTCTGCCTAATTCTTCTTCTACAACAGTTTAAACTTTAAATTCAAATATTATTTTTAAAAATAATTACACTAATCAAGTTAAACTGAAATATTAATTATCACCTACTTTCATAGATATACGCCAATATAACGATACACGTTATATAACTTTTTCTGCCAAGTACACTAGTACCCTTGCAATGACCATATCGGTCACAATAACCACAAAAGCATGATAAATTGATAATAGGATAATATAGTACGCATTTGTTCACCTGAGATTGGCACCTGAATCTTTAACCAGGTTATACCTAGATAAGGTAATAAGTAATTTAATTCTGATGCGTCTCTTCAAGCTGTATCCTGACAACCCCAATTTTATGGAGACTCCAAGACCCAACGAGACCCTTGTGCCTCGCGTAGGAAATTATTGTTGTAAAAGTTGACGTGCATAGCATGCCGGTGAGGATGACAACCTGAGTTAAAAAAAAGCATCTTTTTCATGATTAAAATTCTCAACAACTTATGCAAAAGTCAATACCTTAGAGAAGAAGAAAAATAAGAAAACCCTTGGGTTAAGTTTTCTCAGTCAATGTAGTAGTTTGCATCTGGTAAATACTGTGGTGATTACGGAAGACGTACCCATTTAAACATATATCCATGGCCCTCTTTCCACGTATAAGGAATATTCATTCCAAAGATTGCAGCAACCAAAGAATTTATAGACAGACAAACAGTCCCAGAACTTACGAAGAGCTCCTAACTGCCGCATACAGTGAAATGTGAAAACCCATTAATATGATGCACGCTGATGAAAGGCTCTATCTTGAAATATACCAAATTTAGGCCACTGAACAACGACAGAGAAAAGGGTTTGGAGGATAATTTTACTGAAGCACCTGAATTAGCTGATTTCGATGATTGTCAAGCTGAAGAGAATGCATTTAGATTATCAAGATTACAAGTAGGTCCTAACATTTGAAACTGTTAAATTGCCTTGGAGAATTTCGAATTTTGACAACGACAGAAAAGTAACTTTCAAGCTCCAATATTAAAGAAAGATTTTCAAGCAAATGGGATACTCAGACATATCCCTGAACCATCGAAACCCTCCTTCAGCAATTTTTGCACCTTACTTTTGCTTTCAATATAAATTTCTTTAGCTGGCCACCTGGATATTGATATAATCCTCTGTGTCATCTATGTACTCACGCAGCTGGTAGGAAAAAGCACAATTATGCAACAGTAATTATGGAATTAGAACCGAAGTTAATGTAAAAAGTAAGGAGCATACCGTGATCAATTTGTTTAAAGTACTATCAATTTGCATAGAGTAAGCCTGCAGAATCCAGAAGCAAACTTAAACTTTTGCTTCTGCATTAACAAATCAAAACCCACGACAAAAAATGACATCAATAACCTCAAGCAACATTTCAAGCTCCTCGACATCATTGTCCTCCTGAACTGTCACTGTACTTGCCTGACTCGTTCTTGATATCTTTGAACCCATAGTTGGTGGGGATGGATACCAATTTGAAACACTGACAGGTGAACACGCCCCAGCGAACTTTCTCGATAAATAAAGGTCTGCCATATCATCATCGTCATCTAAAAGTTGCTCGAGTTCATCCCTTACCTAAAAATCCGAATGCACATAAATAATAAGTCTGAACTCATGAGTAGATATCCATTTGTCTATGTTTCTTTCTCCAATCATTAATGCCAAAGGATTGGCAATATATGCCCTACAAAGCAGTAACTAGCAGTCATATAAGTTGAAAAACTGAATTTGGAACTCAGGTTAATCAGTTAAATTAACCAAGGTATCAAAAGATGAATATGTTCCGTCACTTTATTATTTAATATCAATTACATTGTCGCCAAAGAAGATACACTGCCATTTCCATTAGCATGCTACTGGTTGTTAAATCTTTCCTCTCTTGCCTATTCTTTGCATTTCCTTTTAAGCTTAAAGAAAATTATATTTGTATATTAGGCTATTAGCAGCAAAATGCCCCTTCATATGATGCTCCCTAAGGCTTTTCCATTTTGAGGAAAAAAAATATTTCAATAAATCATGATCATCCTTGCACCTCTACGTACAACTGCTTCATCTAGTTAAACTAGATTAAATATGAGGCATGAGATCAATTGGAAAATAATCATATTTGGTTAACCTTCCAAGGGAAAAAATAGTAGAAAAATCAGATTACTCAGATCAACTCATGCATGGAAAGGAGAAACTAGTGTCCAAACACCTCCCATTAGCCTCGTTCATTTGCTTAAAGAGTTTTTACTGTGAATTAGCTTGGCTATTCATATTTAAAAGGAAAGAAGATGACCAAAGAAAGTGGAAGCAATGGCAGATGGCAGTTTTGGACCCATTATATCTCTGTTTTGGTCACAAATCTTAACCCTTGGTTTTAGATGTGTTCTTGCACTTTCGGCCACTCAATGAAAACCGATGTGTGGATAAAAAATATTCTAAATTCCAACTAGATACTGATGCTAACATAGCGAAATAAAAAAGTCCTAGAATGTATCAGTACATATCAATAATTAGTTGAAAAGAGTGTTTTAAATATAATTTTTCATTGCAGAAATCAGCAGGGCCATTCTACATACTTCACCAATCAGAAAAATCCCCCCTAATAAAAAAACAAATATTTCTGCTTGTTCAAGATTTATGCATGTTATATATATATATATATATATCTGGTCACAGAAAAGCTGTAAGTGGCTTAATATATTCTAGAATTGGGCCAAAACAAAACCAAGAAAAATTGGAATCACCAACCAGCAATAACCAAACTTTTACCTATGATATGTTTGGATTCCAGAATCCTACACGTAGACATACCTTTTGAAACCAATTATTCAGCCTTGTCATAGCATTTTTCAGTTTACGCACCCGGTCCAAGTTACGACTGCTAATCTGCACATGATTACAATTGTTGCATGCAATTGAACTTTTCTTACAAGCAAACTTGAGAAAACAATGAAATTGAAACTCTTCGCTAGTAGTGAATATTAAACTTCATAAATGCAAAACAGATTAAAAACTATAATATAGATTGCCATATCTCCATGATAAATGACAATTAAATAACTGAATCTTAATAGCCAGCGTTTCATCATATCCTATAAGGCCTTTTCTTCAACATTATGGTTACCGCAGGAAAAAAAAAATCAAAACATAGATTGTATTTTCAGTTCTCCATATACCATTTATACTTCATTGCATTGCTTACAGAGAAGAATTCATGAGAACCAAATTCATAACAGAGAAGAGGAAACGATGCCTCCAACATCAAAACGTTTTTTGACCCCTTAAAGTCAAAGAGCAG
>JBBYHK010000022.1:3924097-3940261 GCA_038382065.1 Adansonia grandidieri
TCCTCACCCAACTCGGACGCTTACACATTTATTAGCCGTTATATTTGTTAAAGTGATATTCGGAGTTTTGCACTGCCAACTTGAAATTGGTGTTAGCTTCGATTAAGATTTTTGTTAATAAGTGCTTCTAAAAGCATTTTATATTATTATATTAGAATTTTAGAGTTTATAGTTAATCAAATATGATAAACGACAAATAATGTTAAAAAATTCAATACATTGAAATTATAAATTACTTAATGTAATGCATACATGAAATGAAAGTGGAAGTTAAAGGATTAAGCCGTTTCACATTGAGGTGGGATTGATTGAGCTTTTGATTAAAAATGTAAAAAGGAGAATAAAAAATTGACGACTATCGTTTAATGAGTATTTTATTTTATTTGTTTAACGCATTCCACTGCCGGTGCCGTCCATCATCCACTATCAACGGAGAGGGCAGAGCAGTAAATAAACATCATAAAACCACGCTCCTCCAGGTTTCGAAATCAGGCGCCAAAAACTGGTCATTTCTCCCGCGCCTTCCTCCACTCCCGACCAAACCACCCCCCCTTTATTTTTCCATCTTTCTTCATCTCTCCCTAATCCTCCCTCCCTTCCCCTTTTCTCTCATTTCAATCATTTGTCGTATCTTCAATTTCTTCCCTTTCTTTCCTTGTTTCCGTTGCCAGAAAGCCATGAATCATCCGCAGCCCCATATTTCTTCACCAGTCTCCACCGCCACTGTTGCCGCTGCCGTGTTTGACTTTAAACCAGCTAAACGTCGCGGTAGTTACAACTGTGGCAGATGTGGAGTTCCCAAGAAAGGCCATGTTTGCCAAGTTATCAGCACCTGCTGCACCCCTACTTCAACTTCCTCCCCGACCTCAATTCCAGCTACCGAAAGTTCCTCATCGGTAGCCCACCGGCCTCATCCTCCACCTCCAGATCACTTTCACTCCCACCTCCGACGTGCTCTCTCCTTTGACGACATCGACATCCACTGTGACTCGCCGGAACTTGATTTAAAAAGCTACGATTCTTCCTTCCCACGAAAGGATCTGGATCAGGATAATGAGATAATCTCCGGTGGGTTAACGGCGGGTTGCCTATGGGAGGTCTTTAGGAGATTGCAGCCCGCGGGATTGTTGTCGGCGGCGAGGGTGTGTAAAGGGTGGAGGGAAACGACGAAGAGGCTATGGAGGGCGGCAGAGGAGCTGAGACTTATGGTCCCACCTAGGGCTCAGCTCAGGTTCATCGGATCGGTTTTACAGAAATGCCCAAACCTTGTTAGACTTTCTCTTAAGATGGAAAGGTTCGGGTCTAAACTAATCTTAAACAGATCTAAGGTTTTATGAATTGGATCAGCTATATCAATGGAGATCAAGATAAAAATCGTCAAATGTGAATTAATCTGGTTATAATTTAAAGGATAATAATAAGAGAAATGAAGTGGAAGTTGATCTATAATCTGGAGCGCCACGTGAACTGCAAAACTGTGTTCAATCTAAGCACTGTTTTAATAGTAGAATGCTGCTTTTGCAATTTACTTGGTAAGTATATTTCTTTGTTTTGGTTTTGCAGTGATGTGGATGCAACGACGCTGGCCTGCATTGCTTTTTCCTGCCCAAATTTGGAGTGTTTGGAGATTTCTACATCGGATACTGCTGTCAATCGGATCACTGGGTATAATTTATTTTCTCGCCTTTTTTTTGGTAACTTACGGTTAGATCTTTAAAGTGGTATGCCTAGCTGCTCTGTTGTCATCTTTATCACTCTCGATTATTGTTTGCTACGATACTTGACTTAGATATCCGATACAAATTTATGTTCAACATAGATTAATTTTTTTAAATTTTTTATATATTTAAAAAGTCATATTTTTATATTTATGTCTAAATATACGTTGAATATGAATATTTTAAAAAAATTAAAAAGTTAGAGTAATGTATATTGTTTGATTGCCCACCCTAGATTTTGTTGATGGACAAATTTTTTTAAATATACCTAAGTGGTTTGACCATTAAAATTATTGCAGGGTTTGAGCGACTAAAAGACTAAAGGTTTAAAGCGCAAATTCTATTGTAGGTCATATTCTCGTATTCATTTTTAATTATAAGATATAAATATTTAAAAAAAGACTGAGTAATATTTCAAAAAACAAAAGAGTACGAGTAAACATAGATTTAGACGCTGTTATAGATTTCTTGCTCCAACTCGTGCTGGTTTTATATTTGTTCCTTATGGGTTGAGAACGCTGTCTTTTCATATTTTATGTCAAGCATAACGTGTTCCATGCTAAACTTCCTGTTTAATAGAACCCACTCAATAACTTTGCCCCTGTTTTAGATTTCGAATTATTTGGATTAATGCTTTTGCTATCTTTTGTCTTATATCCTACTTATACGTAGAGTTGCACGCTAACTAGGAACATGGTAACAAAAGCCAGATTAAATTGATTTTGATCTAGTTTTGTCAAAATTTTATGTGTAGTGATGAATTGGGTCGTTTTGTTGCTGATAAACGCTGTCTAATGAGCCTTAAGATGGAAGGATGTTCTAATTTAGGAGGCTTTGTCTTCTCTTCATCAAGCCTATCTACACTTTGGCTTTCTGGCCTTTATTCCCTCTCCAAGACGGTAGCGTTTTTTGTCGAGTTATTTTTAACATTCTAATTCTCGATTTTCTGTTGCTTTTAAGTCGATTTTTGTTTACGCGTGCCTTCTTTTGTAGGTTTTCCACTGTCCGAATTTGAAAGAGATATCCTTAGAATTTTCTGGTGAAGAAAATGATACTACTGATCTTAGTACCATGGTTGATGGTATGGGAAGAAGTTGTCCAAGGTTGCATAACATACACATTGCATCAGTTCGGCTTTCAAATGCTGTTGTGCTTTCTCTTACAGCTGCGAACTTCAGGTTTGTTAAATCTTTTGGTCTACAAGTTCATTTAAATCATGCATCACCTATGGATACATAGACACTGCTTTGCTTTATCAAGAATAATCGTGGTTACCTGGACTTACTCCTATTTAGTTTTCTGGCAGTGCTATGTTTTCTTTCAAGGATTTCTTCATCTCGAGGATAAATAATCACTAGTTTGATAACAATTGTTTGCTATTCAGGGGCTTGCGAATGCTGTCACTCGTTCTTGGTTCGGAAATCACTGATGCATCTGTTGCTGCTACTGCTTCAAGCTATTCAAGATTAGAATTACTTGATCTGAGTGGGTATGGTTTGCTCCACCTTTGATTTATCCATTTTTCTGGGTTTGTTGTAAATGATTACTTTTTCTCAATTAATCTGCAACACCATTTTTCTGATGCTTGCCGCTTGGTTTCAGGTCTAGCATCAGTGACAGTGGCATTGGAATGGTCTGCAATGTGTTCCCCAATACATTGTCAAGACTCCTCCTTGCTCTTTGTCCTAACATCACTTCAAGTAATCTTCATGTCTAAGACCCACACCTTTAGAACTGCCATTAGCTATCTTAATCTACAAATTTTCTATTTTATGTAAATATATTCATTACTATGTTTGTCGGCATTTCTAAGGTGGAATTCAGTTTGCCACTGCTCAACTGCCTCTTCTTGAACTTATGGATTGTGGGATGACTGTATGTGATCGCGATTCCCTGAATTCACCCTGTGATGAAAGTGGTGACAACGAACTTCCAAATGCATCCAACAGCAAACTGCCCCTAATGTACCAGAAGCTTATTATCAAACACAACCGATTGAAAAAACTCAGCTTGTGGGGTTGTTCTGGCTTAGATGTGAGATCTTTAAGTCCATAATCTTGAGTATATTGCTAGTTTTTTTTTTTTTTCCTTAAAATATCTTGTGGTTCTTATTTGTGAATGTGAATGCAGGCTTTATGTTTAAACTGTCCGGAACTCGATGACCTTAATCTGAACTCTTGTAAAAACTTGCATCCAGGTAAATATTTGCTAGTTTGAACATTGTGATATCTTGGTTGTTTGTTTATACTCATCCCTTGTGATTTATTTAATGAAGTGTGTTTTCCTAGAGAGATTGCTACTTCAATGCCCAAGTTTACAAAGCGTGCATGCATCAGGATGTCAGAAGTTGTTAATTGAGGCCATTAAAAACCAGGTAAATGCTATTAATTTCTTTGAGCTCCATTTTTACACTTGTCAAATCACCACTTTTGATCCCCTTATCGATATGGTTTATCCTTAAATCTTTGAAAATGGTGGCAGGTGGGTGATTATAACTTGGCTTCTGTGGAAAACCATTTTCCATGTAAGCGTTCAGCTGATGGGTCCAAGAGGGTTCGTGCACCAAATTTTCTGAGTCAACAGGTATTGGTTTGAAGGGAATTAATGGACTGTATTTACAATTACACCATTTCTGACATTGCTGTACATAAGAAGTTACTTTCCTTGTAAAGTGCCGTGTCAGAAGAGAATTCAAGCAATGAAATTATTCTGGTTATAATATCCGATGAAAGAAACACAAATCCTCTTTTCTGTGCTTGACAACAACCAATTGATTCATACTGATGAATTTGATAATTGAAAATTTGTGAAAATGGAGGAATCATCATTGCTGATTAAATAGATAAGGTGTTTGGAAAGAAAGAAAATACAAAAAAAGAAAAAAGAAAAAAAAGGAATGAAAAGATGAATCGCCGGCTAACGTGAATTCTTTTGTTTGCAGGCAAATGATGATGATAAGAAACGAAGAAGGATTACGGGACGACAATGTAACGTGGTTGTGGATTAGGACTAAAATCCAATTTTCCTTACATCCACAGTTTGCTCAGCATTTTTATTTATTGTACATAAATGTTGTTTGTCGTCATGTTTCCTTAGGTTGTCTGCTGGTGTCATCTTTCAATAAAAGTTCATAATTTTATCAAGGATTTTACTTCAGTATAAAAATTAGATCACTCAACTGGAAAAGTCTATAACAAAGAACCTGCCTGTTTCATGTTCTCTACTTCACAAGGAGAGCCGATTGAAGGTTAAACATTATTGATAAAATCGAATGATTAAAACGTAATGGGTGATTCGGATCCGAGGACGGTCACACCAAGAAAGTAGTAATCAGATTGATACGGACTTAGTTACTCTCACTCACCTTTAGGTTGCTAAAATGGGCCAGGCTGATTAAACTCTGCGATAAATGGGCGGAAAATCACAATATACCCCCATGGAGGAGCTGCGGAAGTGCAAGTTTGGGCCCAAGCTGAGCAAGAATAATGGCCCAGTTTCTGCAAATTAATAGCACTCTTAACCGTGCGGCAGGGGGCCACTCCCGACATCGGTGAATTAGTTGAGTGCCCACATTCAGGTGCGCTCGACATATGAGAAAAAGTCAAGATTTTGCCGAAATATTGGGGTTTTTTTTCTTCTTCTCTTTCGATGACTTTAGTTTCCCTTTTTTAAATCGTTGCTAACAGCCGAGCCTTTTTTAAAGATGGTTAATTACTTAATTGTTTGGTTTGATTGGCCATTCTTTTTTAAGATGATGTAAAGAATTGGAAGCTTAACTCATAGAAGGTGGGGTTGAACGTTGACGCAAAAAATGGTAGATGGGCTTGGCCGCATGGGAAGCAGAGGCCAAACCCAATAATGGTAGGAAACAGTAAATGGAAGAGTGGGCCGCCTGCTCTTAATTATTTTGCTGCTTCTTCTCCATTTAAGACTCCTCATTTTTCAAGCTTAGCTTTTCCGCCTAAACGTATGTGCGTCGGCCCACAGGCCTTACTATCAACATCAGCAATCAAAGACACCTCACTTGCGTTTCCATGATATGATAGCTTGGCAATTGGCACACTCATGTTCTCCACAAGCATTTATTTTGGCATGAAAAGTTGTTAGCTCTTCTAGCTTCTGTTTATCCAACAAATTCAAGTTCGATTTCGGTCTCAATTAAAAACTGAAAAAGCAAAGGAGCAAAACAAAGAGTGAATGCAACCAAGTTCTAGCAAATCGTAAAAAGATATGTTAGTGATGTGTTTATATCTAGAGACAATTCAAAAGTACTTTGTCCTATTGTGTGAATCTACCATTGATTCTTTGCATTATAAACATCTCTCAACCCTTCGCTATTTATAGTCTATCTACATCTGGCTATGTTGGATTACATATAGAACATTTAACAGGATTATAATTGTCCAATAACTCTAAATGATTTAGATTTATTAGGTCTATAGATATTCAGCAATCTTGATTTTCCTCTGTCGCAAGGATTTTCCCTTTAATATTGGGAATTTATTTTGGCCACAAAGTACAATTAAAGGGTACATACAACTACACAAATGTTAGATTGTGGGGTCTAAACTGATAGGATGAAGTTACTATTATTACAGAAAGAAAAATAATAAACAATGCCCTGATTCAAATCTGAGTGGGGTGGAAATTCGAAAAGGTTGTGGACCCTTTTGCCTGTATTTGGTCCTTAATATGGTGCCTCAATTCAAATCTGACACCTTAATTTGTCCGTTGCTCTCTCTCTCTCTCAAACGTGAGTTGTACTTTGATGAAGTGAAGCTTGTAGCTAACAAAGCTGCCCCACCCATCCATGTTGGGATATAATTAACTGGTGCTGAAACAATTCGCTTTAAGAGTAGTTGTTTTGGCAACAATAGGTTGAATACAAATTCCTTATGATAGTATAAAATAGGTGAAAAAATATAATTTTTTTTATTAATAAGATGTAAAATTAGGGCTTTCGTAACTAATTAGTTGTGATTTTATTGAAATTATAAAATTAGGAGGATGAGCTAGTAAGGTTGAGTGAAGTAAACTTCCCAGACAAGAAGATCAGATTTAGGGATCTCCATCTATTTCCAATCACTCACCGAGTTTTGAGAAGATATGAAAATTAATTGTTGGACCTCAAATTTTGTGAACCAGATTAGTGGGCGTTTTCTAACTAACCTTGTGGAGACTTTGTTGCAATCGAAGAACAAAGAGATGCAGCATTGCCACGTGACATTCCACATGTCATGTTACAATTACAACCCGAAAGGGTCCATCAATTAAAGAAAGGTCCCACTGTTTCCTAACTCGACTTACCAATCGACAACATTCACGTGGGACCCTTTTTACACATGGGGCTGTTCCCACACTCCCCCAGTGATCCAACGCTCCTGGATTCACTCCACAAATCCAACTCCAAACTACCCACATCTCAGCCGTCCGTTCTGGTCCACATTGTTCAATATCATCGGCTGTGCTTGTTCCTCCTTTGTCCCCCTTGGGGCACCCTAACTCAACGCTGCCCCACACGTAACAGGCAGCCACATCCATTGCTGTCTCGGATCCAACCCACGCGCTTCGCTCAACGTGTCCCCTGACCCTGAGTGCCCAAGTCCAAAGGTGGGAAGTGGGAGCCCCGATGATTGCTCGTTGACCAAGCGCGTAGGGCACCGCGTTCGTGGGTTTATCATTCTCAAATCAATGAAAATGAAATACATGCAGGAACAAACATGTCACCAAGAGCTAGCCCAGATATCGTCCCTTGAAGCAAAAAGTTTTTCCCCATAAAACTAGTTAGCCTGCCGTCACATTTTTCTCATCAACGTACAAATCTTCAAGTTTAAAAGGAATCGGCAAAAGAAAATCCTCAAGTTTCTTCTCCTTTGAGTTGTACAAGATTTGGAGCAACAGAAAATATATCGAAGGAATATTGTTCTTCAGGTTGTGAAAATTATAAATCGTTCAGGAATTCTTTATATCTTGGTAGCAATGGGAAGTAGACTGAATTACGAGAATGATCTCAATCTCAAAGCAACCGAGCTCAGATTGGGATTGCCCGGGCATGATGATGAGCCTGAGAGACAACCGACTCCGAGCATCAGAAATAAAAAGAGAACTTCGCCTGAGATTTCTGAGGAGTCAAGGTCGAAGAGCAGTTCTGGGGTGACAAAGTCTGGAAATGATGATCAAGACAGTGCCCCTCCTGCCAAGTAACTATATATATTTACACATAAGATTTTCAGTCTTAGACCAGGATTTGGCTGTTTCGACAGATTCTTAATATAATATTTCATGAATTAATTAACACAGGGAACAAGTTGTAGGATGGCCACCAATCCGATCTTACATGAAAAATTGTTTACAGATTGCCAAGAAAAATGAGTGTGAAGGGGCAGGGATGTACGTCAAAGTAAGCGTTGATGGAGCTCCTTATCTCAGAAAGATTGATCTCAAGGTTTATGGAAGCTACCCTGAACTCCTCAAGGCTTTTGAAAACATGTTCAAGCTCACCATTGGCAAGAATCATAAACCTCCCAACTTTTTTTTCCTTGACAAAATTAACCCATGATAGAACTACGGTGAATGATTGTTAATTAATAATAATTTTCTAGTGCTAGACCTTCTGATGGTTTTTGATCTGCAATTTCTAGGTGCATACTCAGAGAGGGAAGGCTACAATGGATCTGACTATGTTCCAACTTATGAAGACAAAGATGGTGACTGGATGCTTGTAGGAGATGTTCCCTGGCAGTAAGTTCTTTGGATCTCCAAAGCTATTTCTCTCTAAATCTTTCTTTTATTTTTTCCAATAGTTAAAACTCATATTTTTGTTATCCCTTTTGTTTACAGAATGTTCATCTCCTCCTGCAAGAGGCTGAGAATCATGAAAGGATCCAAAGCCAGAGGCTTGAGCTGTGTATGAGTCACCAAAATTGTTTAACAAGAAAGGAAATTTTCTTTGGCTTCGATGACCCATATTCCAGAAGGAAGCAACAATTTGCTCTTCCTGAAAAGTGAGGGGCTATTTGGTAGCATCTCTAATTCTTTGTAAAGAATACAATAGCAGAAAATCTAATGGCAAGAAATAGTATAGAATAGATAAGAAGATCCAATCTAACTGTACAAAGGACATACTATTGCTTTACCATTTTTCCAGGATAACCATGTGTACGAAGAAGATTAAATGAAAGGCAACAAACAACTATATATATATATATATTTATGTGTTCAGTTTTGTATTATGAATAGAACGTAGAACAGATAGTAATGTTTTATGATTATCCCCTTATATGTGGGTTAGTTCAGCAGGAGCCGATCTATCTGAAAATACGATTTCATGGAAACGATACCAGATGTGGGTTAATTCCCCAATTCAACATGCTTCTTGCAGTTTCCACGTTGCAGAACTTGAGAAAGATGGTTTAGGCGTCAAAACTAAAAAGATGGTTTTGAGGGCTGAAGTTTAATTCAGCTATGGTAGTATTATTACTATCATTATTTCTGGGATGAAAACCACATCCAATTTTCATGACCGAAGCATAACATCTAATAAAATTACATGGGATAACCTAAAAAACTTATCAAGGTTAAACTGGCTTTGATTCTTATAACTCCTAAAGGGTTCTATTTCATTTGAAATTTTGGTTTAAATTCTTGGGATCGTATAAAATGCACCCTCGAATTAGATTAAATAAGTATTGTTAAAGTCGTCAAACATTACCCTAGAATTTCAGATCAGTTATTATTACATACATGGTGAGATTCTTTTGTCGATTGCCCAACTGGAGGAGTTGCTTGGATCGTTAGTGCAATGATTTACTTCACAGGACGAGATCTTATCTGGTTCAAGTCAAGGATGGCACAACTGTACCAAGGAAAAGAACAGGAGAAGCTCAAGATTAACAGTAATGCGTATATCTAAAGCATAATTCAAGCTTGACAACAAGGACCATCCTGAACCGATGCTTAACAAATACTCAGGTTCAATATGTCCAGTCCAGAAAAGCAATGACTATTTTGAAAGCTGCTTTTTAACTAAAGCAGTTCAGCATTTGGTTTTCTAGCAACTGATGGCACAATACATATAGTATAACTTAATACATGAAAGAAAAAAAAAAGAGGGAAACTAAAAGCTTGACACTGAATCATAAATTTCTTCAGGGCAGTTACAGAGGAAGGCCATTAAAAGATAAATGCATTCCAATAAGAAACTTAATTAATCATAATTTAGAATTTGAAAAGGTCAAATGAAAGCCGCTAAAACTATAACTAGCAGAATATGTTGTATTTTCCTTACATAAATCTCCTCATTCAAAATTCCAGCATCATGTCAAGTGTAATCAACTTATGGCAGCATCATAAATACCGTAGCATAAATCATTTGACAGGCATGAGAGATAGCCACCAGCCATTGAAGCATGCATCCTTTCCTTCTCGTCTTGGTGAGATAAGAGCTCATTCTAGAAGCTAGAATTGCAGAGTGGGACCTCACCCACTGTGGATTATTCCAACAACTTATTCTAAAATAAGTAAAATAGTAAGAATATAGTTCAAAATATCATGGAACCAAGAGGGAAAAAGGGGAATCAATAGTAATTATAAGGACTTCGCAATATATCTGCCGTTTGCCATCGTCACTTTCAACCGTATCAGAAACCAGACGACCACAAACATAAATCTTTGAATTTCACGTTTAACAATGCAGCAAGAAGTTACTTCACAATGAGTTGTTGAGATAGTTGAGATTTTAAGAAGGGAAAAGAAGCAACCAGTAATCAACTGGGATGAAAATGCTTTGGTTTTCTTTATACTGCTTTGGGGTGTTCGAGTTTATCAGTTCTCGTTTGCATAGTGATGCCAATAATGCTTGTTCTCACTTGCTTCAGTATCTCATCCTGGCATTCAAAATCCGTAGGAAATACCAATTTGCTAGGAATCCAAAACCTCTCCCATGTCGAGATCTTGATGCCTGTTAAGTTAGCAAGCCAGTTTTGTGGATTTTCCGTACAATTTCAACCGGTATAAATTATGAGATGAGCCAAGTTGCTTTGTACCCGATGACTAATGCCAGTGTTTGGATTAAAACTTCGGGTAAGAACGCCGTAATTATGGAATTGAAATAACGAAGAAAAAAAAAATAGTGGAACTGAAATGCCTCTTGAAGCTGAAAAAGAGCGTCAGATTTTCTTAGTTCAACTGCCCAGAACTAGCACTGAAATATGATATATTTCAGCATATGGTCTAGAAGATTTGGACAGAGGCTCCCAGATTAGAACTGATCTTTTCCGACTGCTCCATAGACCACCATAATAAGGTTAACAAAACAAAATCAAGGGCTAAAACGTTCTGATGAAAATGCCCTTGGGTTTGGGGTGAATTATTCCATTAATTAAAACTACCGAGTACTTAAAATTGACGGCGAAACCCATCCCCTTACCCACCCCATGACCACCCATCATCCATTTTTCCTTCGTTCAATGATTTAACATCCAATAACGAGAGTAGGGTCAAATTACTTTTTGAAACATAACCCACACCCCCCCCCCCAAAACAAAGTAAGCACACTATCAAGCATCAGTTGGACTATCTATAGCATCAAGCGTTTTAGAAATACATATAATAATAATATTATTATTATTATATCGCCAACCATTATCCATTCTTCTACTTCTACGTTACCCTTTCCTACGAAAAATACACTGTTAACAATACAACATAATATTATATATACTCACTTTTTGCAGGTCCCACAATCCACTAACCAAAAAATCAGAGAACCACTACAAAAGTGCTTCCATCATTTGTCCACTATCCCCCACCTTTTTGATACAAAAATGAAGAGCGTATCAAGTGAGTTTTGACAATTCTTCCCCTTTACTTTTAACTTGTCAAGACATTAAGTGCCTGCCTGTATTTTTCTTGGGCATTGACATCAAACTCTGTTTTGAAAACTAAAAAAAGCTGGAAAGAAAGGCAAAAAGCAAAGGCTATGGCATCTGACTTTGATGGCAATTTGAAGCCAACAAACAACTTATTTTCGTGGGGGGGTTAGAATAGGACAAATAAAGCGCGGGCGCAGGATGGACTGTGGGATGTGCACCTTTATTTTTATTTTTTCCTAATTTCTATGAAGGGGGATTTGTTTCTGGCTTAACAATGGAGGAAGTATCCGGTAACTGTGAGTGGTAAATTGCCGTGGCGAGTGAGATGGGCATGATGCAAAGAGACTTTGATTGAAGGAATTGCATGGCAGCTCCAACATTTTCTTCCATGAGCTTAGCTACCTGTCGCTCTGTGCCATCGTTTGACCACTTCTCCCATGGTGGTTGGCGTCTTCCACCCTCACCACTTTCATACTGGTGTATCATAGAAGAAGCTCAATTGTCTTAATAAATAGCAAAATACTTATAAAATGTTGGACATATGCATAATTGTTTATTACCTCAACTGACGATAATGGGATGTCCGTTACAAGTGGTGCAACTGCACCAGCTCCTCCCAACCTACTCATGCTCAAAACCTGTCAAATAATCAAATAATATTACAAGGTGAAAATTTTTCAAATGAGAATGATCATACATTTCTCTTTATTTCCTTAAAAGCATTACATGCTCCAGAGCAAACCATTAAAGAGCATGCATATAAGGTAGGAGAATCCCTTTACCAAAAATGTGTCTATGTCATTGTCATTCTTTGATGAAGTAAAATTTCAGGTATAACAGCATGAACCTAACTTTCTACTGTAATAATTAGGGAAACCATATTCCAAAGCCATAAAAGTGTTCAGGAAATCGTCTACTTAAGAATTGCATTAGTTGAAGAACTAGTAAAAGTAGTATTTAGGCAAAACAAAAAAAACGCAGATGCAATTCAACCAGCAGTGCCCCGCATACAATGAGGGGAAAACTTCTAACATTACATGGTACATTCATCTAATAAAATATCACAGACTGATTCCATAGACATGAGCAGCACCACAATATGCAGTAAAGCAAGTATGAAGTATCTGAATAATAAATATGAAAATCAAACAGTTAAACAGAGTTTGTGATACCTTAACTTGGAGCCTCAGGAACTTCACATAATCTACAACTTCATCAAGCATGACTGCTCTATCAGTCTGTACAAAGAAACATATGTGTCACTACTTAATGAAGTTAAATGCATTATACATGGTTAAAACTTTCTCATGGTTTACCTCCAAAGACATACAAATCTACCATAAAGTTACCCATGTCCCAAAGAGACCCTTCTAACAATAATCAACTTTGCTTAGCTAGGTTAAACAACAATGATCTATTGTAACATCATTAAGTTACTATCTCTGGAATTAGGACATCAATCCATTCAATATCTGCACATAATTTTAACAGTCAATAAAGGTAGCTTGGAAATGAGCCTAAGGAAGAAGACAAACCCTCAAATAATAATAAATGTTAACTAATTTTTAAAGCTTTCACATAACAAGGTTAGTCATAAAACTATTACAAGGTTATGGAGCAGATCAGCAGTTAGGGGCTGACAAGATCAGTAACAGACAGCATTTCCCTGCTGTCAAGAACATACCCCTTACTATTTCACAGCATTAATAGATCATCCCTGCTGTCAATAATAGCATGTTCCTTACGATATTAATTTAAAGAAAAAAATGGTTAATCTTAAGATCTTTTTCCTGACAACCTAACAAAAGCACTATCTTCCTCCGAGGATAAATTTTAATATAAGAAAAAAGTACTTATTCTGGATGTTGATTGTTAGTAAAAACGTATTGGAAATATGCAAGTCATTTCACAAGTAAATTTATGAAATGATAAGAAAAGGAACTGACCTTGTTAACACTAGGCACAAGTTCCTGCAATGCCCTGATTCTTTCTGTAATTCTCTCCCTGCGCAACTGTACCAAAGGGGAAAACTGAATGGTTCAGTATTTAAAAAGTCAATTTCATTGAAACACCTTATGTGATCACTATTTACAAGACTTTGATTCAATTTATCCAATTTCTATCTTATTCAAAAATTTTCCTTGCTAAGAAACTTGTGCCATTTGATTCTAGCCCAGAAACACAAATCTAAATTACTGCTATTTAATATACTTAGTTATTCCCATATTTGGTGTGGTTATTTATAATAAATTAAGCTTACCCGTTCAGCAATGCTGTGAGGATCTGTGGCCTGTCCTCGTCTAGCCCGAACCTTAGGACGCATTGCCGGTGGATGTGGTGCTGCAGCAACAGTTGCTGGCATTCGTTGGCCATGGAAAACCTGGAAATTTATAAAAGTCATATCATCAATGATGGAATTAATAGACTAAGATAGCACCAACATCAATACCTTCTTTTCTCTCCCACCCATCTCTCGTCTCGACAAAGAAGGAAAAAAGGGTAAAAGGAAAAACATCACTATGACCCATAACAGTTTGAGGGGACCACAATTTGGTTTCTATATAAAGATAAACGTTTGGAACCTAAGCATACGGCAGTGGACAAACAACAGAAATCTTGCAAGAATTTGACTTTTAGTAAAAGTCTTAAAAAGTTTTGCAAAATACTTCCACGCAATTTGTAGAATAACGTGACAGTATAAATAACTAAATACAGAAGCAATTGCTCTAGATGATAAAATATCTTGACCATAATTGACACTTTAAATCTACTGAATCAGAAAAAGGAAACTCAGATCCATCTTTCTTCTGTCGTAATTTTAACTTACGAACATTTTTTTAAAATAATAAGAGAGTGCTCTGAATTTTGAAATCTTTCACAAATAACACTCATCCCTTATCTGATGTCGACAATTTTTGGCAGCTAGGAGCACAAAACCTACTAGACAACGGACCTGTTTCTCCTGGCAGATGACCATTGACCAAAGACCAGTTCTAAAATCAAATGAGAAAAGCATGACTTTACTACAAATTAAGGAATCAACTACAAGTCATTTAAAAGGAGAAACTAGAGATTTTTATTTCACTACTGTGACCCTAGCTTTCAAGTTCAAAACTTCACCAATATGTCCTTTAATCCTTGAAAAGTAAAATTTTCAATTTCAAGTAAAACTCTTGTTTATTTGCTCATGCTGCTTTGCAGCTAATTAGCGGTGGAGTCGCTCTTCTCTGATTGAATAATCCTACTCCGCCAGTTAGTTTACATTAGTCGAAAAACCTAGAAGGAGGTTGATGTACTCTTTCCTTTGTCAAATACCAAAACTTGGCATCTCAAAACAGTAACTCCGAACCCACCCCTGCTCCCAAAATTGTCATGTTTTCCCTTGTCTTCTCTGCTATTAGGGAGAAACAGACATGACATAGTAACAAGATAAAAAATCAAATAGACAAATTGGCTGTCACCCCATTTTTGACAATCTAAAATTTAAAATAATTCAACAAGGACAAACAACAATGCTTTATTTAGTGGGGAGAAAAAAAATTAATTATTAAGAAAATTAGCATTGGTTATTAGCACCATAAAACTAGCTTCTTAGTTAAGCTCCAGAAAGGAAATTCGTATTTAAAAGAAATCTTTTTATTCTTGTAGGGAACCCAACAAACACGGGCAAGAAAGTTTAATAAAAATGAACAGAAATGATAAATTACAATTTTTCTTACATTTTTTACAGAAGAAGCTCTGCCATCGACGACCCCGTTGCGAAAGCGCTTGCCGCTACCGGAAGCTTCCTCGGGCTTCAAAAACCCCCCTTTTCCTTGCTCCAAGCTCAACCCCAACGGAAAACCCTGTCCATGAAACGAACAACCTCCCCCGCTGCCGATTCCGCCGAGATGTCCGGCGCCATCACCGGAGCTGAGCTGCAGAAACATTGGTTGTCCAGCTCGCTCAGAGGTTCCAGCCAATCCACCGTCAGGTCCCGCTAAGCCCGTGTCAGACGGAGCGAAGTTAGGGAGTCCGAGGATTTGCTCGAGGAAATCATCGGCGGAAGCCTCGTTGGGATTATTAGCCATGAGAAAGTCGAAGAGGTAGTGGCGGAAGTGAGTCGAAGTGGCGAGTTAAGGCTACCAAAGAAAGAGCATCTACATGCAAAAAAATGAAATGGCAAAACAACCAAACAAAGTAATATAAAAAGAAAATTAGCTTTTCTATTCTTCTCTTTTCTTGCTTTAATCTGTCTATCTCAGCTGGAAGGGGAAACTTTAGAGTTTTGCCTTTGCTCGGCTTTTCTTTTCTTTGTTCTTCTCTTCAGCTCTGCGAGAGAATCAGAAAGACAATGACAAAGAGAGTGGGTTTTTTTGGGTGGTTAAAATTGTAACGCTTTTTGTTAAAGGGGTTTGAGTTTGATCAAAATTACGTGGGAAACCCATTTTCCCTGTTTGCTTCGGTTGGTTTGCTCATGTCGATTTTTATTTTATTTCTTTTTATATAGTAAATCGAACGGTCTAAATAAGATCGTAAAATCTTCTTTATTTTTAAGATTAGCTCCATTACATTTACATAAATTGCCATTATGT
>JBBYHK010000022.1:3940361-3954457 GCA_038382065.1 Adansonia grandidieri
ACGGTCTAAATAAGATCGTAAAATCTTCTTTATTTTTAAGATTAGCTCCATTACATTTACATAAATTGCCATTATGTAACAACTTCTGTGTTAGCTGCTGCCCCTGAGACTACTGAATGGTCATGTACTGAGAGTACTGATTCTAGCCACTAAATATTTTGACTTTCATATCTGTGTAACAATCCGATTTCAGGATCACTTTTATAAATTTTGTTTTGTTTGTGTCGACAGCGTGAGTATAAATAAATATAATATAAATTATTAAATATATTAAAATTTTAAATAAAATATAAATAATTAAACTTGTTATAATTTTAAATAAGAATTTATATATTAAATGTATAATAATACTCGTATTAATCATGTTTAAATATATCATATTTTATTTATTATATTATATTCATATTTATTAAACATGTAAGGTTTAAATTTTATTTTCATGCTATGTCTATAATCTTCAAATCTTTGTAATACGTCCCATTGAGACAAAGCCTATTCTAAAAACAAAAAATGTAACGGCTATAGTATCCCATAGTTATTGACTATGACGGAAAGCTGAACCACTCTTCACACTGGGCGCCGTTAGACAGCGATATGATGAAGAATATACATATATATATTAACCGTTTTGATGTTCGTACCGTTTCGATTTTCTTCAAAACCGCAACTGGCTGGTACATCACCGACTAACCTGTTTAGAACAATCTTGTATCACAACCCATTCGAGAGTTATAAATGCAACGCTCGCTAGCACTTCATATCCTAAACTATTTGCAGGTCAAGGACAAATATTGCCAAATTCCAATGCCCCGCCGTTTAGAAAGCGAAATAAAATCTGAAAGAGTGAAGCCTGCTTTATTTGAAAATAAAATATATATTTTTAATTGATATAGCAAAGAATATTCAAAAACCACTACTCTAAGCCATAAACTGGAGTGCATGCATGACAATGTAGTATATGCACACATGGAAGCACGTACATTAAAATTAGTTTCTTCCAAATATTCCTGATCCTGAAACTCCGGGGATAAGAAATGAAGATAATAGATCACTCTTGCTCCCTATCAAGCACATCATAATATGAACTTAAAATTGTACCAATAAACGAAGTAACAGTTCAAGAAACACATCGTGTAACAACATATCTCATTCTATTGTAAGTTTTAAATGACAAGAAGCTCTTTTAACTCTAAAGAAAAAAAAAATAACAAATTATGCGGAAGAAATTTTACACAGTAGCAATAAGCTCTCACATAATGCTTGGGGTAATTTTTTTTTCTTTTTGGCATAAGAGAAATGTATTCAAAAGAAAGCATAGTAATTCAATCATATTTTGCTTCAAACGTTGGTCTGAATCGTTCTCAACCAACAAATTTCATAAGCTATCCCATTGAATCTTCAGAAGTTAAAGAAAATCAAGGGAGAGACTACATGAGAAGGAAACAAGAGAAGAAAATGCAACGTCCAAAAAAAGGATACATGAACAAAGCAGTGAGAGTGAGCAAAAATACTGGCAAGAGCATCCTCAAACACATTCACAGTAAACAACCCACAGCCTCAGGCTGATTCACAAGTTAAAGCAAATTGATTGATTATAATTTATAAATAGTAATATGCTCTATTTGGCAAAGCACGAAAGTTCCTCACAAGAATTGATTCTTTGTGAGGCAGTAGTAGTGAAACTGAGCAAGCAGAGGAACAGCTCACTCCGACCACAAGCACTAAAATACAACCAGCCTAAGGCAGGCTTACAAGTTGAACATAAAGTAAAGCGTAAGAAACTGACGAAATCAGAAGAGTAAAAAGACAAAACTATTAGCATATAAAAAGTAGGAAAGAATACCTCAATAACCAGAGATAAAGGGGAGACGTAAGTAGCTTGAAACTTCAACCATGGGCTACAAGAGAAGAAAATTATTCAACAGAGATACAAGTACCACCTTGAAAGCTGACACTAAGAAAAAAAAGACAATTGTAACAGCTAAAATTGGTTCCAATCATCAGTCAAAATGAAGGCTTAAGTTGAATCCAAGTCGCAGAAACATAATAAAGAACATTATCTGAATCTAGAATTACAAATAACTAGGTAAAAACATGAACGAACAATCTTTTCTTACACCTTCTCTTCCCTCTCTCGGTTCCATTGTTCAATCCTGGCTCTCCGCTCCTCACTCCCTTCCCTAGCAGGTGGAGGGCTTCTGCTTCGCCTAGGACTCCCATGCTTTTTCCTACCACCGCTATCTCGATCGTACCTGTCAGATCTTCGCCCATTCCTATCACGATGATCATCACGGTCGCGGTCCTTATACTCCCTATCACGCCTGTGGCGTGGGCTGGCGCTCCTGCTCCTGCTCCGACTCGGTCTATACCTGCGGTGCTTCCCAAACAGCTTCCTTCTCAGCTCCCTCCCAATTACCTTGACGTGCATAAAATTACAGTAACCCCCACGGTTACAATTATTTTCTTCGTATTGCCGACAAGTTGCTTCGCGGAAATCTGTGACAGGAGAAAATTCCGCAATGATAGGCCGACCGGAGTAAAACCTTCCTTGAAGTGCCTGGAGGGCGGCTGCCGCCTGGTCCTCCTCCCTGAACTGTACATACACGTTTCCAATCATATGATCGGCAAGGTTGTCACAGACGTTGAGGCTCTCGATCTCACCAAACTTGCTTAGCTCCTCGAAGATGTCCTCGTAAAAGTCCTCGAAGTGCTCCTGGATCTTGCGGGGGTCAATAGGTTGGCCCTGGGGGTCAACTCCGGGGGTGATCATGTCCGGGCGCTGGTACATGTTCGCAAGCAGAAGGGTTGGGGAGATCGTCGGCCGGTTGTGGAGTCGTGAGCACCTATCCCCATGCCGGCATGCTCCAATCTTGAAATAGAAGGGACAATTCACGCGGTCCTTCTCGGTACCGAAGATTGAGGCCAAGTGCTCCGCCATTGTCGCTGGAAATTACGAACAAAAGCAAGCGCAGGAGACTTGTCAATATAATTTCAATCAAAACCGCTTATCTAATTGATCGGATTTTGAGGGAGGCTAATGTTAAGGTTAGGGTTTTCGGAACCCTAATTTTGGACTTTTGGCTTAAGAAAAGAGGATTTACTCCTATTTTAGATTAGGAAAAATACCAAATGGGTTTTTTTTTTTTTCATTTCTATTTTTGCTTTTGGGCCTCGGCGATTGGGGAAGGTTCTGGATGATTCAGTTTTTTAGCTCCAGCAGGCGCCGGGGAAAGCTTTCGTAAGAACGGGGGCTTTTGTTTTTGGAAATCGGACATTTAATTACCATATATTTACAATTTATTTAGGTTAGGCTGCCTCATTCAGCCCGATTGCCTCCCTTGGTCAGTTTCATTTTTTGCTGCTATCAAATATTAGGGCGTAAAAGTTGTTTGAATTACGTTCGAGAAAACTTAAATTCAACTGAGTATTATTGAATTGAATTAGAATAACCCAAATTATTTAAGGTATTAAATTAAAATATTTTATAAGTTTAATTTAATTTTTTAAATAGTATTAAAAAATTTTAATTTTAATTTAAATATAAATAATTGAATTTAAAATATAAAATTAATATTAAACTCATTTTTTATCAAATAAACAAGTTTAATAAAATAAATTTAAATAATTTAATTTTTATTTCAAACCAAATGTAAATTTAAAAAATTAAATTAAATTAAATTTAAATCAAATTTCAAACAATAAATAAAAATCAAAGTGAAGCTCCTTATTTTTTCAACTCGGTTCAACTCGACCAACTATGATGGAAAGTTTAGGTTACTTAAAGGGAGCTGGTGTTAAACGCAATAAATCGATGAGTTGGAACAATTTAATAGGCTAACTACATCCACCCAGGTTGGCTTCTCCTATTCCGCTTCCGCACTATTGCAAGCTGTTACCATGTTGACAAGCAGACATCCAACAACTATAGCATGATGGACACTTCCCAACTGCAAAACTCTCATCAAACATCATTTATTCAAATTGAAAAAAGCCATCAAAGCATATCTCGAAATAGCAACTCCCTACAAAGAAAAAATTTGAGTCATAATACACAATCAATGGAGGAAATAAAAACATTATGATTATGGCAATAGTGAAGTCTCTCATGGGTATATCTGCATCCCAGATGCCACTGATTTTGCAGATGCGGAGGAGAGGTGTTTTAACTCGAGAAAAAACAGAATCATGTGCAGGATCATAACGATAATCCTTGTATGGAATCTCCAAAATTGCCGGAACAAGGTTGTTGTAGCTATCCACTATATTCGCAACCTGCAATTAAAAGGGTGGAAGGCCACCGCTTAATTTGTGTCCGGGATTGGTATCATTACAGATGAAACTACTAAAGTTATAGATTCAGAAGAGGAGCTTTGGTTAATCTAACTAGCTAGTATCCAAAACATTAGAACACGATTGAATTATCAAAGCAAAAGGGAAAATTCATCAAAATGACAGCAAGAGCATGCAGGATAAGACAGCCCATCTTGCCAATTTTAGCACTGGAGTTCAAACATACTCTCGATGCACTGAAATATGATGAATGCTCACACAAAAACTATAATACTAATTCTCAGTTCACCCATAAAATTGGCTTCTATTGAGTAACAAATGATCAATAAACATATTTTGCACATGACGACATAATAAGGCAAGTATGAAGTAGGACTCCTAGTTGTCACCAAGAAATTTAGGTGCACACCTTACAAAGGCGTTCTACCAAATGGCAGATTTTATATTTGATCAAAATCTCATTTAATGATCATGTCAAGAAAAAGCAAAGCCTTGACGGATAATCACTCAAAAAATGCACTTCATTACTGAACCTCGTATCTGTGTCCTTGACCTGAAGGCGATTTATATTCACAGTTCACAGGTAAACAGGCCAACAATGACTTCTAAGGATCGGCACCACTGTGACTTGATGATGAGTTCTGCTTGTTAGCATTTCATAGGTCTCCTCAGCCATACATTACAACTTTTCTCTGCATAATACACCTTAACAAACAGATAGATATTTGCATAAAAACTGCAGAAAACAAATGATGTTGTATGACAGCATATTCGGCAATCTACTTACATATTGGCTAATCAGCACGATAGCAAAATCCACCCTTGCTGTGAACTCTTTAAATGCATCTTCAATTTGCTTAACCGTAGTTACTAAAAGGCAAAAACAAAAATCATTGAATAAGTGAAGGACAAAGATAGTGATATTCACTTGGATAGTAAAAGAAAAGAAACCTATATAAGATGGTTTATTTAGAGAAAAACCAAACAAAGTGTTAAGCGAGAGCTAAGTGGAGCAAATTTATAATCTGATATTTATTCTGACCCAAAATAGTTAAGAGGATTAGCGTTTATCTTTTCTTTTATAGTTTCCCTGAGCTCTCTTGCAAAGGACGATTCCTAACAAATGGGTAACTACTTCATTTTCCTAGTTAGCACACAACAATGCAAATGATGTTAATATAAATGAGGAAATCTTCCTTTTGAGATGCAGACCGTCTTTGTGCTTCCCTATTTTATATATATATATATATATATATATATATTTACCAGGCTAATTAATAATCATTTCAACATCAAAAGGGAACGAAAAGAAGTGCTTCCACCACAGAAAGAAAATTCACAAGGCAGAATGACTTCTAAACATGATAAATTGAATATGATCAAATGTGACAACAAACATGTAATTGATCCAAACTATGTATCAAAAGGCGTACGTTTAATTTAAACATTCCTAAACTAGACAGCAGACACAAACTACTGTCGAGCTGAACGAAAGTTGCTAACTCAGATAAGCTAAGTTGATTCAGAGGAAGTAAATAACTAGTGAACCTCTGCATTCGATGAGCCAATACACGACAAAGAAAAAAGAGGAAAAAAACAACTATAAAATGTTGATAAGTTTGATGAAGACCATACTTAAAAAGCAAGCCTCTCAAATAGTGGTAATAACACACAGAAAGTTCAAGAGCGTACATCAGTCCACAATAAGATAATTTGTCTTTCTTCGCAAAGTCAACATTACCCACTCCAGCAAGCAGAAAATCCAACCACCGTGTCCAAGCAGATGGCATTATAAATCAGACATGTCAAATCAAATTCCACGTAATAGCATTAATTGACATACTAACAGCATTTGCAGCACTTTATACTCATCAAATCATATGCCACAAACACGCTTTTGTTCTTGCAATGGTCTATTAACAAAATGATGAAACATGGTAAACGACTAAAGAAATACGTTCTGGGGAATTCGTAAAACTGTATCGCGATAAGTAAATTTCCTACAACAAAATACAAATACAACAATCATCCAGCTTTCACCTTCGTCAAAAACAACAAACAGGCTAAGCGGAGCTTTCGATCGGCTAAGCAACATGCATCAAACTTATAACAATATTTTCTACCAGTTCTTTGAATAGATGCTTTGGCAGTTAACTAATTCTTTCATTAAGAAAAAAACTAAATTAAATCTTTATCTAAATTTCCTACGTCTGATTGCATAAACTTTCGGATCGGAGATCTGCGTACTGATTTAGGCAGCTTCAAAAGTTATGCTTACCCCGTCGGCAATCATAGCAATAAGATCTGAATTGCTTGTGGGGATTTGAGCTCAGTTCGTCATTGATGAACTTTTGAACTACAAAATCACAATGACCGAAAAAATAAATCATGGGCAGGCGCATTTGAAAGGTGGTTTAAAAAGCTACTCTCGTGTTTTGGTTTTTGGATCAAATTTGATGTGACAAAGAAATCTACCTTTTTTCTGAAGGATCGCCTGCCCCGTCTTTTGTCGTTCGATTTGAAGGATCTATGCAAAACACGCAGACTAAAACCACTTTCTACCCAATGATCTACCCCTATATTTCTTCTTAGTGACTAGCGTTCCACAACTTTGAGTATCAAATAATTACTCAATGATGCGAGGATACATGAAAAGGTAGAATGAGTGAAAGTTATGCATTCTTATCTATGCTATATAAATTTGTTTATTGAGTTATCATGAGTGGTATCGATTCAATTATATAGTTAATTCAAAAAATAAATTATAAAATAAAAATTAAATATATTAGATTATATTAGTAGTTTAATTTTTTTAAAAAAGTGAAAAAAAAAATCTATCTATATACCTTTTATTCATTTGAAAATTTAGTAGATGTAATTATATAATTTTTCTTTTACTTATTTTCTGATATTTTAAATTTATTATTAAAAAAAATACATAAGTGAAAATAAAAAACGAAAAGCAAAACCAATCACATGATAGAGCAAACTAGTAGACCACTGTATCGTAAACAAAGTCATATACATGGATGTTAGCATTATAAATAGTTATAAATTATAGCTATCATTATTATAAATAAAATATTAACTAAATTTTTAAAAAAATTTACTGTAACATATATATTTTAAAAGGGTTAGTTCGCATGAGAAATCACAAATCAATTTAGTATTTACGTTCAACTTGCTTAAAAAAATAAAATAAAATATTATTAATTTTTTATATTTTTTTAATTTTAATATCTCTTATTGCATATTTAAATGGTTAATTTATATAGTAATTCATTGGTTGATTTAGAATTTATAATCTATTTGCTCAAGAAAAAAAATGAAAAATTAATAAATAATTATTTTTGTTGTGAAATTGATGGAAATTGATATATCCAATGGCTTGTAAGCAAAGTAACAATAAGCGTAGTTATAAAAAAGAGAATGACACAGAGATAAAGAAAAAGCTACTTTTCTTATTCCATTTAGTATGTTTACAATAAAAATGCTTTAGCCTTTATATGGATATTAAGTTAAATATGTATTATTTATATAAAATCAAATTACAAAGATTAAGATTATGTAATCATAATCATAATTATAATATTATGAAGATTATGATCTTATAATCGTAATCGTAATCAGAATATTATGAAAATTACAATCCTGTAATCGTAATCAATATATTAAGAAATCCTTAGTCATGGTAATTCCAATATTTCATAACAACTTTTAATTTTTTTTAGATTAAAATCATTTTATTTTATTTTTAAATAATATGTTAAAAGGAATGAATCCATATAGTAATTCACGAGTTGATTTAGAATTTATATATGACTCACTCAAAAAAATTAAAAATAAATTTATTTTATTAATTATTTAGTTTTTTAGGTTTAACTTTTTTATTTTATTTTTAAAAAATGTGTTTAAAAGAGTTATTCTGTATGTGACTCGCAAGTCGATTTAAGTTATGTGCCTTATAAGCATAAAAAATTTAAAAATATATTTTATTAATTGATTATTTTTATTTAATTTTTAAAATATTTATTTAATTGATTGACTTGTTGTTCAATTAAAAATAAATACTTGACAAACATAAAAAAAATTTAAAATATTTTATTAACTAATATTCTACTTAATTTTTAAACAATTAAAATCCAAGTACATAATTATTATTTAATAATATTAATTAAAAGTTAAATTAATATTAATAATTTATTAAAATTTATAAAAATAAGAATTAAATTTTATTAATGAGTATTTAAAATTTAAAAAAAAAAAAAAAACAAAAGAACCTGACGCGGGGTATTTACAGTAATTATTGAAATTACAATAAATATACTTTACTTAAGATATTGGGAATAACCAAATTCGAGATTACGTGTCAAACCGTACAGCGAAATGGGACCCAGTCTGTTGTCTTTTCACTTTTTGTTTCCGGTGACAGCTCGAGCATCCAATAGATCATACTTTTTTGCCCTAACAAAGTTCCCACGTGGGCCCCATTTTCTACTTGTCCCTAATACGTACAACTTCTCGTAGGCACACCGGCACCCTTCCTTTTTCTTTTTCTTGCTTAACTTAAAAAAAATCACGTGTTCCAAATTCCAGCAGGCCACCCTCATCACCCAATAAAAATCTAACACGTGCACAAAAGAGTTGAAGTTATCCTCGTGGCGGGATCTTAGTGGATTTATTCTATATAAATGATATAATAGGAAGAGACGGAGTAAAAAGGCGAATTGCAAATTGTGGAGAAAGAGAACGAAAAAGATCTCACTGAAAACGATGCATACTGTGTTCTCTGTCGACGATTTCTCCGACTTTTTGTGGGCGGCTCCGTCGGAGATGAGCCGTAGCCAATCGGAGTGGGCTTTGGAGAAGTTTCTGGAAGAATTTTCTGGTGCGGGCGGGGCGATTCCGGAGTCGCGTGCGGAAGAGGGTGTGATTGGTCCCTCCTCGTCGGCACGTCAGTCGTCCGTTTCAAAATCTGAAGAAGCTGATGGTGACGGTGACGTGGTAGAGATAAAAAACCCTGATGATCAGAATCATAATCCTTCGCAGTCTTATCTGACACCGACGGTCCCGATTGACCCGGACGAGTATCGCACGATCCTGAAGAACAAGCTCGATCAAGCCTGCGCTGCTGTTGCTCTCTCTCGTGTATTCCTCTTTTCTCCAATCTCGATTTTCCAATTGTATTATTATTATATAATATAAGTAACTTTTTTTTTTGAAAAAAAATTCAGCCGTCTGTGAAGGCAGAATATTCGTCTTCCCAAGCTGAAAATCAAGCTCTTCAATCGAGATCCCAAGTTCAAGGTAAGCTTTTGCTTTGCATGCCTCTGATTTGACTTGTTTTTAATGAATTCGAGTCTTCAAACTTTTTTTCCCCTCTAATGCAATAGATTGAACTTTTTTAGACTGTGAAGGAAGAAACTTTTGCGTTTCTTTTTCTTATTTGTATGACTCCGATATTTGAATGCAATTCCTTAGGAAACTTTTGGCTTTATAAGGTGATATCAGTATACGATTTCCACAACCCTGTAAAATAATTTTAGGGGTTTTTCTTCTGTTTTAACTTTAATTTTTTTGATATCTTGTTTCTTTCTCTTTAGGCAAATTTTATGAAGCCGATTTCAAGTCAGGTCAAAGGGGTACTGTTATTCCTGAGCAGGAGTTAGACTGTGAGGAGTAGATTATTAATAGTAATAAGTGTTTCTGATGCAAAGAGTTAGGTTACTTGTATTTTGGGGAACTGATAAGGCATCTGACTTGCTGAAATTCAATGAGAGGTGGACTGCAGGTGGGAAGGTCACTAGTCTCATGCAGGGTCATTTGTAGTGTCTTGTTCATAAGCTTGTTTCATTGTAATAGGAGGCAGCAACCATTAAACATTGACCTTAGATTAAGTTTACTTTCTAAATGGCCGTCAGCCCATTGATGTACTAGGATAAGTCTATATGGTGTTGAGTGGAATGTAGTTCATCTAGTCTGTGATTTGTTAGGGTCAGATAGTGGCCGAATGAATGACTTGAATGTTTCTGTAGTTTGGATCCTTCTAAATTAACCCCATCAGTGATTGTTTTGGCTTCTTGGTGACTTGTAAGAAAACATTGTTTTTCATTTAGTTGTTGCTGGAGCCATCCTGCATATATAATGCATGCTTATGCCTATTAATAGTAAATTAGTAACAGCCTCTCGGTGTGCAGTGTGTTTCAATCTTCAATTCATGTGAAGGAAAGGAAAATGAGAAAAAAAGATGGCGGGATATAAATGGAATTAATTTGCTTTACTAGATTTGATAAATTTTATTAGTTTCCCACAAGCTTTATGTAGGCATTCAAACAAGACAAGGAACATTAACCTGTTTATATTTCATTTTTCTTCACTTCTCTGCTTTCTTTCCAACTTATTTTTCTTCACATATTCTAAGATCTAAACAGTAAAGAATAATAATATCTTGCTTTTCTTTTTTCTTTTCTTTTTAATATAAATTTTACCTTTGTAGTTTCCGCAAAGGCGCAAGGACAAGGTGAACCAGATGCCACACCTTTCGAAATGTTGGCTGTGTCAACTACGCAAAAAAAATCAGGGGACCAAGTGAGGCAAGCCATTAGTGGGTCATCAAGAGAAGATTCAGATGATGATGAACTTGGAGATACTGAAACTACTGAAAACATGGATCCGGCTGATGCAAAACGTGCAAGGAGGTAATCATGTTTTCAATTTTTGTCTTGTACTGTTGATTGGTTTGAGGGATTTTGAAATGCTATTTTTAATGTTCTTCATTCTCTTTCATTAATATGTTTGATTTCCTTATCTTTTTCTCTTTTTCTTTGTCCTAATTGAAAAGATTAGCTTCTCATTTAAGTAATAGCTATAAGAACTAATTTGTTATCTTCAAAAGAATAAATAATTTTTTTGCAAGTAGAACTTGAGCTGATGATTCTATATACTCAATCGAACAAAATACTATTATCTTTGTCAATAATTAATCCCACCTCTTGGCTCCGGGATATTTGTTTAAGAACACAAACGTTCTAAGCAGTAATCACCTATCTCACCACCACATGTGTAAGCTAATAAATTCTTACTAAACTCAATCTGTGATTTGCTCATGCAATCACAAAATTGCCCTCAACTAATTCATATATTGGTGATGGCTCAGAATGCTATCAAATCGAGAATCAGCCAGGCGCTCTAGGAGAAGAAAGCAAGCACAGATGAATGAACTTGAAGCGCAGGTTTTGCCACGTCATTGCCCCTTCCCTTTGATTGTCTGGTGCACTTTGTTTTATTGACCTTTTGATCCAATAAGTGATTTTTTCTAGGTTGGTCAACTAAGAGTTGAACATTCCACATTACTTAAGAGTCTAACTGACACGAATCACAAGTATGATGAAGCTGCTGTTAACAACAGAATTCTGAAAGCTGATATCGAGACATTAAGAGCAAAGGTAGAGCATAACCATCGCCATTGCCCAATTTGCATTTTCTTATTCTAATCCAGTTATTCTGCAGGTAGTTGACAATAACATATGGATCCTCCTGAAAGTTGAAAATTAACTTTCCAAATAAATGACAGGAGAATATGTTATTGTAACATTGTGAAGATTAGTCTGTCAATTTTGAAAAGCCATGGGCAATTCATTTTCCTTCTTCATATAGGATTAAAGGATTCGATCGTAAATGTGCTTGCAGAATACATTAACAGCAATTCTCTCGGGCAAAGAAGAGTAATTTGGTTATTGGTGATTTGTATGTACTCCATTTCTGTGATATGCTGGACATGTCCAGTGCTGACACACTATCACTTCTATGGTGTGTTCAACTGATCATATACTTGAAATTATTTATGATTTATATCTCTCTAAAATTTATATAATGGATACTGACATGATCTATTGTGTTTGTTAATGCACTGGAGTTATCTTGTTCGACATCAGATGTTAATATCAGTGTTTAGACAGTTGCCAACTGTGAAACACAATCTGCCATCTTTATGCCTGGAACTGCTGCGAGTGGTTATAGTTTTAACTATCTTTACTTCTTTCTATAAATCACTGTTGCTTGTGCTTGGTGCAACTTTAATTCTGTCATCAGGTTGATCAATCTATTTGAAATTTTCAGGTAAAAATGGCTGAAGAAACAGTTAAACGGGTGACAGGGTATAACCCTGCTCTTCTATCTAGGCCCAATGTACCTAGCATAGGTATGCCTTTTGTTAGTGGCCCATTGGAAGCATCAACAGCTGGTCCTGTTCCATTGCAGCCAAACAATAATCAGTTTTTTCACCAACCAGTTCCTAGCATTGCCGCTCCGATGCATCATCCGAGAGTGGAAAACAGTTTTGTGGGCAACACCCTAGTTCCTCCTATACTGAATCCACAAACTGAAGTAGGAGTGAAAAATGTCAACGAAGCATCTGCATTGCAGCATGCACCCAGCTTGGAGCGCATTCGAGATCAGATTGGCCCTGGCGTCAGTCCATGCGGACCCATGTCTGGCTGGGAGCCTGGATTACATGTAGCTACCAAGAACAAGAACCAAAGTTGAATATCGGTGCCCCTCCTATTGTTTTCTGAGATGGGGTTTGACAAGCTTAGCTGCTGGTAAGACTATTGATTGGAATATATTCGTAGGGATTCATTCTGGCTGCATTTTTGTATTTAACATCTTAATCATCGTAACATGACTCTACGTCTCAGTTCATCGACTGAACTTTATTTGGTAAATAATTATGCATGAAATTCATATAAAATTTATATCTGGTGATCAAGAAGCTAAATTTTTTGTGAAGGTACTTCACTTCAGCTATTGAAGGAAGGACCATTGAGAATGAAATAGTTGACATTTAACCTATACTGCTTCAATTTTTTTTTCTTTGAAGTATCTATGGGTTATGTTTGACATATTTTCGAATATGAATACAAGGATATGATCTCTGGGAACCTCCAAATATATATATATATATAAAAACTTTAGAAAATTGAATATGCTCGTATCAAACTAATATCTGTATTCAACACTCATCCCTGAATTGGAATAATAAAAGTGTTTGACAGTGAAAGTGCTTACAATTACAAACATCGACGAGTGCTATCTTGGAGGTTTGACCATATCTATACACGAATTATAGCAAACATCGATGAGTGCTATCTTGCAGGTTTAACCATATCTATACATTAAAAGAAAAAAGGGTTATCGGCAGCAATTATACAGAGAGTTTCATTTAAGTGTTATTGCAATTTCCTTTGATCAACTGAATCAATCAAAATAACCAAGATTGATCCACGTCATTAGGGGCCCAATCGAGCTGGTTGGTAGCCATTTTCAGAACTATGACTCAACCAAGCCCAATGATCTTAAAAGTTAAAATAAATTATTTTCTATTTCATCAAGGGTAATATTATCTCAAAAAATCTTTTTTAAAGTTAAATTATAGTGGAAACAAGATTAATAGTAATAATAATAACAAAAATTTTAAAAAACATTGATTTAGCAAAATATTTATTTTAATTACTTAAACCGACATACTCCTCTTAATTATTAAGTTGTGTGTGTGTGTGTGTGTGTGTGTGTGTGTGTATACACACACATGGTTTTCCAATTGGCAGCTGATCTGCAAATGGAGAGTTTGATATAGTAAGTAGAGTAAAGCTGCAAGCAGTCTACAGAAAATAAATCTGCTGTTTGTTTAGTGCCCGAATATTGTTATGAAATAAATAGATGAAAATAGTTTATAGTTGGCAAATATTAACTGGCCATTGGCCTGCGTCATAATGAAAGTAAGCCTTTATTAGTGGCCCAAAAAGCCC
>JBBYHK010000022.1:3961930-3973079 GCA_038382065.1 Adansonia grandidieri
GATCTTAATTTTCAATTAAAATTTTAGTCCCCCGCCTCTCTCCCCCCCCCCCCCCCCAAAAAAAAAAAATAAAGCAAAACTTTCATTATTTTATTAGTTTCGAGATATATTATAACAGAATTCAATTAACGATAATATTTTATTATAAATTTATCTATTTATATCGAAAAGACCATACAAAACAACCTAGCTAGTTGCGAATTCCAGAAAAAAAAAAAAAAGAACCTTAACTATTTTTTTTCATTTTTCGAACATTCTATATTATTCAAGAAAAAAAAACATATATTCTGTAGGATAAAATAATTATAGATATTAATAATTTGTTTGTTTGGATAATGTAAATTCAAATTCTAATTTTACAAACGCTTAAGCGACTGCGGAAAAAATTTATATATATATATATTAATACTTTGTTAAATAAAAGGAGTAAAGGCCGTGTTGGCGTCGTAGGTTTCTTTCTCCTGATTGGATGAAGGGAAAGGCGAAGACAGGGACTGCAAATTGCTGATTTAATTCTAAAATCTGAAAAATAAAGTAATAAGTGGCAGATGTTAATAGGAAGTGGCATGAACACGAACACGTGTCGTTAAGAAAATTGTTTTTTGTACTTTTGGGGCTTCCGTCAGGTCAATCCCACGCTTGGATTTTCCTCTTTTATCGACACGTCAACACAACGGAATCGCATCCTGCGGAGAACCAAAGTAAATAATTCGACATTTTTCCTGTTTTATAACATTTTTTTTTGGCTAACTATATAATAATTGTGATTACGTAAGTACTGGCTAACTATATTATTTATTGATATTAGCATATAATTGCATGAGACAGGAAAACATGCTAACATGGCCATAACAATAAAATAACGTTCTTTTTTAAATAAAATAATAAACAAATGCTAAATACTATAAAAAAAAAAAGAAGGGAAACTTCTAGATTTTTGTTGGCCAATAGAAACTTCTACATATTTCTTCATCATCTACCTGAGTTTCTAAGTCTGCTAGTCTAAACTTCTATCGTCATTGATGGAAAAAAAGTAATACTTTTAATATTAAAAAAATGGGGTTATAACTTGGAAAACTAATGTTAAAATAAACAAAATAAATTTATGAAATGAAAGATTAGTTGAATTTCAAAATGTATTGCATCTCAAAATATTTGGGGTATAAAAGCTAAAAAAAGAAATGCATTTTTAAATTTAAATTTCAGTAGGTAAAAATTAAATATATTTAACTATAATATTGTAAGCCTTTGCTTCATAATTCCAATTGTTTAGAAGTTTCCTCTATTGAAGTCTCCCTCTCCCGTGTACGTTTTGTATAATTTTGCAATATCTTGACATTGAAAAATAAAAAGTTTCTCTTAATTTTTATCTAAATATATATATATATATAATATAATGGAAAATTTTAATTTTTATTTTTGAAATTGGGCCTAATTTCGAGTTTTTTATGGGATATGGAAACTCGGTAATCGGGACTCTAAATGGGAATGGACCCTATAAAAGTGCTCTAAAATGGCCGAAAAAACCAAACGGAAATACTTAAGGTGTTTTATTCTCGAAGTTTAGCAAAAAATTTTGTGGTGGATCGCAGATCGTTGGTATTTTTCTTCATAAATAAATCCCTATATAATTTTTATTTTCAATGTTCTTTGAAGTAATTAAAAGTACAAGAAATAGAGTTTTTAGCCTGCTATTTCTGTTTGTTTCCCGAGAATAGCAGGAAGTTTCAATTCATCATTTCCAAAAAAAAAAAGATAAAAATAGTTCTGAGATTAATTAAAAAAAAATTTCTCGAAAGCTATAATTTATTTACAGGTACATCAAGAAAATTGGAAGTTTTATTATTATTATTTTTTTAAGAACAATGTGATGAATAGGTTTTACGAGTCAGATAATTGTTGTGAAAAGTGGGTGTAATTTTCGCCATTGGCTTTTGATAAAGTTACTGTTTTTTTTTTCAAATAAAAAATTGAAAGTTCATATGATAATAGCCGCTAGCAGACATTAAGTAGATTCGACTTTTAGTGCTATAAATGAGAAAGTATTTATCTTTTTTCAAACGCCATCACTTTTGTAAAATGCCATGACATATTCGAGCTCAAAAGGTTTAGTCCTTCTGTCTACGTTGCTCGAGGTGGGGCTCTCTCAGAGAACGTTGACTCGGCTATGTGCCATCCACATCACCGCCCCAAAAAACAACAGACGGCTGCTGATAAATTCTTCTCCGGAACGCCTGGGGGGTTTTGAGTTTAAGCCCGGGAAATAAAAGCTTCTTCACTTCAGAGTTAAAGCTGATGGATGGCATTGAACACGCTTTTTGTTTCCCGTGAAAACATCTACCTATTGTTTGTTTGTTTGTGCACAGAGAAGAATTCCTTTATCCAAAAAAGAAAAAAAAAAAACACACACTTAATTGTCCCAAGTTTTGTTTGCTTTTATATTAGGTTCCTTTCATCCTGTTTTGGGTATTTGGCTTTAAAAAACGTTAAATTGCATAGTTAATGTAAATGATAGTAGTTTAAAAAAAAAAGTGCACATCATATTCACATCATATTCTTGTTCATACACTCACCGTAGTTAGAATCGAGTAAGTCCAAAGTTTTCAATTCAAAATTCAGTATCTATAGTATTTTTTATGTTCATAGTACGATTTTTCTTTTAAATCTAAAACTACAAAATAGCAGATCAAATTACAAGAGTATTTGGGCAGAACAGGACTAACTAGGCATTGAAAAACTCTTACAGGATAAATTACAAAGGGAACCTGGATGCACATGCACACGCTAGTATACACGGTAATTTGTAAAATCAGAATCTCTTCTTCTTTCTTTCTTTCTTTCTCCAACATTTTATATGTTATAATTTCCATTTTTTTCCTTTTAGATTTTAACCCAATAAAAAAAAAAAAAAACCGAGAAGAGATTTAGGGTTCATGGCTGTTTACACGGCTGTGTAGTTCCAACATTTCCTGATGGTTTGGGTCTACAGAGAGAGCAGCTCGACAATCTCGGAGGGCGCCCAAGACGTCACCAACATGCTCATGGAAGGCCGCCCGTAGGTGTAGAAGGTGAAGATCTGCTTTGAAGGCAATAGCCCTAGACAGTTCAGCAATGGCTTCCTTCTCCTTGTAGCTATCCATTAACACTGTTCAACACAAAGCAACATAACCTTCTAGTATCAGCGGTTACAAGAAACTTTATACTATCGGTAATTATTAACGAAAGGAGAAAATAACTATTCTGACCTGCAGCTCGATATCGGTAAGGATACACCCGGAGCGGATCTAATCGAGTGACCATGTCTAGATCCGCCTTTGTGAGGTCACGGTCGCAGTACTCGGACCTCTTCTCATAAGCAGATGCATTATTTTTGGCCTTTTCAATCAGTTTAGTCATTTCCTCGTACGCTGCAGTCTTGTCGTTTCTGAGAAAATGTACACGTGCAAGGCCTTGATGAGCTCTCGTGTGTCGGATTTTAAGAGCTCTAATGTAGCAATCGGCTGCTAAGTCTAAATTCCCACAATCAACGTACACGCTTCCAAGATTGTTAAGAGCCTGAAAACCATGAGCTCAAACCAAAGATTAGACGTATGCCGAAAACCCAAACGTCCCGCAAACCAAAGATCTTTTTGCTTTACCGCAAAATATTTACGAAAGTAAGGTTGTACATTCTGGAAGAAACTGTAGTTACATAAAGAAGATTTTTGAATGAAAAAGGTAGGGCAAAAGAAAACTTACTTGACCTTTCCGCAGATTGTCAGAGGGGCATTTCAAGGCATCTTCAAGCAGTGAAATAACTTTTGAAGAGCAAGATAAATCCATAATAGAGTCAGCCAATGCATAAGCTTCAAGGAAGAAGGCCTCAAAGGATCTCTTAATTTTGATAGACTCTTCTGCTTTTTGAAGCCCTTCCTCACAGTGACCAGTGTCATATAGGATCCATCCCTCATAAACCAGGCGTTCATGTTCACTGGATGCATGTTGACAAGCTAATTCTAAACTTCGCATGGCCGCATCAGGACAATTCAACCTAATCAAGGCAACGCACAAAAAATTATTGCAAGTCACATAAGCATGAATGATCACACAGCAATACGAACTAAAATAAAAGGCTTGGTTTCTTAAATGGGTAGAAAAGACAGCAGGTTGACCTTTAAAACCAAAATAACTTATTTCACAAGGCTCATAAAAGTTTGAAGTCCATGGATACCTGAGGAGAAGTAACGATTGCCGGAAGTATAAAACACCTTTTGCCTCACCAGATTCAAGCATTTGGTAGATTACAGAGAGAGATCCAATATCGTCAACAGAAGACCACCTATCATACAACTGCATCCAACAATCTGCAGTTGTCCAGTTGTCAACATGCTCACGCACGAGTGTACGGAGCTGGGATGCTGCCACCCGTCCCTCAAACATTCTGTAATCTGAGGAAAGTGTTAGAATCACTTGAACATCACAAATGGCTGCTTTGTAATCCTCATTAGCCAAATAAATACAAAATCGGAGTTCCAAGCATTCTAATGCAAGTTTAAACCCAAGTACTCGGTTGATCTCAGCAAGAGCAGCTTGAACATTCTGCTTCGTCATTAGGGAAGCAGCCCGATACATGTAGGGGTAGGTAAGAGTTGGGTCCAGTTCAGTTGCTTTCTCGAGGTCTTCCCACCTCTTATCACCTTCACAGTATAATGACCTCTCCTGATACATCCATCCCAGTGGGTTAACAGAAGAAATCACAGAGCTGAGCTTCTCATAAGACCCAAGTTTACGACCCTTAATGTAACCCAGTCTAGCCAAACCTGCAATAGAGTAAACATGACCTAAACTTACAGCTAGCTCAAAAAGACTTTCAGCTTCATCATACTCTTTCCTCAGAAGCCTTACACATCCCAGATGATGAAAAGCTAACAGTCTCTGCCTGTCAGTTTCAGCGGATTCAATCAATTGTTCTAGGAAAGAAACAGTTATATCAGATTGAGGATCAAGGTTCATCGCTACTTCACTTAATAAACAATAAAGAAGAAAAGAGGCCTGTCCAACCATGATCAATCTCTGTTGTCTATCAGCATGGCTGAGTATTTCCACCACTCTTTCGTCACTCAAACAATCAGGCAGTTCACGTAGAAAAACTTGCAAACAGGATGCGGCGAGGACAGGGCAATTCTCTTCAATGGCATATTCCATAAGCTCCACGGCATCATCTTTCGAGCAAACCAAAGATGCGAGTTTCCTATCACAAGCATCTTTGAGTCCTTCGCAACAAAACTTGTTCGCAAAAGCTAATATTTCTAGCAAAAGATCAGGAGGGACTTCACTCAAGCTGCCTGTCACGCTGAACTCGCGGATTGTCCTCATACCCAATGGGGAGATATTGTTTTCTGATAAATCTATGTCCTCACAAAGTGATTCAGTGAAGTATCCGTTAAGCATGGCGTGAAATGGGGATGAAAGAGAAGCGATTTTCTGCCTATCACAAAATATTTTCTCATCTCCAATCCTAAAGTTCACATTTTTCGGGCTTTTCTCCCCATTCATCGCAACGGTCTCCTGGGAAGTTCCATTCACTTCGATTGGAAACTGAGAAACAACATCTATTGGCCCAAACTCTTGCGCACATTTATTGCAAGTTGCAAGCAAGTCAGCAATAAGTTGTTCCCCTTCTTTCTCATACTTTAACCAAGCCCCAAATACAAGCCTCTCATGAACAGTGCCAGCCTTCTGCCAAGCAGAGCGGAGGCTTCTCCGCATCAATTTCGTTTCCCCGAGGCCCCTAAAGATCTGAAATTGTAATAAATAAAGATTCGACCTCTCTTGCGCAGAGCATGATTCAAGTTCTTCATGAATTTGAGCTAAGACCTCTACATAATCAATAGGTTTAAAGAATGGCACTATTGGTGGCTCAGGAACCTTGATAAATGATTCTCTACAACAATTATACCAAAACAATCTCAATTCAGTTTAAAAATAAGAAAAGAAAAAACAAACTACAGGAAAAAAAAAAAAAAAAACTCAGAAAATGAAAACCAAAAACTTACATAGATGAAGAGGTGCTGGTATAGGGAGAAGATAATTTGGAAAGCTTCCCTCTTTCAACTTGAAGCCATGACTGAGGATTGATAGCATTGAGCTGTGATTCTTTACATGAATCAGATGGAAAGAAAGTCCTCATTGGGCATAATAGATTAAACAAGTCCCAGATCTCCACAATAGATAAATGGGGTCTTCCCTATCTTCTCTCCAAAACTCAAAAACTAAACCAACCAAAAATTTTTGGGGAGAAAAAAAAGAAAGAAAGATAAAAAGAAGAAACACACACAAAAAGAAAGGCAGAACAGTTGCCTTCTTATCAATAATCACACTGCTCCTATTTAGCTAAAAAGACCCTTCCTATCTCAGTCACCAAGCAACAAAATTTCTATTATAAATATTTAATACAAGCAAACAAAATACCAGAACCAAACAATCATTCACTATATTTTCAATATGGATGTCTTATAACAAGCTGGTACAACCTAGAATTTACACCAACATGTTAGAAAAAAAAGGTTCTTTTCACTGTAAAATTTCCTGGCTGATCCTATTCCACAAAGAAATAAAAAAAGAAGATCAACTAGGCCTTGATGTTAAAACACATAAGTAATTGGTCTTCGCTAAAAGAAAATAATTATATATAAAAAAAAAAAAACAATAAAATGAACTAGAAATTACCCACCAACATCCAACAGTTAACCGAAGATCTTTACCTCAAAGGCAACCAAACCCAAATTATAGTCTTTCACAATAAAGCCAAAATACCTTAACAAACACACCCTTATGATAGAGACGCAGAAAGAGAGAGAGAGAGAGAGAGAGAGAGTTGGATTTTGGGTTTTGAAAATTTGAAGTAAAAAAGAAGAGCTGAAGTTTCGTTGAAGGCAAAGGTAGATCAAAGTTTGAAGGGGTAACACAAAAAAGGGCAAAAATTTCCAGGGTATACCTCTTCCCTATGCTTTTGTAACGTTTCTTTTGTTTGGTAGAAGGGAAAGTTTTTCTCTTTTTTACCTTTTTCTCTCACTTTCCCTTACGTTGGAGACCAGAAAGATTGCAGCTACTGTTTGTTGAAAGTACAAAAAAAAAAAAAAAAAGTAAATAAACCCATAATATAAACTTAAATTAAATATGGACGAATGCACTTGTGTTTAGTGTCATTAGAATTTTAGTATTTTGAGTTTAAATTTATATCTGTAAAATAGTATAAATATAAATCAAATCTAAATTGTTTATGTTAATCAATGCTCTTTTGATGCATTCATTTAAAATTTTCAAACATAAATAAAAATAGAAATATGATTGCACTTTTTATATCTTTAAAAGTCAAAATTTTTATTTGATTTTTTATATTTTAATGCTTTAAAATATATATATAAAGTGTTTGGCTTTGAGTTACTATAAATTAAATTTTTATTTTTTGTTTGTATAATAAGAGTTTAAAGTGATGAATTTATTAATATTAGATACTGTTTTATATTCAATTTTTTTCTTTTTCTTTTTTTTACAAAATCAATAATTATAAATTACACTTTTGAGAACATATGAATTTATTAATAGAAAATACACTAAACTAAAGGTGTGGGTAACGATTTAATGACAGAGAGAGAAGAAGGAACAGTGACAGAGATGAGCAGATGAGACTGATAAAATATTAGTTTTTTTTTTTTTTAATTAGATTAATTGATGACAACTTGAACGGGCTTAAACAAATGGATGAAACGGCATGGTTTTGGTGAGGGATAATGGAAATAAACTAAGAGTAAGGATTCATTAAAGTGATAGTGTTTGTCTTGTGTGCATCAATAATTGTCTTGGCTAAAATCAAACGTTTGGGGGTCCTCCATTCCAATCTGTTTTATAAAAAGCTGCCCCATTTTTGTGATTTTCTTTTTATTTACATATGTTTTAAAGTATTGGATAATTGTCGGTGTTTTGATAGATCATAATATGTGTCAAATATGATTACATTATTACATTTTTTATATTTATTAAGCGTGATATATTTATATCATATCATTATATTTTATTTAAAATTATAAAATTTAAACAATTAAACCGTCTATCTATCAGTAACATACAAAAAATGTTACTAAACATGAGTGGTTGAAACTCGTTCTTAATTCAAATAATAATTTATATTAAAATTATGACACCCATAAATAGGGTGATTGGGTAATTTTTTAAAAAATAAAAATTTTAAATTTTTATTAATTATTTAAAAATTATCTTATTAAAAATTATTAAAAGATGATATATATTTATAATGTATATTAATTAGTATAAATTTTATTTAATATTTTAATAAAATAATAATTTTATCAATTAAATTAATATTTAATTAATTCGTAATATCCACTCAAACATTCTTTATATATTAACAATAGAAATAATTATTTTTTAAAAAATATTATTTAATAATTTTAAATTATAAATATTAATATTTATAATTCATTTAATAAATTTAAAAGTTAAAATTTAATTATGTGATAAAAGGAAAAGCATAGGTGAGGTGACCATCATTTACGTAATCCATTAATAAAATACTAAATTTTTAATTTTAATAATTAGAAATTAAACTTTGATAACTTTGTTTACATAAAAACAAAAAAGAAAAAGAAAAAGATGTGGTTGGATTTTTGTTGAATTTTAAACTGATGATTCGCGGAGGTGGCAATGGAGGACCTTTAATTACAAAGAAGCACCTCCCTTTGCCCCCTTTGCCCCTTTTGACTTTCTTGAGCTTCGCTTAGGAATTAAAATAAAAACCGGGAAACCCACACACATGCACATGCTCCTCTTTTACAAGTACAAAACAATACGCGAGAGAGTGGCGGTGTTTTCGCCTTGGGGGAATGGAAAGAAACAAAATACCAGATGACTAAAGTGTATTTCGACAAATGCTGGAACCCTACGCTTTAAGTACAAAATAGTCGAAATTTCTTTATTTTTTTTACCGAATTAGATTAATTCAAAATTTTAAATTATTAAAAAATATTTTATATATTTTATTATTAAATTTAAATAAAAATATTTTTATAATTAAATATTAATTCAAATTAAATCAATTAAAATTAAAAAATTTCAAGTCGTACTCTTTTCTCACCCACCTACTTTTTAAAGAAATCTGCCTCTGAGCCTCCGGGTTGGATTAGAGGAACCAACTAATTTTGGTCAGTTAGCCAGCCAGGTGACCCAACAAGACTTTTTTCTTTCTTTCTTTCAGTTACAGTAACACTAATTGATTAATTGAACATAACCATAGTAACTTTGAGATAGCAAGATTTATCACCCAAAATAGATACTAGTTCTATAAATTTACTCACAATTGTGATAAATGTTACTCTTTCAAGGATCTATTTCCAATTTTGAAATGAGAAGTATCATTGACTCTCTATCATAGGCGAGGGATGGCAGCTATCAAAGTGATAATCCCCCTCTCCTCCTGCTGGGTGCTTGCCCACGCTAATTAATTCAAAACTTGTACTACATAACATTCATTCCTCCAACACTTTTTTGATTTGTATATTTCATAATCAAAGATTTTATGGTATAATATATCAATTCAAAAATCTTGATAATTGTCGAGATATATTGGTACTGGTATCAATTAAATCTCTATTTTCTTTTTCTTTTAAAATAAATAAATAAATAAATAAATAATTATTGTTATTATCATTATCATGGGAAACATATAGTTTGGTATACTCGGGAATTTAATAATGTAACAAATTTAAAGAGGAAAAAGGAAAGAAAAGAAAAGACAAGCCTAATTTTGGTAGCTTTCTTAATCAAATCATGGTGAAATATGAACTAGTTGAAAGGCAAATCATGTTCATCACAAAAGCGACAGCGGACCCATTTTTCTCTTTATCGATGTGCAGAAAGCATGCATAGATAAAAGCATAAGAAAACAGAAGGATAAATAAATAATGAATCACTTAATCAATATTTATAAACCAGTTAAGACTTTAAAATTATTTAATTATTATTTAATTTTTTATTTAATACATTAATTTTATTAAATTAAAAATTAATATATTAATTATTATTTTATATATATACATATTACTCTAACTAACTGAACTATAATTTTTATAATTATGATACCTAATTTATTATATTACATAAATAATTTTTTATCAAAATAAATATTACATTATCCAACATCATAACTAATATCATAAAAGACCGTTCAATATTATAAAAAGCCATACTCAGATCAAAATAAGCGATTAAGCTGTGAGTGCGTGTGCGTATAAGGCAGACTAGGGCCCAAGTGGTGGCTGCCTCTGGTACATCACATCACTACGAAATAATTGATCACTAGGGCCTGTACTGGTGGGTCGTCGCCTCGTGGCCAGTTTAGACTTTAAAGGGTATCTTACTTTGCCTTATCCAATCAGAGACTAAAACAAATTCCTAAATCATCCGAATATAAATATATATATATATATATATAATATTTACAACGCCCGAATAAATATTCATAAATATATATATATATATATATATATATACTATTTACAACGCCCGAATAAATATTCATAAGCCAAACTAAACCAAATTAAATTCAAGCAAAATCTAAATATAAAATTAATATTAAACATATTTATTTAAACTTTATTCAACTCAAAATATAAATTTTAAATTTTATTCAAATACATCTATATTTATAAAAAAAATCTTAAACCCGTTTAAACTCTCTCATTATATTTTTTTATAATTTATTTTTTAAAAATATATATTTTTTAAATTTAATCTTCATAAATTTAATATGTTTTTTTATTAAATTTCAAATGTTTATATTATAATATTATATATATTTTTTGTATAATAAAAATTACATAATATATAAAATATATAAAATTAATATATATTATATAATAATAAAATGAGTTAGGTCGAACCGGGCTTGAACCTTAAAAGTTAGAGCTAAAATCCATTTCGTTTTTTAATTCAACTTAATTTTTTTTACCCAAACTAATTTACAGTTATAATATTTTTATCTAAATCTTCTCAAATATCGAATAAAATATCGAACCGATCTTTAGGCTTGAATGAATAATCCGATCCTTGAACAAGTCTAAACACCAGCAGCCGGGATCTATCTTTATCTGTA
>JBBYHK010000022.1:3975268-3988779 GCA_038382065.1 Adansonia grandidieri
TTTATGAGATAATTAGAAGGAAGCATTTACCAAGACTGTCTTCACAAGATCTATTGCTCTCTTCTTGAGGAAAATGACGGTTTTCTGCCACCTTTACTGCAAAGAAAATGAAAGATGTAGCACGTCAATAATCAGTATAGAATTATCTACTATCTAGGCACTATATCTTACCCATTTTTGGCAGCAACTTGAAATCAAACCAGAACAGTAGCGTTCATAGTTACTATTGGATTATAACATGGTTTAATATGAACTAAAACAGGTTCGTCCAAGCAAAAGAGTCTCCTTTTTACTGCTCTGGATCATGCAAACTAAATATGGCACTCAGCAGAGACGGAAAGAGACTTGATATCTCATGTATATATGAAGTGAAAGTTAAAAACACCAACCCCAACCCAAAAGCCTACCTTTTTGCAGTGATGGCGATATAACCATTGGCGAACACAGGCTTATTTTGACACCTGCAGCTTGTAAATGGCATGGAATGGACCATGGTGCGGTGCTTTGATCAACTAGAGTTTCCTGAGGAAATAAGACTGGACTTGCAGCAAGCTGGAAGATTGCCTCCACCTGCAAAAACATTGTAAATCAATTTATTTATATAGTGAGATACCCATTACGACGTCTATGAAGAAATTGGAGGGTATACGACCTTACAACAAGGCATATCATCATGGACATTCACTTTTCACAATAAAAAATTGCCATCTGTCCTGCTGGCTCTTCTGCTGCACCTGCAGTTCTGGACAGTTGACAATTCTTCAGTCTAAGAACTTCAATTAGTAATCTAAATTGTTCATAAGTTGATCTTGCCTCAATGAACTATGACTATGAGTAGTTTCTTTCAACCACAAATGATTTGATCCAAACTAATACCATGCAAGATTTCAATGAAACAATCTTATATGAAATAAGGCTGGTTATCACTTATCAGAGTAAAGAAATGGTGTTAAACCGGTAAGGCAATAGAGAAGGTGATGAAGAAAACACTAACAGCCACCACCATCTCTATGTAACGCTACAAGTGTACACTCATTTGATTTGACCAACTGGCATCTTGATACTGAGGATGTGCTAAAAACGTTTTAAAAATTTTTATGAAAACAAATAAATGGTCATAAAATCAGAAATAGCACGATATTAACAGCACAACTAGGAGGTAAAGCTTCAATTAAGTATGTAGACTTACATGCCAAAATCGTGAAATCTAAGAGGAATTATCCAGGGAAGCTATACTTGTTAAGTGCCCTTACATATCTAAAAGAACCTCTAACCAGTAGCCATACAAGTTATAGACAGAGGATCTAAGACAGGCCAGAAGTTATAGAACCACAAGATTTTGCCTACTTCATACTTGAATATTCCTGAAGAAATATTTAGTTCCTTTACAGTTCTTTATTTATCACATAGAAATATTGACAACAAACCCACGTTTGACAAGGGAAAATAGCTAATCACCAATCTAATTGTTGTATTATACCATATAACAAGCATCAGAATGCAAACTGCATCCTTCTTTCTTACTTTGCATTACAGTTGATCAAATTTTAAGTAAAGATCCTTTACAAGAGCCATTTTTAATCCTGTTAGTTCAAAGTTTCCATCACCTATAGGAGCTAAATTTGGTTTTCTCATCAAGAAGTAGGACCATAAATTTGAAAGCAGTCAAATGCGGGCGAGACTGAGAAGGAAATGGGCCCTTAATAAAAGCAGAGAAACTCTAACCACTGCCAAGTACTCTAATTCACGTATGGATGCTTCTAACCGGCGGAAAACTCTGGTTCAGAACTTACTCCACATTTCTTTTATATCTAACTTCAATTCAATGTCATTCCATTCTAATGAAAAGACCAATGAATTACTCTATTATGACAATTATAGTAACAACGTCACAGCGAAGTTACTCTATCATGACGTTGACAAACTAAATAAAACAACAGTTAGGGCGACGCCACATCATTTATCGCATGATTAGTACCATCAAAGACCCACCCATGCATCCCATGTCGCTCATGACACAGATATGCCAATCTGGCACCATCTAATTGTCCACCAGTTTAAATGGTTGGTACTTCAGAGCATAACTATGTGAATTGACTCCGAGGATCCTGCGGACTGCATGTCTAATTGGGGGGAGGGGGGGCTTATGATTGGCATGCCGCCATTGTTGACCAAAAGAATCGGTCATAATTGAAAGCACAAACAAACTCAAACTCATTGAACATAGGTCAAATGCTTTTTATTCCATGCAAAACTAGAGTTAATTGAAAATGGAAACAACAGAGAGCATAATTAATAAACAACCTTGAAGAAACAGAGTCATTTCGAGATATGGCGGTTCGAACGGAACTGTCGCCGGAAAAATCGGATTTCGAGGGATCTGGACGGATACGAGGAACGAATTCGTTGACCGCAACCGAGATCCCGTTATGCTGTGTCGTTTCATTCGGCAGAACGGTTGAATCAGAAACGAGCAGCGAAAATTTTATTTAATTTAACTGGTTGGACTAAAAGAGAAAAGTTTCTAAAAATATGTTTACTACTACTTTTCATGCCTTGAAAAAAAAAAATGAAATAAAAATAAAATAAGATTTATTTATTGAAAAGAATTCCACACACACAACGGAGCAGGAAATGTAAAGTTTCTTGGAAGCTTCGATGGCGTCCGAATCCGAAGTCGTTTTAATAAGAGTTTTCACCGAGAAAACTTGCTGAATTGCCTGCGGTTTGTTCCACGACGGTCTTCGCATCCCTACAAGCAAAGAACAACGAAAAGTCTTCAAAATTTTGATACACAACATGCGCGTACTTTTACTTTTTGAAAAGAAGACACGAAAAAGACGCAGAGAGAGAGAGAGAGAGAGAGAGAGAGAGACCCTTTTGTTTGAGGTAACGGCGGCAGTCTTCGCGAGCGACCTAAGAAATATCATCCTCAGTGAGTTAGTTGAGAGGCTTGTCTAGAAGCGACCAGGAGACCGTTTCTCCCGTCTACATGGCGGCCAATTTCGGGTTATGTAATCAGCTGCTTTTGGAGCTCTAATTTCTCAGTTTCTCCTCCAAGTCGCAGCGAAATAGATCGCTGAGCGAAAGGGAGTAAGCCAAGGGACACCCCTTTACACTCTCCAATGATTTCTGAGATTACTAATTTCGTAAATTTGGAGGCGATCCATGGGCTTTTGGTTATGGAGAGTGAGAGATTAGGAAAGAGTCCTCGAACTTGATAGGAAGCTACATGTCAGGTAGCGACGTCCCAGCTTCCTTTTAAACCTTTTCTTATTTATCGTAAAAATTATTGCCACCCGGGGACGCCACGTAATCGCTAGGCTTTCGTGAATGTACCATATTGACGCACTCCATTTTGTAAGGGAAAAAAAAAAAATCTAAAAATGGCATTTAAGCAGGACAATTTGTCCGGTTTCGATAAGAAAAAAGTAATCAAGGGTGTAGCTCCATTTTTCCTTTTAATCACAACGTAACAACGACGTGGAAAGACAAATGAGTCGGGTTTTAACGAATAATTTTTTTATATTTTATTTGGTTTGTCTTTGTTTTGCGTTAAGATGAGAATTTTTAAAATTACATTTGAGTTCAGTTAATTTATTAATAAATTTAAATTTAATTTATTTATTAAATATATTTATTTATGAATATTGAATGAATATATTTATAAATATGTAATTGAATATATTTATAAACTATTAAAAATATATTTATGAATAATAAATAAACAATTAAAATTTAAGTTTATGTAATTTTTTTGTTGTTGATATTATTTTTTTTAATTTTAAATATAAAATAAAAATATTATTATAAATAAATAAAATAAAATATAAAATATTAATATTATTAAATTATAATCAACCAATAAATGAATTTTAAATAAATTAATAAATAAACTTTAAATGAATCGTAAATACATTTGTTTGTAAATATAAACTAACAAAATACACATTATTCAAATTGTATTTATTCTATAAACAAACGTTAAAATTAGATTCAAAGCCCTTTTTTAGCTTAATAAATGAGTAAAAATTGGAATGTTTATAAATGATTCACCGAACATCCTGTTCCTTTGTTGTCCTATCAAAAAGGTTTATGGCATGGCTAGTTAAAAATTAAAGAAAAAAATAATTTCGATAATTTTAAACATTATATAAGATTTTAAAATTAATTTAATAAATATAATATTAATATGATACGTATTAAATTTATTTTAAAACTTGAAATATGTAATATATTTTTTTAATATTTATGTTCACAAATCTAACATGAATAAAAACATATGAATCAACGCAGTATTCATATATAATGAATACTAAAGATTAAAATAAAGTTGAAAAATAATGAAAAAGGCTTGACAGTGGAAACTAGAGGGGAATAACCTTGTAGCTACGTTGTGGCACCTTCTTGAAGAATGCCCAAGCCAGATCAAGGTAAAGGGGAAACTGCGCAATGACAAAGAGCGTCACAGGCAGGCAAGTCACTGCATATACTGGAAACGCAACGTATTTCAACTTATCTTTCAAAATAAAGAAATGTCCTGCGCAGAACGACACCAGCACTGAAGCTATCGACACGAACAGCGACGTTAACCCAAGCAAAAGCTTTCTAGGCAGATCGCTGCCGAAGTCTTTCTCTTCGTACCGAGACGTTAGTATCGACAAGAACATCACCACGGCGGTGACGGAGAAGCAGAGAGCAACGAGGGATGAGATAGCGAAGACGTCGAACGCTGGATGGTTTTCGAAAATGGGTTTTCCACTTTCTGAAATGACCCCACCTGGCACGGCGGTTGATGTGGCGAATGCAACGGTTGCGATCAATGCAGCAACGACAGAGCATGACTCGGAAGTGTTGGTTAGCCATTCACCACCCTTGTCGACGAGGTGTTTGTGTGTCTCGGTGAATATGTCCTTTGGGGTCTTGTTTTCCTTGTTGTAACGAGCGAAGAAGTGGACAGGCATTGAATGCTTGACAAACTGAAGAATGCTCATGGTGTCCAAAACTCAAAAATCATGATTCAGGAGAATACAATAAATCAAATGTAAATTTAATTACCCAAATGCTAAGTTAATTTATGTGATCATAGTCATACCTCATACCACTTAATTTCCCACTGCATTTGTAAAGCGGCCCCAGGGATGAGCCAAGGCTTATGGTCACCTAGCATTGCGGCAAGGTGCAATGCACTATTTCCATTCTGATCCACCGCTCGGAAGACGCTGTCTTTCATGAAATTTTTCTCTAGCAAGAGCTGGTAAACGTGAGGTTGCCTGTTCTCCACTGCCAACAGGACTACATTCTTCTTTTCTGAGTTCGTTTCATGGATTGCCATTGGAAAAAGCTGTAGGATTTTATCCACCATTTCCGTGATTCCACTCTTTGCTGCGATTAGTATGGGTGTCTCCCTCTTTATCACGTCTTTGTTTTTCTCCTTCTCTCCTGCCAGTAAGTGAATTTTAGATTTTGGGAGAAAACGTTTATCTCAAATGGTTTAGAATGTGTGTATATATGTGCTGGGGGGGAAGCTAGAGATTACCTCCAAAACTTTTTTCCTTACTTTGGTCATGTTGTTTAGCTGGATCTGAATCATCGATAAACGTAGGCATTTTAATGTCACCATCTTCATTGAATTCATAAGGCTTTGTCTCATCGGCATCATATAACGATAGCTGAGGCCTACCGCCATTGTCTTCATACTGGTACATTGAAGCATGGTCTAGAAGTTTATTCATGATCTGGACAGCCCAAGTATGCTTCTCTTTCTTCTCCCTTAATTTCCTAATTCTCCGTGATCCTTATAAACAAACAACCATTAATGAATTATCAAAGAGCTATAATGACATATTCAAAAGACCCAAATCCGATTTAGCTAGACCTACCTAATCCTAGTATAACTAACATTGCTTTGGATAACAGCTTGATAAAGTCAACGAATGTGGCATAATTGGGAGGAAAGAATCGATGTCCATATCTTTGGCGTCCTTTATCTCCTGTACAGATAAGTTACAAAACAAGATTTCTTCCGTTATATGCCTGCAGAATGCAGAGGCTGTTGAACAGAGATAGAATGTCTGTAGGGATAAAACTGTTGAAAAACTTTAAAGTAAAAGATTATGCCCTGTCTTTTAATTGCAAGCTTATGGTTGTTGTGGTGTTAAACATGTTTTTGTTAAGAATTGCTACCACCTAATGTTGCCGATTTATTGCTTGGTAGTGTAATACTAAAAGGCTGCCAGTTATCTCTCATTCCTTCGTGATTTCCTGTTGATGTGCAGATGATTTCTAAGGATGCTCAGTGCTGCTAGGTTTCTTAATTCAAATTCATTCACCTGAAGTCAGAGATTTATATAACGAGCAGCAACGTAACATTACGACTACTATTTTTTTTTTTTAGTTTTGGTGCTTTCCCTGCCATCAATATTCACCATCCATATTTACCTTAACATCAAAATATGCCAGGAAAAACAAATATTTGGAGGTGTAGAGATTACAATAGGTCCTACTGCATCATTGTATTTGATGTCAAAATCAGATACCTATTTTTATGCAGCTAACATATATAGAACATAAGATCCCTGTTGCTAATTGTTTATTTGGTGTCAAAATCAGATACCCATGTTCAATTCCCTTTTATTTTAGCATCAAATTCTTAGTGTATTTGTTCTCTTCCTGTAATGACTAAGATAATCGAATGATTGTTCTTCCACAGACCCATCCGAAAAAAAGAGCAGAATATGGGTTGCTTACCTTTTGATCCTGTCTCAGACGTATCATTGGGATCTTCAGGGTTTGGAGCTACATCTGCTTGATGGTTTGTGTCCTGTGAACTTCTTTTTGTCACTGGAAAATGAAATAAAATTGAAGTGTTAAAAAAACCATTTTTCAAAAAGATGAAATCAGAAATGATACTTGAATATAATCATAAAACAGCGTTCGTAATGTTGCGTTAGGACCGGTCTCCAGTAAAGAGAAACGAATCATTAGCCTACCTACTTGAACCAGCTGTTTCAACAGGTGAAACAAGTGCATGCATGTTTGGTAATTGCCTGGATAACTAATTCTCGTCCTTTCATTAGATTCCTTAGATCGACCATAGCTTGAAGATTGTTGAAACGATGATTCCACCGCCTTAAGCTGATCCACAAATATACCTTCGAAATAAAATCGGTTTTTACAAATATTAGTGTTGACCTTATGTTATGCATTTATTAAGCTTTTGACAATGAAAAAAAGATGATTATTTTCATGTCAAGAAAGTTAATACTATTGATTAGCACTTACAATGATACATGAGCTTGGTGCAATGAGCAATATGGCTACCGCTTCTGAAGGCAGTAGGGTTGCTAGCCAGAAGATGCAGGGGTGATATTCCATTCTCGTTTACATAGTAGACAAGATTTTCATAACGGTGAAGGATTTGAAATGCCAAATCTGTGAAGCACGATAAAATTAATACTAGTGCTAATAAGCTTCAAAAATAAGTTGGAAAATTTTTACCAAAATAGTGTCCAGAAATGGCACAGTGAAGAACACTTTCACCGTCCTTCCTTCTGCAATAAGAATAGCCTTCTTCTTTGTTTCGACAGTAAGAGTTAAGGCAAAGGAAAGCATCTTTTTTGCCATGAAGAGCAGCCACGAACAGAGGGGCTTCACCAGCATTGTTTTGTACTTCGAGTAACGACTGATCCACTTGCGCAATGCATCTGCACATCCTAACATTCCCTACCGAAGCTGCAACGTGCAGAGGGGTATTCCCCTGCTCGTTTCTAGATGCCAGGGCTCTCCTGGATTCACCCTGCGCAGAAATCAAATCTACTAGCTGTTCTACTATGGCTTCTTCGACATTGGAGACGGCAATGTGCAATGCTGTGTCCCCTGATCTAATACTCTTGGCCACATGAGCCGTTGGATCGTCCTTGTATATACGTAGAACAGCATTCCACTCACCTTTCATGGCACATATGAACAGTTTTTTTTCTTTACTAACATTTCTAGCATCCATTTCTTTTCTTCCTATCCCAAATGGAAGCTGAAGTAGAGGCAAAGGTACATTAATATCACTTCCATGACCTATTTAACTGATACTAGTGAAAAGTATATCGCAGTAATGTCAATTTCTTTTGCTTTTGAAAGGATATTGCTGTCGAGTAAAGGCAAGGAAAAAAAGTGGGGAAATATTACAAAAGTGAAAGAAAGGAACAACTCGAGGCCCTTCCAGTTGCAAGAAAGGAATAATTTTGAGACTTGAGGGAAACAAAATTGCTACAACAAGAGACAGCAATCACATACTTTTTTTCAGAGTGGAAATTCTAAGCGTCAATTTTCCAACTTCACCATGTTGATATATTCTGGTAGAATTCTGTCATATCAATTTGTAGACGCGAGATGCAAACCAGTCAATTTAAGGAAAAAAAAGGAGTCTAATGGGTGTGGACAAGCTTATGTCTCCCAACTTTTTCGTTTGCTACTCAGCCAAGACGTTGTCGGCTCGACGATTTTCCTCTTACATTGCAAAATGACACTGTACCGTAGCGAGCAAATCTACTTGATGATTAGTAGGCTTGGCATAAATCAACCCACAATTGCAAGCGTTACAAGGGGAAAATGAATCAAGCCAATAGGACCTCATGGGTCTTGCTTAATGCCCCAAGAAAAAAGTACTGGTAACATAATTAATTAACATCTAGAATTGGAGGTTGTGTAAATTTTGGGCTAAGCTGCGGACTGGAGGGGGAAAAGGGCTTTAAATTCATTGTTATGGGTTACTTAAGGCTAAAACTTTGTAGGTTTTTTTTTTTTTTTTTTGCATTTTTTATATAAAATTTAAAGTTATTATATATAATAATTTTTAAAATATAATATTTAATAAATTTAAAATATAAATTTCAACAATTATAACTTATTTTCAAACTTAAACCTCCTTTATACAATAAAAAAAATAATATAAACGTATTTATCCATTCATACCATAAAATAGAGTTTGACGTTAGTCTTTAGATGTCATAAGCAAAACCTTACTTTGTCTCTTTGCAGAAAATTTCGTAGAAGCATTTAACTCAATACTTAGAGAAGAAGAAAAAAAAACGGATAGCGGAATAAATGGATAGATACACAATTCCACGTGCAAAAGCAATCTTTACAAGTCAGTTTCAAATTCTAAATGCTTTTTTATTCTGATTATATATATATATATATATATATATATCTTTTCATTTAACCAATAAATTTATCACTTTCCAACCTATTATTGGTGTACTCAAAAATCTTATTGATATTCATTTAAGTTCACTAAAATCCTGATTTTGAGCAAAGTCAATCTTCTATTTTGGTTTGGTCATAAACCAATGACTAATGTTTTTAATACCATGAACTTGTTTATCTAATAATATAATTTGATCCTCAAATGGTAGATAATAATAATTAAAAACTCTTAAAAAGGAGTAAAATAAACTAGTTAGAAACTTTGCTAGAAGACTCTTCCGAAGAAAAGAACATTGAAAACAAAAGGAGGAGGAAAGGAGCCATATTCTAAAGTAACATGCTTTCCACTTTGATTAATCACTTATTATTATTTTTTTCCAAATCACTTACTAATTTTGCATAGATTCTTCCTCTCTTGGCTTGACAAATGACAATACACACTTGACTCATTTGATTTATATTAAATTAAATTTAAGTAAAAATTTTAATAATTCATGTCAATAAAATTTATTTTATTTAAATTTAATTAAAAATAAATATATAAAAATATATTTTTAATTTAATTTTAAAAAATAAAATAGATCTTTAAACGGTTCAAACCGAACTTTTTTCACTAATAAACACATCAACTCGCTACGCTAACAATAAATTATATATAATAATAATAATAATAATAATAATAATAAAGCAATTATCCTAATCCCATCCTGCGGTCTAGAATATTTCCAAGCCATCCACGTTTTCTCTTTTCTTTTAACATTATTCCACGTGTCAACATCAGGTTCAACCTCCACCGCACGCAGTTACAACTTACAGGACCCATCGTGAACATTCACAAAAAAACCACCGCTTTTGTATAAGATCCTCTAAATTTTGTCGTTTTCGCAACCGAAAACCAAACCAAAAGGAAAATCAAATCAAATCGCAAATTCCAGCGCTAAATTTAGCAGCGCTTCCCGTTGCCTTCAACTTTCGGTTTTTGAATTTACTTTGAATTCGTATTTAATTTCTAGGATGATGTGGAATCAGCCGTACCCGAAAAATGATGCGGAGGCCGGACCCAGCCCTTTGTATCCGATGATGTTAGAGCCGCCGGAGATGAGATGGGCTTTTATTCGGAAAATTTACTCAATCGTTGCCATTCAATTGTTGGCTACAATCGCGGTGGCCGCCACGGTTGTTACTGTCCGTCCCATCGCTGTTTTCTTTGTCAGCACTGGGGCTGGCTTGGCTCTTTACATTGTCCTAATCATAACGCCTTTCATTAGTGCGTTTCTGCTTTTATTCTTTTTTTCAAGGGTTTGTAATTTGTAATTTTTCAGTTTGACCAAAAAGGAAAATCTGTTTTGCTGTTTGCAGCCCTTTGTCCATTGTATTACTATCACCAGAGGCATCCGGTGAACTATCTTCTGCTCGGAGTTTTTACCGTTTCTCTCGCGTTTGCAGTTGGATTGACGTGCGCTTTTACTAGCGGTAAGATATGGATTTTGAATATTGTTTTTTTTTTTCTTTCTTAATTATAATTCCGGCAGTTCTTTTGGCTCAATATCTTCACATAAAAGGATTTTGATATTTGCCTCTTTTAAGAATTAGAAGTAAGGATCAAAATTATATCAATTACTCTAACTTTGATCTAAGAATTTAGTTGTTGATGATTAAGGCATAGGGGTGAATCGAAAGTTATTTCTTTAAAACCGTAAGACTTCAAATGTCAAATGTGAAGGTTATTTTTGGTAATTTCAATTTATTGTCTAGCATGTTGAGTCGTATTTTTAAGATAGATAACTTGATCATTAACATACTGCTTCTCAGTATCAAAATTCGTGGCAGATCAAGCAATGGGTTTCATCTGTGTCGCTTTTCTTCCCCCAATTTGACAAAATAAATTGCAAGTTTTCACTAGTTGGAGTTAGAAAGCGGTGGGTTAGCGTTGCATTTGATAAAAATTTTTGCTTTAAGGTTTTTCTAGCTGCACGTATGTTCTTTTCATCATCCAGGAGCTTAACTCAATCTATAATTGGTGAATGCAGTTAATTTATACCCGGGTGCTACTGATTGTAGCATTTTACTAACATAATTTAAGTGCAATTTGTTTGTGAACAGGGAAGGTTATTTTGGAGTCTGTGATTCTAACGGCTGTGGTGGTTGTGGCTCTCACTCTGTATACCTTCTGGGCTGCAAGGAGAGGCCATGATTTCAATTTCCTTGGCCCTTTCTTGTTTGGTGCTGTCCTTGTTCTTATGGTTTTTGCACTGATCCAGGTATTTTGATCTTGCCATGCTCATTTAGCTGGTTTTTTCCCCCTCTTTTATAGTATTTTTTCCCATTGCTGAAATTTGTCTTCCTGGCTGCAGATTGTCTTTCCACTTGGTAAATTATCAGTGATGATCTATGGCTGCTTGGCATCTATTATATTTTGCGGTTATATCATCTACGACACAGACAACTTGATTAAGCGATATTCTTATGATGAATACATTTGGGCTGCCGTATCTCTCTATTTGGACATTATTAATCTCTTCCTCTCACTGCTTACTGTTCTTAGAGCTGCAGATAGTTAATGGAGATAAAAGTTTCCATGAGAAATTTTTACTGATCCCTGTAATTAAACCTTGCTGTTTTCTTCTTTACCCCTTGTCTTTTTATGTAGTTTCTTTAGGTTGTAAAGGTCAATACTGAAAAACGGCCAAAATCCCCGTTTTCACACTGGTATAATACCATAGTTGATTGAATTGAATAGATTTTGTTTTTGCTTTGCATAATTCATTCGTTGCTTTTCTTCCATCCTTTTTGTCTTCCTTATCCTTAAAGAAGACATTCCAATCCAATGTTACTTTGCCCCAACGCTAATCCAAAACCCATTGCTTGCCTTGATGCATTGCTGGCAAAACATTGAAGCGTGTACTAATCAGTTACTTCTAGTCCATGATTTTCTGCGCAAAACACTATTCGACATTTTTTTTTTCTTTCTATTATGTTTTACTAATGAGAGCTTTTTAAGTTATTCTTCAAGATTATTATAGTATCTGACTAGCGGATTACCGCGTTTAACGATGGTTAAAAGACCGTTTTTTTTTTTAATTACATTAATGTATTGTTTTCACAAAGGTTTTTGTCGACGAATTCCTTAACGGCATGGGTCGTCCAAAATGTTGCAGAAAATTAAATCAGTCACATAATTTTGCGTACTTCTAGTTATGGCGGAATTAGATATTTGCCTTTGGTCCGTCGAATCGCTTGCATTGAGCACCTAGGGTAGAAGAAATGGGAGCTTAAGTCATGCAGATGAGAGAAATTAGTCCAAACTCTTACCGCCAAGAGGCCATGTAGTTGAGCTTTCTTTCGGCTGCGATTGATAGAAGCTTTGACACTCCTTGAGTCCACATGTCGTATTCTCTTTGGCTTCGGCACTCAAACTCAACAATACCTCTTGTTTCAGTCTTCAATCCAAAGTAGCGACGCTGCTCTCCGCTATCGAATAGATGTCTCCCGGGCCATGCTGCCATGTCCTTGCACACCTCCAAAACCACATCTGAAACCCACCCAAATATTAAAAGAAAAAAAAAACACTATATTTCTAAGGCAATCCACAATCTTTTATTGTCTTTGTCATGCAACATTGTCTTGGTAATTTGGAATTTACAACGACTTACTCTTCTTCTTTTTGGTGAATGTCCCAGCCACATGCTTGCTTTTCATCTTCAGAATCACCTTCAAAAGTTCAAAAAACATGGATGGTTATGAGTTATGAGACATTATTGTAATTTTACACAAATGGCAACATTAATACCGATGTTTTGGAAACTATAACAATGGCTACCTGGCCTGTCTTGTTCATGTAAGCAGAGACAACTTTCCAGTGAAGGTCACCTGCATACATAGACAAAATGTAAGTTATTACATGATTATTTGTAATCAGATTATAGAAAATGAACAATTTACTACCTTTCCGGGTTCTTTTGAGAAGTTCACTGCCCTTGGCAATGAGCTCTTGACTACAGGCAGTAAGGAGACTCTCTCCGGGGGCAAGTTCTCCGCTACAGTTGCGGTTTGAATGCGCAGCATTTCCTTTTCCACAGAATCCGGCCGTTATTCCTTTCTCTGATGGACGGACAGCAGCAATATTCCATACTTCTTTTAGTGCTCTTGCTTTTAAGGTTGCTGCCCCACGTAAAGCTGCAAATAAAGAAAAAAAAAATTTCCAGTATATACGAACGCTAATTTTTTATAATGGATACAAATAATTACAAGCTCCACTAGTCTATGTTACTAATATTCGGGCATAAGTTGTTTTCAATTTTTAAAAA
>JBBYHK010000022.1:4006967-4017130 GCA_038382065.1 Adansonia grandidieri
TCATTATCCTCTTCAGAGATTTCAGGTGTTGGTCTCTACATTTTGACATTGCTACTGAGTCCTGGCCAAGTTCCGCTCCTTTTTGTTTAGCTTTCAAATGCCTCTCTGCTGTAATACTTTCTTGACTGAGCTGCTTCCAGATCTTAACTCTTCAATCTGTCTCATAGCAGTCTCTAGTTTGGAATTGAGATTTAAACTTTCCATCTTTGAAAGCTTTTCCATTTCCAGCACTGCTTTTTCAATAGCTATAATTCTCATATGGATACCCTGCAGGTCAGAAAAGCCATCTGGAACTGAGGCTGAGGCAGTTCGATCTTCAATTGTTTGCTGACAGTTTCAGCCTGCAATCCAGTTACTGGATTGGCATCCTCGAAAACAAGATAACTGTAAGTCAAAGAGTCACGGCTGATAACAATCCAAGATCCCGTACTGTTAAACAAAAATGATAATTTACTGAGAAGAAGGTCTCATTTATATCCAACCCATTAAGATCTAAACAAAACTAGCTTACACTTAACACAATTTTCTGACATGATTTTAGTATTGCAAAATATCTTGTTAGTATTATATGCAATATCTAGGCCTTGCAGAAGCAAAACAAAACCAGAAACCACGTATTCTATTAAAAAATTATCAAGAAAACTAGTAGTTAAAAGAGTACATGACTAGACGGTAAAAGCTAATATGGCCCCTAAAAGGTCATAGTAACAGCAGCTCGAAACATTACTTCAACAAAAATGCTAAATAGCTTTCTCATTAGAAACAAAAAGTTTAAAAAAAGATCACGTTAAGTAAAAGTATGCGGGAGCAAACTCGGAGAACTAGTGACATAAATTTGCAGTTTGAAAATGAAATAAAAAACAATTTAAGAATTTAGAAGAATGGGAAGCAACAATATCAATTTCTTGTTCAAATTAACCAGCAGATGTTCATGTAGGTCACAAAAATACATGGTGGGTTTAGAAACATAAGTTGTATCTTCAACCAAATAGTATGAAGAGGGCCATATTGCTTTGGTTTATTAAAAATTTGAACAGCAGACATGGGGTCACAAGCAAACAAACATGGGTTTAGTTTCTTTCTCATATTTCCTCTAGCTATATGTGGTTTATTCTTTATTGGATTTTGTTTCTCTCCATGCAGATCGGCATAAAGCCTCGTGGCCAGCGATGTTGGTTCCAAGCTAAACCGGGAAGCCGAATGGGGAGTTAAAGGGAGGGGAGGGTAGGGTAAGACACTGAAATCTGCCAGATCCAATGCCAGCACGACTAGATGTCCAGATGTGACCCAAACACACAAAATATGTACGAGGAATTTACAATAAAATAAACCTTGGAAAATTTACCCTATGTTTGGATTAAGGTAAAAAAAGGAAAAGTAAAGTAAAATAAAGAAAAATAAATTTTTTTAGCTAAGGGAAAATGAAAGAAGCTGAATATACTTTGATTTTCTTTAAAATGTTCTTAATTTGAAATAAACTAAAAAAATATTCAAATAAAAATGCATATTTCCTTCTTTTTCTCAACCTTCCTTTCTTTTCTTTTATTACTATCTATCTAATCATAGCATTAGAGAGAGGGATATTCAGGCCTGTCCCTTAAACCCAGTCAACCAAGTACTGAAAAAATCCTTTACTTCATCTTCCACCTTAAACCCAGGATCATCCTATTGCCTTACCCGTCCCCTCACTCTCCCTTGCTAACTTTCCGTCCTAATCACTAAAAAAATGTGATTTTTTACCTTGCATTTAGTCTGCAAATATTAAACTAAATATAGCATATTAGTTTCATGGGTAACGCTGATAATGTGCACCATTCGACGAATGATCATCATCAGTGTGCGCATCGAGTAGCGATTCCTCCGCCACAACCATTTTTCAAGTCATTCAAGAATTCTCTCAAGGAGACTTTTTTTCCAGATGACCCTCTTAGGCAATTCGAGAACAAGACGGCTTCTCGGAAACTTATACTTGGCCTGCAGTATTTCTTGATGATTCTTGAATGGGCTCCTCGTTACAGCTTACAGTTCTTGAAAGCTGACCTCATTGCTGGGATCACCATCGCCAGCCTTGCAATCCCTCAGGGTATTAGCTATGCAAAGCTTCCTAACTTGCCACCCATTCTCGGCCTATGTAAGTCGTAAATTTTATAACTTGATTACATTACTCTGTTGTTGTTGATTTAAGGGTACTGATCAACTTTATTATTACTATTATTATTTTATTGGAATGAAGATTCAAGCTTTATCCCACCACTGGTTTATGCGATGATGGGGTGCTCAAGAGTTTAGCAGTGGGGACACTTGCGGTTGCGTCACTTCTCATAGGTTCGATGTTGGGGCAGGAAGTGAAGGCTACAGAGAATCCCGCGCTTTACCTTCACCTTGCTTTTACAACAACTTTTTCCGCCGGACTTAGTTCGAGGTTCGTTCGGCCTCTTAAGGTACATATATTAATTCATTGCTCTTTTATTTGGGTAAAATCAAGGATTAGAGAGACTCGACATTTTTGGTTAAAAATAGGGTCTTATTAAACTTCACTAAAAATGGAATATATAACAGAACAGAACATTTTGTACAATTTGTCTCCTCACCGCTGGAATTATTGTCCTTTGCTGTTGGAATTAGAATCATCTTCTACTCTTAAAGCAAAAAAAAAAAAGAAGGATAGCATGTTCTTAATTCATGGTAAATTAATTAATTTTCCGTTGTTATTGTTGTTGTTTTTGCAGGTTAGGGTTTATAGTGGATTTTCCTTCGCATGCGACGATAGTAGGGTACATGGGAGGGGCAGCCACCGTAGTGATATTGCAACAGCTAAAGGGAATTCTAGGACTCGATCTCTTTACTCATTCTACCGACATTATCTCTGTGACTCTGCCTTGCGCTTGTTTTCACTCAAACTCATCAGGTCAGTCAATCTCTCTTTTCTTTCCCTTCCTTTATCCTTTAAACCAAGGTTCTAATTATATATACAGTTATATACTCTTGATAGATAAATGATTTTACTTTATTAAAAATAAAATTATTTATTTTTATTTATTTTTAAAATTTTTAATAATATAACATTATTTATTTTATTAAAAAAATATAAATATATATACTTTTAATGTATCAAATATAAATCTTTAAAAAAATTATTGAAACCAGGATTTTAATTCAATTTTTGAAAAGAAAGAAAAATGTAAAAACAGTCTTACTACATATAATATTTTTTCATTAATATTAGTGTTATTTAATATTACTACATATAATATAGTTTGAATTTAAATATTTATAATTATTTTTTCATTTTAAATTGCACTCTTTTTGGTAAAAAAAATTGTACATATGTTCCACTAGCAAGTTTTTGTAAGTATGCCATGTTCTAATTTGTTTGATTGAATATAATTGTAATATGTAATATTTGACAGTGCAGATAGGAGAGTGGTGTATTGCTCATCGATTTTCCTCTTCTTCCTCCTCACCACCAGATGCTGCGTGAGTAGATCTAATCATTAATTTAATTATTGTTATTTGAATAATGAGATCTAATCCTTTAATTAAGATAATTCAGACTACTGTTTCCACACCCGATGATGTCAGCTGCCAAACTTAATAGCTTTAGGGATGTAAAGTAACGCAAATAAGTAATTAAGCTTCCAAGAAAATGGCTATCATTTAACATATAATTAAGAAACAAGAAGGTTCTTTTTTTGGGTTGTTCTCAAATTCAATAACGATATTTTTCTTATGTAACTTAAAAAAAATACATAGTTTAAGGATCTATAAAATAATTATAAATGTTAAAATTTAAAATTTGAATTTATTAAATGTTTTTTTTAAATATAATTATATATATTTCGTATGGAGACCCGCACACAACTTGAATGCTCAAAAGGCGCATTGCAAGTATAAGCATAAATCTCAACATATATATATATATATCATGATAGTCCTTGTCAACTAGGATCACACTAGGCGTTGAGATTCTAGAGATGACTCCTATCGTGTAACATTTAGTTCCCGCAGGATTCTAGATGTGACTCCAACGGTATAACACTTAGCTTCCGCCGATTGATAATTGCGTTTTGATACCATTTATGGAGACTTGCACCCAACCTGCGAAATATTGTTCACTTTGACCCATTGGACCTAACGGTTTTGTCCCTAAAAAGCGCCTTACAAGTATAGATTTAAGTCTCAACATATATATTATGACAGATTCTTAAAGATTTTCAATGTGAGATTAAGGTATTACATTTCGAGTTCTCTTCAAAGAACTTTTTATAATATATTTGTATATATGTACACCACAAATCTACATGCAGCTAGCCAATCTCTAAGCCTGCTCCCACTTCATGTAGAATATATGGCAAAGAAAATAATAATGTAAAGATGGTAGATCATGATTCTACTTCAATATTCTTTCATGGGCGTCAAACTTTAAAATTGGCAGACTTGAATTTGACGTTTGAGTTTACAGCAATTGGCTTTTGAGTTTATTACATGAGAAAAAGTATGTTCCTTTTTCTTAATAATAACTTACGTAATAATGTAATAGTAATATAAAATTATTGGATGGTTTGACAACAAACAAAGCAAGAGAGGACCCAAGTTGTTTTGGATATAAGCAATGGCACCTTTGACATCAGTCATTCTTGGAAGTCTTCTGGTTCACTTCACCCAAGCTGAAAAACACGGTGCTCAAGCGGTAAGCACTTTTGGGTTTTGGTTTGACTTAGTTCTGGTCATGATTAGGATCAGACTATATTTTGATTATTTAAAAAAATATTTTAATTTAAATCTAAGTTAATTCAAAAGTTTATTTTAGTGTTCATATTAATATTAAAATATTAATTTTATATTAATTTTTAAATATTTTAAAATTAAATTTATATGTATATTTTTATTAAAATAATAACTTTGGTCAAATCGATTTAAATTTATAAAAATTTTATTCAAAACATGACTCATAAATTAGTCTACCGAACCGAGTAACCCAATTATGAACTTGTTTGGCTTCTTACTCCTTTTTTAATTCTTTAGCTTTATCTCTCGCTTTTTCTTATCTTAATTAATTATATTTTGAAAAATTCAGTCTGCCTTTATTTCTAAAAAAAGAAAAATCGATTTAGCTTTAGTAAACTAAAAAGGTCATTTGAATCCATAAATATTTTAGTATTTTGGTTCCAAGTACTTCAAAATTTTTTTAATTTATTATATAAAATTCGATTAATGGATATCTATAGGTATTAGTTAAAAATTATTTACTTAACATTTTATGACAATTTTTTTCATTTATTATTTTTTTCTGAATTAAAGAACAATAGTGCATCAATTACATTTTTCCTTTTTATAAATAGACTCTTAACCAGTAACACTAAACATTCATTAACATTTTTCTATTGTTTATAGTAATATATTAATCAAATAAATTAAAATGATGAAAAAATTATTAGTTATTATATTTAATATAATATTATTACAAGAAATAATATATATAAATTAATTTTAAAAATACTTGTTGCCAAAGCCTTACATAGCAGACCAATGCAAATTTGATTGGATGTTTGATGCACGATAATTCCAGCATAAAACCAGTACTGCGCAGCCTGTTGGCCTACTGGATAGTTCATAGGTCCCAATCCCAGCATATATTTCTTGCTGTACTGGGGCGGTTCCAATCACCTGATTTCCCCTGTTTGTTTCTTGGCAGATAGGAAACCTGAAGAAGCGTTGAATCTACCGTCTTTTGGGGATTTTGTATTTACCTCGCCGTATATGTCAACAGCTGTGAAAACTGGCATGATCACTGGCATCATTGCTCTCGCTGTAAGCTGCCCTTTCAACTTATCTCTATTATGCATTTCTTTGAACAACCAAATTTTGGAAAGACTAACTGGAAATACATATATATAAAGACTGATTGAAGTTGTTGGTTGTTGAATGTATACGGGAAGGAATTGCAGTGGGGAGAAGTTTTGCAACGTTCAAACAATATCATATTGATGGAAACAAAGAAATGGTAGCTATTGGGACCAAGAATATCGTTGGTCCTTGCTTCTCTTGCTCTCTCACAACAGGTAAATAACTACTTTCACATTTTGAAGTTCTTGCTGCTGTTTTTGAATTAACATGTAACTAGGTTTTGTAACTTGCTAAATTGTGGTATTGTTGTTCATATGTTCAGGGCCATTTTCGCGATCACCTGTTAACCTCAATGCAGGATGCAAAAGGGCAATGTCCAATGTTATCATGCTAGTTGCTGTTATGTTCACATTGCTGTTCCTAATACCATTGTTCCATTACGCTCCCCTCGTAGTGTTGTCTGCAATTATAGTTTCTGCAATTGTTTGCATCGTTTGAAGGTCGATAAATTCGATTTTGTGGTGTATAGGGGTGCATATATTGGTGTCATTTTTGCAAGCATGGAGGTCGGATTAGTCATGACGGTACAATCATATATATATCAACCAAATACAATTCAAATAAACTTATTTTGTTCATCCAAGAACAAAACTGTTAACCCCTCACCTAGTGAATTATGGATGTGAAATGTAGGTTGCAATTTCTGGGCAGAGGTTTCTGCTGTTTGTTGCGAGACCAAGGACCTTTGTTCTTGGAAACCTTCCAAATTCAACCATATATAGAAATGTTGAGCTATATCCAAAATCAAACAATCCTGGTGTTCTCATACTTAAGATAGATGCTCCAATTTACTTTGCCAACTCAAGCTACTTAAGGGAAAGCTTAATTACCAAAATCAATTTCAAAGTTATATCAGACATCTTCATTTGATCAAATCAAACTTATTATGATGATCACTGAGATTGCTGATCTTATCAGGATCTCCAGGTGGATTGATGAAGAGGAAGACAAACTGAAATCTACAGGCAAAACCGGCTTACAGTTTGTTAAGTTTGATGCGAGTGGTGAGTGATTTATCTGGCAAAAACTGCAGCATATATATTATTTCTAACATAAAACAAAAATTTTACAGAAATCTAACGAGGATTACATTTATGATCCAGAGCTGTTGGTAACATTGACACCGTTGGAATAAGCATGCTTAAAGAGGTCAAGAAAACTACTGAAAGAAGGGAGATCAAGGGGTGTGTGTGTGTGTGTGTATATATATATATATATATATATATATATGTTTCTCCTACAATTTACTTGCATTAAAATGGTTAATATGAAAACTTTAGGCTTTAGCCAAAAAGTGACCATAAAAATTCTAATATAATCTTTTCCTACATTTGTAGCTTGTATTGGCCAAACCTGGAGCTGAAGTGATGAAGAAACTTAACATATCCAAGTTTCAAGATAGTATAGGTTAAGAATGGACATATTTGACAGTAGGAGAAGCTGTTGAAGTCTGCAATTACAAGCTTCATACGTGTAAACCAGACTCCACAAGGAAGTCACAGCCATTGAACAATGTCTAAAGCTAATATATTCTGATGTCAACACAAACATAATTTTTCTTCCCTTTTTTTAAAAAAAAAAAAAAGAAAGAAAAATTTAATTAAAGACCAAGTATTAATTAATAATTATTACTCACCTGTTCATCTGAGAATCAGGAAGCATATCATGCATTTTGGGCATTCGCTGAATCAACAAGAAATGATCCTATAGCCTAATTATCCTATTCCAACAATATGCAAATTGTATACACATCTATCCTGGCAATGCAATTTTTAACGAAAGAAAAAATTGTCCGTTTGAAAAAAGTTAGAGACTGGAGCAGTTGGATAATTGGGAAAACCCCCCATTAAAATGAATGAGAAGAGTGAAGAGAATAGAGTGACTTTTCAGTTTGCTTTTCACTTAAGTTCAAATTTTCTTTCACTTTCTCGTTCATCAAACATCTCCTGAAACCACCTCTTGTTAACTGCAAATACTACATTAGCCATACAAAACGGTTGAAGAATTCTTTATTCTCTATGTAATCATTTTTGCATGATTTTGTTAGCCTTTGATACGATTTTGATAGCATTTACTATGATTTTAATAAACATCTGACATAATATTGATAGTTAGTTTGGAGATTCAATCTACTAATGCAATTTGCAAAAGTTTAAAGCACTGCAAAACAACATTTATTGACCTTCAAAATCCAGATTTATGCCAAGGTAAATGTATAAAGAAAAGGAAGTAGTAGGCTATAAAAGTGCAGCTTTCTTTGGATTAGCTACTGCCTGAAATATACAGCAGGATCTCTTAACTAAAGATGAAGAAAGCCTCTCTAAGAAAATAAAGGCAAACTTATGGACAATGCAACTAAAGTTTCATTACTGGTAAACTACACTGATTATTTGCTGATGATAAGTAATTGCCTCAATCTCCTTTAGTTGGGGGTTGCACGCATGCACAAAAGAGCGCTTTCTTCCTCTTCTGGCTGGTTCTTATCCCACCATAAATAAAGTCCCGCAATAAAACACTTGTTTTACGCTCGGTAATTCTGGTTCGTCCTCTGCTTTCTTTTTCATCGTCGAGCTTCAGTAAGAGAAACTGTATTTTCTGCACCTCCACCTGCAATCGGCCAATCTTTTCAGACCCTTTTCGAGCTTGTTCTGATACACTCCGCTTCCTAACGCTCCCACTCTCATCCGATTCTACCATAGATTTCTTATCAAGAAGAGACCATGAATTGTCTTCAGCTTGTGTTATCAATTTGCGATTAACATCAAATAGCTTCATGATGGCTTCCTCAGCTTCTCCTAGCTGCTCTTTTACTGTACCATATTCAATTCCTTTCCCCTTTCTGCTCTTCTCAGTTGTCTCCACCTTCCTCTTCAGATCCTCCACAGTTATTTGAAGATTAGCCAACTTTTGTGCATCGGAATCAAGTCTTTCTAAAATCTTCCTCTTGCTTCCTTCTTGGTCAGGCTCTGTAAATCTCTTAGATCTCCCTTTATCTACACCCAACTCCTTGACAAGTGATTCTCTTGAGGAATGATTGCCCTTGTGTGCCTTCACTGTACTGATCTGTTGGTAGTCGGTTGGTGCAGTGACCATCTTCTGGAACTTGCCATCATTCAAGTCGATGGTGCCATCACAGTCAGCAGTTTCCCACAACTCAAGCATCTTATCATCAACCTCTGCAGTTTCTCTCCGGCTTAACCCATGTGATGAGCAATCAGATATCTGATCAAGCGCAATGTCCTTTGCCATCGTCTCATTGTCCTCTTCAGAGATTTCAGGTGTTGGTCTCTGCATTTTGACATTGTTACCGAGTCCCTGGCCTAGCTCCGCCTCTTCTTGTTTAGCTTTCACATGCCTCGCTGCTGTGATACTTTCTTGACGTGAGCTGCTTCCATATCTTAACTCTTCAATCTGTCTCATAGCAGTCTCTAGTTTGGAATTGAGATTTAGGTTTTCCGTCTTTGAAAGCTTTTCCATTTCCAGCACTGCTTTTTCAATAGCTATAATTCTCATATGGATACCCTGCAAGTCAGAAAAGCCATCTGGAGTTGAGGCAATTTGATCTTCAATTGTTTGTTGACAGTTTTCAGCATGCAATTCAGTCCCTGGATTGGCATCCTGGAAAACAAGATAACTGTAAGTCAAAGAATCATGGCTGATAACAATCCAAGATCCCGCACTGTTAAACATATCCTGGAAAACAAGATAACTGTAAGTCAAAGAATCATGGCTGATAACAATCCAAGATCCCGCACTGTTAAACATAAATGATAATTTACTGAGAAGATCTCATTTATATCCAACCTACTTAGATCTAAACACATCTAGCTTACACTTACACAAATTTCTGACATGATTTTAGTATTGCAAAAGATCCTGCTAGTATTATATGCAATTTCCAGGCCTTGCAGAAGCAAAACAAAACCAGAAACCACATATTCTATTAAAAGATATCAAGAAAACTAGTAGTTAAAAGAGTACATGAAATTCACTAGACGGTAACAGCTAATATGGCCCCTAAAAGGTCATAGCAACAGCAGCTCCACACATTACTTCAACAAAAATGCCAAATACCTTTCTCATTAGAAACAAGAAGTTTCACAAAAGATTGTGTCAGTAAAAGTATACGGGAGTAAACTCAGAGAACTAGTGACATAAATTTGCAGTTTGAAAGTGAATTAAAAAACAATTAAGAATTTAGAAGAATGGGAAGCAACAATATCAATTTCTTGTCTAAATTAACCACCAGATATTCA
>JBBYHK010000022.1:4111729-4131140 GCA_038382065.1 Adansonia grandidieri
GTATACTAATATTTAAAAATTGAATATAAAAATTTAAATAACTTCGATTTATATATAAGTATAAAATTTTACAATAATAAATCATTTACTACATTATCGTTGACACGAACTCTCCATCGACACGATAGATAATTTATATATTTATACATAATTTATGTAAAAATATATATAGGGGATAATCGATTAGCAGACCAAAGAGGGGTAGATAGGTAATTTTAATCTCCTTATTAATAATATTAATAAATATCATTTCTTTTTTTTGAAATTATTTTTTTTACTTTTACTTTTATTTAATAATTATTTGTTAATTTACCTTTTTATAATTTTTCCTTTAGAGGTGAACGGTAAGTTTCCAATAAAACAAAACACATTTTTAAAATTAAATTAAAAATGACACATATAAAAAAATAAAAAAATATATATCTATACTTAGATAAAACAGTCTTCATTGGTTTAAGGGGGGGGGGGGGGGAGAGCTTAGCTGGGAGGATTTGAGATTTGCGTGATGGCTTCTGAAAGACGATGACTTTTAGACGCGTGGCTGTGCTTGGGTAAGATGATACTACATGGACCAGTCGGATAATTTATTTTTATGCTTTGGTGTTACCCGAGCCTAGTTTTCACCTTTCTTTTTATACGACAATTTTCATTTGCTATTCCGTAAGTTTTCATACGACAATTTCATATTTGGTGCATAAACAAATAGAGAACAAAAAAGAAGAAAAAAGAAAGGTTTGGATTACAAAAATGATTTAGTTATTTTCCTAATACAATACGACTCAGTTTTGGGATTATTTTTATTTTCATGCAGCTAGATACTAGATGTTTACACATTATTTACTATATATCTAAGCTTATATTTGAAATATAATTTAAATATTTAATAAGAAAAGAATAGTTTTGATAACCACATATTACTTTGAAAAATCAACTTTCATTAACAATATATATTGTCAATTTAAATTATAAACCTATATTAAAAATAATAAAATAAAAAATATTTTTGATAAAATTATTCTTTAATCGTTTTTGAAAATAATTTATTTTTTTAAAAAATAATTTTTTAAATCTAAATTTAACTCTTAATTATAGAAATTACTATAAAATACATATATTATATTTTATTTTTTAAAATTATATGTTTGAATTATATTTACTTTAAAGAAGGATAATTTTGACAAAATAAAAAAAAAAAATGTTTTCATCTGACACTCAATCTTGCACATAACAAACGTAATGAAAATAAAAACCATCCAACCTTTGCTCTCAAATCTTTGCACATACCAACCATTAATGTTACCTAGTTTAATCTAATCTAATTTAACCCAATCCTATCCATAATCTTATATTACCCACTCCTTTCCTAGATTTGTCGGCGAGTTAAAATATCCGTGTGACAAAAATTTTAATATTTTGTACATAAGCAAAGAGAGAGTTTCCAGACTAGGACCCAGCCATGGAACGGGTCTACATCTCACCAACATACCCACCATGGTATATATATTATATACGTTAATACTAGGCACGTTAGTCAACCCGCTCCTTGAGAATAATAATGCAAATTAAAACATAAGAAAGAAGAAAGATAATTAGGTGTCCTTGGGAGCAGGCATTAACCGAAGCCTGTCATCTGAGGAACTACCGCTGGAAATATTCTCTTCCGCAAGCAATGATTGTAAGTCGCTACCGTTAGCCAAGCTGTTGAACTCAACTGCTTTAGATGGAAGGGTAGGGTAACGTCGTTGGCAAAAGGTAATTAACCTTTTCACTGATTGCAAGTATTTGCGAGTTGTCTCATCGTTCATTATGTGGGCAACACTATTGGTATAGATCTTCTCACACGCTGAACGTTCATGGATACCAACCATAGTGACACCAATTGGCCAAGGTGCATTACCAATAGCCAGCTTAATATAATGGTCCATGGCCGCCAGGTAGTCCCGCTTCATGCAACACTCAACCACCACCATTAATGCTTGACGGATATCATCAGGAAGCACCTGCCATTAGAACATGACGATGAGTAAATACTGGGTTTATAAATGCAAAGCTCTGCATACAATGCCATAAACACACACAATGCGAGGATATCCACAGATATAGTGCAATGTTGTAACTTGGATCAGGGAGGAGGAACACTTGTCATTGATAAATGAAGTTAAAAGGCCATGCAAAGTTTGTCAACTAAAAATCCAGTAATGGTCCACAACTATATCAGTTACCAAGCTACAAAAGCATCAACAGGTTTTTATCTGCCACACTCCACCTTCCCTGGTTTTCAAGCCTACAGTGGAGATCTCATAGAAATATTCAACAAATAAAGGGTTCCAACGGAAATGAAATAAAGCAACTTCCCAACCATTAAAGAGAGTATTAAAAACACAATGAACTGTAATGCTTTGGATAAACCAATTTCAAACAATTATATGTGGGCAATAATGCATGTTCATAGCATGGGGGTCAATCCATATTTTAGAGTGATTTAACTAAATAACATCCGGCACAGTAAGCAGTATTTTCTTTTGCAGCTTAAACCAGTTCAATTGTAGAAGAGAAACTACGGGTTTAGTGGCTTTCATTTATCAGCAAAGGGGACTCGAAGCAATCCACCGAGATAAAATGCTGCATGACATATTTGGCTACAAATCATACCAGAAAGGAGGCAGTGAGAATAAAACAACTGAGCTGTGCAACAAGGCTGACAAAACCTTGACATAAGATGAATATCCTATCCGATTTGAACACCAGGGTTTACCATTGATTAGCTATAGAACAAAATCACCAGAACAATTCTTCATGAAGACTTAATTGACTATTACTATTTAATGCTATTCGAAATTATTGACCATATTAACAGCCCCATAACTCTCTTAAGTAGTCGTGAATTCAAAAACCAAACCAACAAGCTTTAATGTCTCAAAATTGTCTAAGTCAACTTTATCTAAGTCACCAGCCTCTCCTTGCTGCATGTTATCTAAGTCTTGCCAAAACTGTCACTTAATAGCATCATCCAAGCCTATTTGTAGTGCATAAGCACTGCTAATGTTTAAAGTCTCATCACCTAGTATGAGTTAAAGCAAGATCCTATCATCCTTCCATCTAATGTCAACAACCTCATCAACTAACTGGCATTCTAAATTATACCTATCCCATTCCTATTCCTATCTCTACTAGCATACCATAATTTGTGACCCTACTCACCTATGGGTTGAACTTTCTCGTCCATCCATTTAGTCTCTTGAAGGCACAAAATGTTGATATTCTCCTAATCACATCCTCTACTAGCTCTACATAATTACCTGTAAGAGAACCTATGCTCCAAGATGCTAAACATAAGCTAAGGTTTTGGCCATTCTTTAATCCCTTTGTCTATTAGCTCGGGGAAACCTTTGATCATTTGACACCACATCAGGCATCTATGTAACAAGTTGCTTCAGGACAATGATCTAACAATCCTTGTTTATTGCTCTTGGGCCTTGAAGATGCGGCGGTCACTTAGTAGGGAACACCCATATTCAAAAAATAAAAATTTACAGATCATAATATGATTTGGTGTTGGTATGTTCAGAGTTTGGTTTTCTTTATACCAAGTCAACCCCTTACACTAGCCACTATTTTGAGTGTTTAAAGGGAATAAATCTCAAAACAATGGACGAGAGAGCAGCATCAAAAAATGCTAGTAGAAAAATGCTACCTGCATGTATATTACAAAAAGACTTTGACGATCATAAGGAATATGAGGTTGAATTTCAACCCATAGCAGATGTCAACAAACATTTAGATGCACATTACCACAGTGATCACTAGAATTCCAACTTGAAGATACGATGAATACATGCGAAAAGCAGCAGATTAATGGTTCAACTCAATTTTCTATACTTTCACCATTTCTATAACCCCTAGATTAAGGGGACAGAAGTCACAGAACATCTCACAACGTTACAACAAGTCATTTCTACTAGACAATCCAAGTCTTATACGTCCAATCTTGATCAAACAAGTAGTTGCAATCATTTAATTCTCAGTGATTCCATTTGTATTTCAAGCAAAATTTCGATTCCTTTAGTTATAAATCCTATTCTCTATCGTCTAACTTGTTATCGCATAGAGAAAAAAGAAGAAAAACCAGGATTTAAGAAATGTCTCCTTCAAATCAGCAAAAATAAATTTACCTTCTTCCTACAAAACTTGAACAATGGATTTAAATAACGAGCGCACTGCTTAAACGTGGCTACCATGGACTTTCCTTTTGCCGTTCTCTTCTCAGCCTCGCCCATCTCATCCAGCTCCTGATTCCACTCATTCAACAACCTCTTGAAAAACACCAGAATCTTATCTTCATCACACAACTCATCGAAATTCGCCTTCATTCTTTTTAAATCCTTATCCATGTCGACTCCACTAGACCCACCATCACCGCTCAACTCCTCTTCTCCCCGGACTCCTTCCCCATCCTCTCCTCCTCCCCCTTCTTCCCTATCCTTTCTTTTCCTCTCGCTTAACATCCCCGTCTTCTGCCGCTTACGCAGCTCCGCAATGTCTCTCAAGAAATCGTTGGTTTGACCGTCGGTCATATCGCTATCGACCTCAAAAAGACCGGCTTTTAAGACGAATTTTAACCTGTCGAGACGAGCTGCGTCGTCTTCGCCGAAGAGAGTAACAGGCTGTTTGAGGAAGCGAAGGCGGCGAATGACTTCTTGCCTTGGAAGGTCGAGGTTGTCGATGTTTTGTTCATTGGTAAGGGATTTGGAGGAACCAGCAGTGGAAGTTGCGGCTGTGGATGCGACGCTGCAAGCGGAGGGGTTAGATTGGCGGAAGTAGCGTTGACAGTGGATGAGGACGTGGTGCATTGGCGGCGAGATTTTGCTTCGAGTTCGCGTTTTTCTTGCTCGCGAAGCTTTTGGATTTGCTTTTGTTCTATCTCGGAGCGTTTGAAAAAGCGCTTACCGCCGGTCTCCTGAGCTAAGCTCTGCCGCTTCTTGGAAAGTTCTTCTTTGAGAAGATCCATCTGGGGTTTGATTGTGGTTATCTCCGTGACTTGACCTGAGTTTAACGGTTAGGGTGGATCGACGGTCGGCCGTTTTCTGAGGTTCGAAATTGAAATGGACCCAAATAGGCCCAAATGGATTTTCAAGTCCAAACCAAAAATATGAACTAATTGGCCCAACCCATTTAGAATCCAATGAAACTGCTTATTTAAATCGTAATTTAAAACACCGTTCTGGAATACCTGCGTTTCATTAAGCTTCCCTTACCGGCAACCCGAAAGGAGAGAGATGACGACGATACGCCGATTTTGCTGCAACGATCTTCTTCGTTTCACTTCCGTCAATCTCGACCACTTAACGGAAACCGTAAGCTTGAAAACTCTTACATTTTTATGTTTTTTTTCCTTTAAATTAACCAAATGCTCGGACGAGTTGTGAATTGTTTCCATCAGTAGTAATTTTGTTATTTTTTCAGTTTAATATGTCATTCTACATGACCTATTTAGCTCGATGGCCCGATTATTTTCATGTAGCTGAAGGCCCCGGCAAACGAATCATGGGTTATAGTAAGCTTACTGTTCCTCTTTCCTATTTATGTTTTCCTTGTTCTTTTTTGAGGTAGACTAGTATACAGGAATTTTAACAATCATAATTTGAGAACAAGAATTGGATTCTAATTCTGGTGTTCATTGCCTTCTATTTTAATTTAATGAGCAATTGGAATTGCATCTTATCAGAAGTCGGTCACGTTCAAGGTTTGATTTCAATAGGGATATGCTTCTTATTGGCTAATCCTGTTTTGAGATTGGTGTATGTATCTAGATTTAATACCTTTGAAATTGTTGCAGTTATGGGGAAAGTTGAGGGGCAAGGTGAGTCTTGGCATGGCCATGTAACAGCAGTCACTGTAGCACCAGAATATCGTCGGCAGCAGCTTGCTAAGAAACTGATGAACCTTTTGGAAGATATCAGTGATAAGATGTAAGAGTGGTGGACATTTATTTTTCAATTGATTTTGGCTATTTTTCTGTTATGGATATTCTCACAATTGACTTCTGTAACTTTTGTCTGTGAGTTAGCCCGTAGCAAGTGCTGATTACAAGATTAGAGATTACAAAAGTATTAAGCTTTCTAATAGAATTTTAAGAGCTGATAACAAGATTAGAAATGATTTGCTCCATGTTTTTTGCATTGTTTAATGTAAACTGCTAAAACAGTTGTAAGGTTCATTAGCAGATGTCTTTAATGAAAATAATACAAGTTTCTGAACATAATCATTTTTTGTTGAAATGGTTAATGCGAAGTACCAGCACAGCAAGCACGATCATAAGCTTTATTGGTTCTTTTGTATAGAAGATCTTCCTTTGAAACTAACTTGTATTTGGTGTATCAGAAAAGGATTTGGTTTTCCCTTTTGTATTCCTTTTTAAAAAAAAAAATTCATTGCATTTCTAGCTTTAAATATGCTTTCATGTTAGGCAATTTTTTATGGCATCTGGATGTAAGCCAGACATATACAATATGCATGATAAATTTCTTTTGTTTAATAGATGCTAGTGTTTTTGACTTGAATAATTTCTCTCGCCTTTCTTTCGGCAGTGACAAGGCATATTTTGTGGATCTTTTTGTGAGGGCTTCTAATACACCAGCCATAAAGATGTATGAAAAGGTAATAGTTCAAAAACAACTTTCCATTTTGGACATTATTATTTCTTTCTTTCCCTTCAGATTGTACTGCACGAGATGCAATTTGAGATTAGTTGCTGTTGTTCAGATTTTTCCCCCTCTGTCTTGCGGTCACAGTTTTCCCCTGAAAGTGTATCAAATTTCGGAATGTAACCATCCTCAGTCTAAAGTTTAAGGCTTTAGCCCTTACACACACACACACACACACATAAAAGCAGTCCATGTGTCCTACGTTTGTGTAAGAATTTAACATTGCCTGTTACACACACACACACACACATAAAAACAGTCCATGTGTTCTATGTTTGTGTAAGAATTAAGCATTGCCTGTTAGAATCAGTGAAAAAAGCATGAAAGGGTTTGATTTGATGAAATTTGTAAAACACGGATATCATGCCTATTGTGCATTATTATTCACTGGTGGGTAACAGTAAAGTAAATCCAGGATCTTGTTTTAAAATCATTGTTCTCTATTTGCATATTTGTCTCTGGCCATGTTCCATGGGGATAAGATTGGTTTTTGATGTTGCAGGAAATGAATTGATTATATTGAGTCATGATTAAGTGACTGGGATAATGCAACCAATGAGTTTCAGAAAATTTTGACTTTTGGTTTTCGACCATAAAAGAGATGCGCTAATAAGTTTGTAAATTATCTCCTCTACTTGGATTTTAAGAAAACTCAACTAGGAGTGAATCCACAGTTAGAACTTAGAAGTACAGATGGTTGTACTTGTACCAGTATTAATGCTTTCTTCATCATGATATGAGATATTGAAAAAGAAAGATAGAAATAGGAAGAAAAAAAAGGAAAGAAGAAATCACACTAAGATTATATCTGTTAAAAAAACGAAACCTTTATTTAACTTCCCTCTAAAATTTTATATAATCAGAATTGGTTTTCATGGTCTTTATCTCATCAGATTGGTGTTAGACTCTTTTCTTTGGTTTCAAGAATGGCATGAATATTGCAATTCCATAAAGTCCAGTCCTTCTTGTTTACCTTTTTGACATTTTGATTAATTAAATGAATAATTCAAACTGATCTTGCCATCATTACAAAAAAAAAATGATGCAGTTAAATTCAAAGTTAATACCGTTACAAGACATTGTCCCCTAAGTCTAAGGCAAGCTGGGTCTGCCTTAGCTTATGGCATATTGCTCGATAACTTTTATAGCATTAAATTTGGCTTTTCTTCTAAACTATTTATAGTTTTGGAGAAGGCTGTTTGAAGGCCATATCAATAGTTTTTGCTTCTTAATAATTTCATCTACCTCAATGCACGCCATCCCAGTGCTTTCAATTTGTTTCATTCTTTGGTTGTAATTTCTTGTTAGCTTGGAGCTGCATCTGATCTTGTAATGGTTAAATTGTGGATCTTATTGCTCTTGATCTAGAATGTTTCTACAACTTCAATAATTAGTAGGAAGCTCTTAGTTGTCAAAGTCATTTTTGCTTTTATTGACTAATAAGATTGCAAGTAGAGTATTGCATGAGTGATGGCCTGTATTTCGGAATACTCTACTTAATTGCATTAAAAAAAATAGCCTTCACTAATTTCCCTACCACTATCTGAATAGACATTAAAGGGTATCTTTGCTCATTTCTGCCCGACATTCACTTTGTGGTTACATTATCCCCCTTTCAATTTATATCATTCTATACTATATAAATCTCCAACTAAGTTGGTGTCATGAGTTAAGTGACACCAACTCGATCAGGGAATAGACAAAAAAACCAATAATAATAATAATAATATGTGACATTTAGGGTATATATGTTATGCAATTTTTTTAAATAAAAACACATTTAAAAAACTACCACATTTTCCTTAACATAACTTTTCCCTTGCAAAGCATTATTTCTTTTTAATTTTCAAAACACCCACATAATTGGTGATCATATTCCAATAGACTATAAATATTTTGGGTTTTAGGTAATTCCCAAATTGTTATATTTTGATTAAAATGTTGGCTCTACTTAAAACTAGAATTCTTTGGATTTTATCAATGCCTTGCCTTTCCAATGTTCAGAGAAAGGAAGTGTTCGGTTATTAGTTGGAAGGGTACTCCTTACTTCAAACAAGTCTGCTGCTGCTGAGCCATTTTAATTGCAAAACTCATTCATTTGTCAACAAATTATGCGAACCGTATTTGATTGGTTAAAGGGTTGATTAGAAAGTAAAAATCTCCTTTACTTCAATGCTATTATATTTCATCACTAAGTCATAGTTACTTTCAGACTGGTTACGGGGATGGAAAACGTAGTGGCATGTGGAATTACCTATTTCTGCTTATGCTATTAAAATTTGCTTTTGCTGAATGCTGCACACTTTTTCGCTAAAGTGTCTCATTCCACCCTGTTTCTCCTTTTCATTTCACCTTTGAGTTACTATGACAATATTGTGTCATAGGATTGTTGCTTGTTGATTTCGGCTTGGCTGCCATGTTTGTGATTCTCCTCAAAGCAAATTTCTATTAACTCTTCAATAGCCTAGCTTATATTCCTGGTAATAAATCCGTACATGCTTATTAGTGGAGGAACTAGAGTACTATGTCTATTGCACCAGTTTGGTTCTATGGGAAAACGCTCCAAAGTGCAAGTATTCATGATGATGCCCTCTCTCTCTCTCTCTCTCTCTCTCTCTCTCTCTCTCTCTCTCTCTCGTCTGCTGTCTGCATGTGTTTGTGTCTGAAAATGTGTGTAAATGAAAGAAAGGCTCACCTACCTTTTCTTTTTTTTACAGCTTGGGTATGTAATATACAGAAGGGTGCTACGCTATTATTCTGGAGAGGAAGATGGACTAGGTTAGTGGATTTTGATTTCCAACCAGAATGTTTGTTTTATTCAGCATGTCTGCCTCTTACCTTCATTTTTGTGCTTTGTTTTTAGATATGAGGAAAGCATTATCTAGAGATGTTGAAAAGAAATCAATCATACCCCTCAAACGGCCAGTTACACCTGATGAATTGGAGTATGATTAGCTCCGCTTCCTATGGAACTTTTCACTACTATTTTGATGCTTGAGAACATGTTCATGTTTTTCGTAAAATGGAGAGTTGGGACAACAGTGAGCTTTAGGTATGTCAAACATGAGATACAAGAAAACATCCGTACTAATGAACTTATTCAGTGTCTTCTATGTGGTCGTGACTTTTGAGCATTATCTTTTCTTGTACCTTGTATTTTTGTGACTTGCTTTTATACAATGTCATCCTTCTTTACGAATTACTATACTCTGAATCTCTAGCTTTCTGATTTGCATGATTAAAAATGCCTGCTGATTTGTTATATACCTGGCTTTGCATATTTATGAAGTTCAGATTAGATTCTTAGAGTTCCCCTTTAAGCGAGCATATCAAACGTTAATCACTTTGTGGAGCTTCAATTTTAATATCATTTTTTTACAGTTTCCTTGCATGCTAATTTCGATGTACATTTGATAGTGGCTGCCCCAGTAGGATAGATGAGCTTTTTAGCGAGTAGCCTAACACTATTATCATGAGCAAAAAAAAACCCAATGCATCTTTTCTTTGAAATCGGCTTTGTATCAGTATAATTTTGTCAAGCAAGAAAGTTGTTTGGTTGTTCTAGGAATTCTGGTATGTTGTTGTCAAACATGAAAGAGAAAATGAAGGTAGAAAGGAAAGTCATAGCTACCTTATCGTTACCGAAAGGAAACGGTTTTTTTGGCCCGCATTCGGGCAACAATGGGGGGACGGCCCCCAAGTTTGCCATGACTTTTTTTCTGGTTGTCGGCGAGATGGGTCCGGTCTCATGTGCATGTTCGCCTCTTGGACAACGAAGAAATAATCAAGATCAGGGTGCTAACGTACCCTCGCCTGATTCAACAAGAAATTATGAACCAATCAGTCATTGTTACTAAAATGGGTTTTCACCCAAACGAAAGTATACCTTCACTCATTTCTGCTTTTTGTATCAGATTCTTTGCTTTAATGTCGTCCTGGCATGTTTTTTTTCATATCAAAATTCTTTGGACGTGGGATTTGGAACTTAAAAATAGAAGAATGAAAGATGTTAGGGAGTTAAATCTCAAATCTTCTAATTCCAATTGGGGTATCAAACTGTGTCATGTTGAAAGGAGCACCAACCTTGTCATGTGTTCATATGTGATCTTTGGGTTTAAAGATTTGGTTTTCTTTGTCTTAATCATTCTTTTCAAAGGTAAAATTCAATTTCCATTTTGATGATCTTCGAGTTAGACATAACTAAATAGGGTAAAACAAGACCATAATTACGCAAATTTTTGGATTAGTCTCTTCTAGCCTCATTTATCCTAGAACTAATATCAGAAATTAATATGGTGGTTGGGGAGAGGGACACTTAAAAACATACTTTTATTTGCCCAATTTATGGGTTACCACTGACCCATACCAATATTATTGAATCAGACATTTCTTTTTGGAATTTAATAATCATCATCCAAGTTGATAAAATTATTCCTTTTCTTGGATTTTGCAATGATAAAGTTTCATTTTGAGTATTGTCATTTCATTTTGCATTGCAAGATTTATACATTACAAGTGATCTTATTAACATGACCAGATTTTTTTTTTTTTTGGGTATAATTCAGACAAACCATGGATCTTGTCAAAGACTTAAATCTGTGTGAGCCATTGCTTTTATCATTGTCTATTTCATTTTTTCTGTGGCCATGAAATCAGATCTAATTGATTTTTATCCCCCGACTTGCTCTACTCATAAATAGAATTTATGTTTGATCAATTTACTTTCTCAAAGAGTACTTTAGCAATGTGAAATCTGATGGTCTCTGAGTCACACTGTGCAGCATAGTAAAAACTCCGTGCCACTGTAAGAAATGTTTGCTTGAATTCTGAGTCGATGTCGTCTGAGGGATTTTGCAGTACTAATTGAACAAGTTCTTGCATGGCGGAATCTATTTTCTGGGTTCTGCTCTTCTCTGTTTCAATATTATTAAAGCAGCCATTGTCATGCACCTGAAAACAGTTTACACCAAAAAATGATGAGTAAATTGTTTGACTATGTCAATTCATCAACACAGGGATTTCTTACCTACATTATTTGAGCATGAGTATCGAATATAAATATGTATCTAATATTAAGTATATTTAATTTTTCTAAGTTTTTTACCATTAAATTGCTCCTATATATACATATATATATATATATATATAATTCAATGAGGCTGTTTTCTTGATTTAAAAGTATAAAAGGAAGATGCTGAAAGAATGCAGCCAAACGATAAGAAAGATTCGAGCTAGGCTATGGTACAGTTATTTTCTTGGTTTCAAGCAACTGACCTTTCGCTTTTGGTAGTGACAAAGCTCATGGCAAACTGTATTGGTAAGGCTGGAGAGTCGGTAATATCGGGGATGAGACATGAGCTCCTCCAAGGACGAGTAGCCAGAGCTAAGATTTATCGTTTGCACCAGTAACTCCGCAACTCCTTGGTGCCTGTCACCTTCTTCCGCCCATTTCAGCATCCACTTTTCCCACTGTTCCCCTCCCCCCCGCCCCCCCCCCCCAAAAAAAAAAGATAATATTGATATTTAGAAAAGCACCAAATTATCATATTGGATAATGAGTTTCTTTGCTAGTTTCTGAAACCAGGCTTAGCTGTTCGGTTTGATTTTACTCGAAAAAAGATTTACTGCTTGCATGTGAAAATTTAATACCCGATTGCAGATTAAAAAAAAAGGCTGAAATTTTAGTTTTGGGTTTACCATTCAAGATTGAAATATGAAACGAGATTAGACGATTAGATTGGACAAAATGATTACTTACAGCACGGCGGATGCTGCAACTAATATCTCGACCATGAGCCACAAGTGCATCCAATGATAGGTGGTTCAGTGTCCGAAGCAAGGTTTCTATCAGCTTCTGTGTTGTCCTGTTTGAGTCCAACTCCCTGCAACATAAATCACATGTAAAACCATCATCTTTCTTTGTCAGCCTTTCTTGGTTGGACCCAACAAATTGACCCAGCTTGGTCATTTCACCCTGCCCCTAACATCAATGACTTACGTTAAAAGTAAACGATTTGTTTTATGATTTAGTTAAAGATAAAATATAGCAATTTTAAGTACCTTCCATTAATGTGGCTAAATGGTGCATCAACCAAACTTCTGAACACTTGGACAAATGTTTTCCTCGGCTCATCATCATCATAACTAGGTTTGATTCCATTGTCAAAAGAAGAAGCGACGGTGTCAACCAAGAAGGCGGTCTTAGCCCATGCCAGCCGCTCTCGCCACCTTTCAGGCTCGAATATGCTAGCTGCCGCCATAAAATAAGCTAAGACAAGGGACCTTCTGCTCATTCCAAAATCTCCGAGACCCATTTCCAAGTACCACCTGCTCCAACTCATATAATACCATAACCACGCATTAATATTTATTAATTAGTGTGATTAAATTTATATATTATCAATGGTCCATATAATATCACCTTGGTAACAAGAAAAGATAAAATTTTAAAATTTTAAAACTAAATAACTTCACAGAAATAAGTGATGTTATATAATAGTATATAAATCTGTACATTCGATGTATCGAACCCGGGGTTAATTGATCGGATTGCTTACTTTTGCATACTATTCCATTCCATTTGATGCAAAGCTTGGCAATTGTTGTAGTCTAGTTTCGCAAGCTCAAGGTACGCATTGTTGTTCACATATCGCATCCTGCATCAAAAAGTCATTCACTAATATATCAAATAATTGCAGCAATTAATTAATTAATTAATATATGATTCCCTTAATATCTATATTTATTAATCTTATTTTCCTTTTCATCATACCTTAAAATATAAAATAAAATGTTAAAAAATTGAACATGAAGATTCTTACTAGTAGGCTAGTAGTATAGGATGAATAATTTTATTGCTGTTCATGATGACGCAAATCTCTATGATGAATAAAGGATCTCTTTGTTTTAACATTTTAATTGGCAATCACAAAGAAAAATCTTTTGATACAGTTCTTTTCATTAACAAATTAAACAGAATTATCATAAATAAATTAATAAATAAAAGAATTGAAACAGAAGCATGCAAAGTAATAATTAGAGGTGTTCATGCTTCCTAATAAAATATAATATAATATATCAATTGCATTTTTAAAATATATTAAATTAATTAACATTTAAGTTCTTACAATGAAATATTAATTGACCTTAAAAATGTTTAAAAAACTCATTAATAAGATTTTTTTTAATTAAAATATTAAAAATTATCACAAAGTAGCTGATTATTAAATAAGGAAAAGCAAGAGATGACAATTACTGGAGGGAAAGAAATAATTACGAGATCCAACCCAAGACCACTTGTACAAATACAAAACCATTATAAGTTATTTAATTTTCTCATTGCAATTTCCCTTTTTTTTTTATTATACTATATTTAAAGAAAAAAAAAAAAAAACGTTACCTGTAAAGAGTTTTTCCAATCCATACGTCATCTTCGCCTCCATACTGTTCTATGTAAAATCTGGTTTCGACTCTCGGCAAGCTTGCATGCCATGGAAACTTCAATGCGAACTCAACCTGTTAACACAATTAATTAATTAAAATTTTGTTATTCAATGATATATAATGTATATATACTCTAATTAATCTAATTAATTTGCTCTCTGTCATTGGACATAAAATCAAGATTCAATGAATAAATTAAAATTTGTTTATGTTATGGTAAATTACTTAGATGAAGTTCTTAGGGATTTCTAGTAAAAATCGATCAAATAAATATTAAATTAAAATCTATGAATTGAAAAAAAAATTATTAAAAAGGTTATTTATACTCAAGATTTAATCAAACATTTAGTGAATGCTGAAAATCTGTCAAAACTTTTTGAATAAAAATATTACATAAAAATTATCAAAAAAATTATAATTTTTTTGACAAATTTTGTAAACTTGATTTATTTTAGAAAAATATATAAATCTATAAGTTTTAATTTTCATTTAATTATTTTTATTAAAATACCTCAAAAACTTCAAAAAGAAAATTTATTAAAGTCTCGTCATGCTAGTTTATTATAGAAGGCAAAAATCTTTTATAATTAACTTAATTGGCTTTTAACTATCAAAAGCCCACTATATATAGCAAAATTAACAAGGAAGTGCTAAGTGTTCGGTTGTCTTAAGCGTACATGAATGTTGGATGTTTAACTTTTGTTAAAGGTTTGTTTTTTTTTTCTTCTTTGTTGAGTGTATTATTATTATTATTATAGTAGTTAATTTGGAAAACCTATCTGGCAACATGTTAAATTTCTATGACTGATTGGTCGAAACTTGCCGAAGATTTTGTCGCTATTTATAATTGCCCTTACTAGGAAACACACACACACAAATCTGTGTCCGAAAGGAAACAAAAACCGAAAGAAAAGGGGAGTACCACCGACTAAATCCAATCACTAATAGTCGTAAAGATTTCGCAGAAACGTCAGAGAATCAATTTTCTTTTCTTATTTAATTCTTTGATAGAGATTTTTAATTACAGTCTTCAAAACTTTTTTAAAAATATAATTATTAATAATAATATTTTATTTTTTAAAAATAATTATTGGTTGCAGGGTTGGACAACGTAAAATATATTACCTCACCAGGTAAGTCTTTGGTTATGATCCATTTGTCAAAAAGCTGATCAGCAGCTTGTTTTTGTCTTAAGAATTTGGATGAAAAGAGGTTGGCATCTTCAAGAATCTTGTCACCAGGGAACAGCACTTGGGAAGCCCTGTAGAGGTTGAAAATCCCAGTTACAGCTTGATTAGACTGTCCCACAAAGCAGAAAAACTCACTGCCTTTCTCAAAATGTCGGAAGACGTCTGTTTCATACATAAAAGTCCAAGAAGAATTATTCGGGTATTATAAAATATATATATATATATATATATATATAACATGACAACAATATCCATTTTCAGAGATTGTGGTCCACAGGTTTTTTTTACCAGCAGAAACCTCGTATCCATGTAATCTTAGTAACCTAAATCCCATGGCTGTATCGTCAATGTCATGAACCCGCGTATTTCTTGCCCAAGAAATTCCTTCTTCAGTCCAGTGTCTGAAATTTAAGAAATTAACCCGAGTGATCAGTTTAAGGATAGGAAAATTAAAATTCTTGGTGTCTTAACATATATGTATGCCGCCCATACCTATAAATATAGTCTAGGCATTCTTTAATTTCTGGCTGGAAATATCTTGAAATTCCAAGGCGTTCCAAGCGGTCGACAGTCCAGATACGTTCGAACAGGTCAACCGGATACACATTGGGGACTAAATTCGAATTATGTTAGAAACAAAATTAAACACATGCATTCGAAAAGGTAGAAACTAAAAGATTTCCAAGGTCCTAGTAATTAATTTACCTCCCCCATTGAATCTTTGAACAATTTTGTTTAAATATCTGAGACAATTCTCGTCTTTGGTTTGCATGAGAGCGAAGGCAGTGGAAGATGGAGAGAACAAGAATGACCCATCTTGGCACTGCAACTTCAAAAGCTTTTCCCAGTCCAAGCCTACTGCTGGCATCCCTTCCAGGCTATGGAGTAGTGTTGTTGGGACATTGTGCATTATCTCCTTTGATATCCTATCCCACACGCATAATAATGACATTACATTACATTGCAATAAAGATCATGACTAAGTGGTGCTAATAAAATTATCATTGATCAGGCTACTTTTTCCTTTTAGTTTTACTTCATTTTAGCTTACAAAATTTTTCAAAAGTAACTAACTAATAATTGTGGAAGCTTTGGGAATTTTAATTGTTAAAAAAAAAAAAAGCTTTACCTTTTGAGCTTTAGATCTCTCTTATTATATATGTCTTGAAAGAGAGGGGAATCATACGGTACTTCAATGTTTAGACTTCGAGCTTTTTCGAGAAGCGAAGGAAAAGCCACTTCAAACCCGATTGGCATATGCTCCTCATTCTCATTTCCCAGTTTGCTTATGTTCTCTTTGAAAAATGACACTCCTTTCATAAAGAAAAAAAAAATTAGAACTTAAGTTATTTGGACTTAAATGTAAGTGATGGATACGATATATGTTGGACATAGATATGTTCAAAAATTTTTGGAGAGTTATGTTTTCATACCCTTATCCAGAGCAACATAGGTTAGATTAACCAGTAATTAATTGGGCAAAGCCGATCATTAATTAACAAAATTTGATAATATATACCTTTCTGGCATTTGTCTGGATGAATATCCCATGTTTTCAACGCAATAACACAAGCTAAAGTGTTGATCAATCGATCGTGCGCCACAAATATGTGCCTATCGCCCCATGATCCATCGGGAAGCTGATTGTTGGCGATCCATTCAAGGCTAGAAGGAAACTGAGGACCACCACTGCCGTGAACGTCTTCAACGAGAGCAACCCAGGCCGTGTCATAAGCTGAGCTGCTTATCTCTCCATCCTCCATGGATCCCAACATGGATTTAATGGTGTCGACATGTCCCTTAATCTTATTCGATTCCAAACCCTTTTTGGATATTAAAAAAAAAAATGACATCACCACATATATATATATATATATTATGTTATAATGCGGAGTCTTGTTCACTCACTGCTTATGATTATATATGAACAAAAAAGTTTTCATTTTTTTTTGTTGAAATGATTCACCTTAAGAGCTTCCCTTTCTTCTATGTCATCATCCACAATCTCGTTCCACTTTATCCCTGGCAGACCACTTTGAAACACGCCAGCATATTCTGCACATAAAATATTACTGGTTTTCAGTTCAATAAAAAAAAATATTAGTGGTTTAATTAATTACTATGAAATTTGTTGATAATCATACCGGGAAAAAAATCCAAAATGCAAAATGTTGGAATTTTAATGAAGTAAATGTACCTTGAGTGTGGGGTTTGGATATAGCACTGCATAGACGGTGAATATCAAACTTATTTCCTTTATCTTTAACCCACAACGGCCGAATGCCTATAGTCAAATTAAAATTAGATTAATATATATAAATATAATTAATCCACTCAGTAATAGCTTCACTAATTTGTGATTTATGACCTTTAATGTAAGAACATAAATTAAAAATGGGACAAATAGTATGGACAACGTGTTGGTATGAGCACAAAAATGGTTACTGCCTTGACACTGTCCTTTAGAAAGCGAAAATAATTGAGAAACTAAAAGCAGTATTCGCAAGAAAAAAAAATAGTATTGAAAACGACTAAAAGATCGAGTAATAAAAAAGATTCGTAATTAAGTTATATTAATCTTTTTACCAAGAGGGTTAAAAAAAAAAAAAAAAAAAAACAAAGACGGAACAGACAGAGGGAAAGAAAGAAGAGAACATTATCAATGTCTTTGTCTTTGTCTGTCATGCAGAAACAATATGAATTGCATGTTGTTTTGTGATAAAAAAAAGAAGTATTCCGGTTTTCATGTTAGCCTTTTTAATCCCAGAATTTCAGAGTAATGATAAAAGTTTTTTTTCTTTTTTTTTCTAATGTGTGTTATCACTGAAACTTAAAACCGATAATAGGTTTGCAGAGAAGAAAGATTAAAAAAAGGCAAAAAGAGAAAAAGGGGAAATTAAGAAACGGATTAAAGAAAACAGAAAAAGGAGTATAAATTTTTTTTTTTTAATCTCTCCACGCATGAGTGAGACCATGATTCCTAACATGAAGAACAGGAAGTGAAAGTGATGATGAAAGTCGTATGTTGATAATTAACCTACCTGCAAAAGGTACGGGATGATGGTTGTTGGAGAATGAAATAGAAGAAGAAGAAGAAGAAGAAGAAGGATTAGGAGAGAAGGAGCAGAGGAAGAGGTGGTGATGGTGGTGGTCGTGGCGGAAGTGGAGGTGGAAGGAATGGGAACACATGTTTATTGTTTGGTTGCGGAGGGGGGATATGATAACCAGAGACAAGTATCGAGTACTCGATAGGTGATTCCCGCTCTTCGGTGCATGGGATCATATGTGTGTGTGTGTGTGTATATATATATATATACCCTTACTTCTGTTTTTTTAATATAACTTTTGAAGATGTCAAAATCATGAATTAAAAAAGAGGGTATAATTAGTGAAAATCAATTATTTCTTCAGTATGGTGACATAAACTTTCCTTCTTATAAATTGACCGTCAAATTTACCATATATGAAATCAAATGATCAACTAAATAAAGTGAAGTAATTATGGTCAATTAATTTCCATTACCAAACAAAGAATCATTGATACTCCTTCCAACCTTTTATCGCTAGCTAGGAAAGAAATTAGATCCAAATTGTTCGGTCTAGTTTACAAGCATGCAACGTCGTCGTATAGTGAAGAAAATAAGCATGAACTATTTTTTTCTTTAAATTCTTAATTTATCTATAACTTCTTTAATCTCTATCTAATTAACTCACGCAAGGATGACATTACGTGTCTAAGCAATCTCGAACCTGCAACTTTCAAGAATTTGTGAATTATATTATGTCAACGAGTTAATTAGTTGATAGGTGTGAATGATTTAAGAACAAGAAAAAATTCGCATGGATGGCAATCCTAAGTAGATTGCTTACTAAGGATAGATTAGCTAAATGAGGGATTCGTGTGAAGGGCGACTGTTGTTTTTGTAGGCAGTCCTAAATGGATGGTAATCCTAAATAGATTGCCTACTTAGGATAGATTAGCTAAATGAGGGATTTCTAGAGGGCGACTGTTGTTTTTGTAGGAAGCAAAGTGAGACGCGCAACCATCTCTTCTTTGAATGTGGTTTTCTAAAG